>JAOTQR010000079.1:26454598-26488750 GCA_025774065.1 Solanum ossicruentum
GCCATTTTGCTTTATTCTATCATACCCCAAAGCCAAAAAATAGTGAATCTTTGGCCCCATCCGAGATTGATGGAAAAACCACCACCACTACTACTATTACAACAAATACAGTGTAATCTGACAAGTGGAGTCTACTAAGGACCTTAATACCTTAGGACATAGAGAGGTTGTTTTCGATACACCCTCAGCTCAAGTAAAAGCATTTCAAAGCAATCGCGAATGAAGAAACACTAAATAAAGCATGTCAGAGCATTCTTACATAGGAAAAATAACTACAACAAGATAATACAATAATCAAACTACAAGAAACAGAAAATAGTAACAGAGATTGAATAACAACCAACCACTAGAGTAATAGCATGACTACTAGTATAGAACATAAGCGAGACAACACTCAACTACCTAACTAACCTTCTATCCTTATCCATGCCATCCATAACCTCCTAGAACACTCTTTCAAAATATTGCCTCACCCCCCACCCCCACTCCACCACCACCACACACACACACACATGACACACTCAAATAATATACTTAGACAGGCTCTACTGGTTTCATTTTTCTTCCATATTGATGTGAAAAAAGAACACCCCCATGACCAAAATGCAAGGAGATGATCCAATAATATCAAGGAAAATGAAATCAAAAGGCTAAAATTAGCTGAATTTAACATGAAATTAGTAAAGTTACCCCAAGAGAAACTTTAGGTAAGGAAGATGGAGAAGAGCCTTGAATGGGTTTTGATAAAACATTGAAATTAATCTCCATTGATCACTCTTCTTCAGCAAAGAGCCTTAACTACGCTGCTTTGCTTCTACGTTGCTTTCTTATATGTTCTGATGATTCTTGATTTTCTCATTTTAGTGGCTTTTAATAAAAACATTTTGACCTTTTGTGGTCCTTCATTTTATGAGCATTTCCCTAAGAACCTATTGGTTTCAAAAATGATAGAAAAGCACCTTTAATATTATCCTATTGAATCTATGCCCATACTCTTTTTTTTTTTTCCGATTTTATGTACTTCTATCTATATACTTACTTCATATACTATTCCAATAGTTATTGACCCATATTGTATACGATATTTATAATCGAATTTTTGAGTACATGTATTTTTCATAGAGAATTTTATTTTTTAATGATAAAAACAGATGTAATTAAGGATTTATGAATTTATATGAATCTAATAATTTTACATTTTATATATATGTTAAAAGTTTCACTGGATATGTAAACTAAAAGCTATGGTAAAATTTTAGCTCACAACTAAAATGTTCAAAATCAAGATTTGTCGTTATGAGTTTTAAATACTCGTAAATTGAACTTTAAAAAAAAACTAATAAAGACCAAGTACAAAATTATACATTAAGCATGTTGATCATCTTCATGCATTGAACTGATTGGAGCTATCTAAATTGATTTATAAATAAGCAATTTTTGTTCTTCTCATTAATATATATTAATAACCAATAAACTATTTACTTTGCTCGAAGTTTTAGAATATTAATTTATTTTAATAATGCTAAATGATTGAATAAAAAATGGACTAACTCGATTACAATATTAATCTATTCAGTCTAACACATGCCTATTATGTCATGAATGAAGTTATCTAAAATATCGAAGGAAAGCTTCTTATTTAGAGTAAAGTTCATAGGATTGTCAATTCTCTATGGATGAATGTGGCAATCAACTTTAACTTAAGGGATGAAAAAGATAATAGCTTTCAAATACGAGGACTCAAATTGACACTTCTAAATGGGCCAAATGAAAAATATTAACTTGTCATTGTCCCTTTTGGTTATAATCTACTTGTTTGGATTTCCACGTGATCAAAGGTCGTCCGTCAAATTAGATGGATAATGCTCCAAAATGAAATTTAAAATGGGATGATTAAAATGAATGAATACTTATATCGAGTAGTTATCGAAAATAATTTTTTTTGTGTATTTATATTTTTATTTGTAAAATTATATTGAGTATAGCTATCGAAAATAACTTTTTTGTTTATCTGCATCTTCATTTGTGAAGTTACATGGCGTATATTATCGTACGTATTATATCAATATCAATTAGTATTAGTTATTATATATATTACGTCGGTATTCGAATAATTAATAATCTTATCTTTGAAATAAAAAACTTTAAATTATGAGCCATCAAATCACTTAAAGTTGGCAAAGTATACAGTTTCATAACTAGTTGTAATTAAACTTGCAATGAGAAAGTTTAATATCGATCGTCCGTTACCATATTTTCCTAAAACTCCAATTACAAGTCAATTCTACATTAATGATTTTGCTGATGCCAAGTGCATCTGGCAAAATGTAATGTCCACCGTTCATGTGATTATCTCACTGTTATGAAAAAAGGTTTTCACAGCGAGCTTAGGAGCGGAACGTATCAAAAATGCTTCCAAACATGAATTAAAGTCGCAGATTCATAGGCTATTTGTCTTACCATATCGGACGTAAGCAATACAAAACATAAATTTCAAACGTAAAAGCGTTTCTTGAACAGATCTATAATGTTGATTACAAATTCAATATAGTTTGATAATTCTATTGAATATTTTTTCATGTCAAAAAATTCATAAATTCAAAATTATGAGTTCGCCCAACTTTCCAAAAGTTGATTGAAACATAAACGGTCAAAATTTTGTGTAGTAGTGTTTTGGCATGTGATGATGCAGATCCCTTTTAATTTATATGTCCATCTAAAGTTTAGTGACAGATAATAATTTATTTTTCTTGAAAATCGGAAATTCAATTATCAACCATTATTATATTTTTATGATGTCAATAATAATAATTTTTTATATTTATGCATTAGACGGAATATGGCGCAATTTCATCTCAATGAGGATGTGATCTTAGATAGAAACAAATGAAGATCGAGCATTAGAGAAGAAGGTTAGCTAATAGGGATACGATGATGTCTGACCTTGTGATATAGTAGTTAGTAGAATTAATCGTGTCTTTATATCTTATGTTGTTATTGTTCATCTTATATTTGTTATTTTTACTGTATTATATATATTATCATATGCTTTCACATTTAATATCTTCTACTTTTAGATCGAGGGTCTTCCGAAACAGCCTCTATCTCTATAAGGTGGATCTGCGTATATTTTCCTAAACCCACTTGTAAAATTTTACTAAATATGTTATTATTGTAATAAAAATTAGGCAGAAATAATCCTCACTCACTCAGTAAATTAGCTAAAAAGAGAATTTATTTTTCTATTTGAAATTTAGAGTCAAGTCGATCACATACTTTGTGATAATCACCTTCAAATCGATCTACATATATAATTAAAAACTATAATATTTACCAAGTGAGTGAAAATTTCAATGACCATCATGTCAAGTAATTTTAAAAATTTTGAATCGCTCCTTTCACCTTTATTAAAAAAATTATAAAATAAACGTTTTCCAAAATTATTGCTTTTGTTCACTTCAACAAATCTTCTGGTTTCTGTTTAACGAAACAAACATGAAAAGACATTCAATTATCAACCATCAAATCACCATAGTTTCGAAAAACTGCAAACAATAATCCATGGCGTGCGACGAGATCGATCGAAAAACATACATTTTTAACCACCTAACCCAAAATAAGTAACAAGCAAGAGTACAGATGATATCACAACACAAACATCATTGAGGAATACCAAAACCATACAACATTTGACTGTAAATAAAGAGTGTGAAAAAACTATGTTCAAACTGCTACCAAGCTAACGAAAATAGCCGTACAGTTCTAAGAAACAGATGCAACAGTTCCACGGGTTAGTATCGTCTGTAGTAGGAGCGGTCATGAGAACTCGAAAGAATCTGAAAGGAAGTAATGCATTTGGACCAGTAATAGGCCATGATGCAAATTGACCTGGCTTGCAAATAGTTTGATCACTCTCATGTACTCTCAGGTTTGTCCAATTTTTCCCATCCAAAGAGCCCTGAAGATGCAATGCATAAAAATTTGTTATTGTAACGCCACTTTCCACACCGTTTTCAGTCCTATAAAATGGAGATGTCGGAACATGTATATCCATGGATCTACTAGACATGACATGTATACTAGTTTGTGAATGTGGCGTGCACTGCTTACCTGAAAGTTCCAATGTCTGATAAATGATCTTGATCCGTCCTGTCTTAATGTGTAGTAGTTACACATGAGCTGCATTGATTCATCAAATATTAAATGCATCAGATGTTCTATCTAGGTTGTTAAATATTAAATGTTCATTTTCACAAGACGATTACAAAATACATATAATCAGCATGAACGAAGTGATTGTCTAGGTTACAACATACGTCTTACTGTACAGAAACTTCTTTCATCTCTCTTCGCTACGGCCATTGTGTCCAAATAATGAAACTATACACAAACCAATAAATCTTACCTGGTGATCAGGACCAATATCAACCATCCACCATGAAGTGTTTCTTCCACCCTCCATCTGAGGTCCAGCAACAGATGAACCCTGAGAACAAAAAAATATTTCATCCCTCACAGTATGGAGCTAACACTCTCTTTTGTGTACCTATTGAGTCTTCTTCATGCCATCGATGAAAAAGATAGAGAGAGACAGAACAAAAGAGTATTTCATCTTTTTTTTTCCCTCCAATTAATCTAAACGGAGAAGATCCTTCAATTTAACTCAATGCGAACCTATTCATACCTGGAAGTTCCTTGATACCAACACCTTAGGATCAGTGCATCTTGAAATGGGGCTACTAGCAGTAATAGTTACTCTCTGAAACACGAATTACCCATGTTAAATAGATGATAAAATGAGATGGCAAACGGTTGTATATTTTTGAGAATAGTAACAAGTCCAAAGGAATATACTGCATAATGCAACTGTCGATTTACCTTCGACAAAACAGGATTTACCCACTGGTGTTTCCCATATGATGTGCCAGCAAAATAAAGCACCCCATTGCTGTCTCCATCGCATATGTAGAGCAGCTCCTTAAAACTTGATTTTCTATGCTGAAATCTACTATTATCATAAGATACAGCACTTCATCAGACCAATAAATAGTTCCTTCAATTATTAGACGTTCAATATACTAAGGTCGTTATTCCAAGGATATTGCGATACCATATCTAACAATGATCACAGGGTGGTTTTAATTAAACCTTCAAGTACACTCACCTCTGACTTACTTGCAAATCGGTGACCCCAAATTCCAGAAATCTTATGGCCCCTTTAACCTGTCAAACAGCATAGAGTTATTCTCCAACGCTATCAAAATGACAAAGCACACGAAAAATTATAGATGTATTAGTCCATGTCATGGAATTTTCTCTAAGGGATTGCAACATACCAGATGGTCAAAAGTGGGAATCTGTTGGCTAAGACTACTCTGTTCAAACTGCAGGATTGCAAAAGCCAACAATCAATAGGGCTAACTTTACTATACATTAATCTTTAATTTAATGACGGGGAAGTGAGGTACTCCCAAATTTCAAGGTATATACCTTATTCAGCAAATCAAGTGGAAGTAAAGGGAACCGCACAAGATGCAGAAATTCATTCAAAGACTTAAGTCTCTCTCCGAAAAGCATCTTGGGTGTTGAATTTACCATCAATTCATCTACTGTTTCCCATCCATACGGATCTCTTGCTTGTAAGCACCAAAGCAAGATGGCATTGAGAACTCTCTCTTCAGATGTCACTGTCAAATCTGTATGCTGAAAAACGAATCGTTTATCGTGAGAGATGTATACTGCCAATTCACTGGCATATAAATCTAACAGTGCATCTCTAAATAAAGTGAATTTCGTATATTTTTCCTTATCAAGAATATTTCCAAAGATCTAATCATCTGAACTCTTCTATCCAAGGGATGAAACATTAAATATGACCCGCCATTTTACTGCACTTTGTGAAGTTTGCAAAAGATATTCCCCCTTGCAGACGTCTACTCCAACTAGATAATCCAAAATACTTCCCCCAAGTGATGATACATGTTTAAGCACAAAAAGTCACAACATTCTTCACATAATTCATGTATAAAGAGGGAATGATGATTACCTGAAGGATATTGCGAAAACTTGATTCATCTAACATGACAAAGTCGATGATTGCAGTCGTACAATAATCAAAGTGCATGGAGAATATCCTCTCACAGGTTTCTTCAATGAGTTTACATGAGGGAATAGATGATATCACTTGAAGAATTGGGCATACTGAGTCCTGCAACAAAGATCAATAGTTAGTGTCATAGATCACGACCCAAAGACTTTTCCAAACTGTCTTCTTCCTCGTCCACTAAACTTGGCATAATAGAAAAAGTTCTTGAACCATCTTCAAATAGGAGAACTCCATCCCTGCATATAATGTATAGATGAAAAGTATTAATATTTATATCTCATTTTTATAAAACGGCTCTGCTCACGCTCACAACTTCGAACTGCATCACTTCTCCACTCTTTTAATTGTAGTCTGACATTTAGCACTTTCAACATGCATAGGACAGATGCAGGTTTAGCAACAAAAGAAGTAGTATGTATGGAAAGAGGAGAGAATCACAAGATTACCTCTGAGAGGCACTCCAGAAGTATTTTGCAACACTCCTGATGAAGAAGTGTTACCCCGAATTCATCGGCTAGTAAAAGTAGCTGAAGTAACAAGGTATTAATTCCCTCAGTAGCTTCTTTATTAAGTTCTCCACTATACATGAATTCCAGCATAATCTTGAATGCTTCAAGAGGAACATCTTTTAAGCAGACCATTGAAGAAACACTCTCCCTCATTCCATTTGTAAACATCTGCCAATTCAGAAAAGTTCTCAGTATTCTAAAAGCAATGAAGAAGATAAACATTAACACAACTAAGATTTTTTGCTTTAAACAGAGAGAACCAGCACACATAGTGTATGGCTATTGATTCATGATAGATTCTGTATTATTACTGCTATTTCCAGGCAACAACTACAATTAAAGAAATTGAAGCAAGCCGCATTAACATGTCAATCTTAAAATCTTCTTTTCGTATGAGAATGATTTCTCTAAGCACCTCAGATTTATACAACAAACAATGCTCAATAATAAAGGTTATCGATACAAAATTGCTGACTTTGACTTTGAGCATCAGAACAGATTAACATGTAATGTATCCTAGTCTAGTCCAAGAATTGAAAAACAAGATAGAGGTCCATTCAGCGCAACTAAAACCTTACACCTTCTAATAATGGTGGAACCAGGATGTTGTAATAAGGAACTTCTCTAATGGAGAGAGAAAGTAACAGAAAACTTTCACAGGATTTAAGACAGAAAAGCATACTTTTCGCTAGTGGATTTGACCAACTACTTCCTACTAAAGGCAATAAGTAAGGCAAACTTATCAAAGAGAAGTTGACAATGTTAATTACCTTTGTGAAAGGAGCACTCCATGACCCAAGGATCACCTTATGTGATCGCAAAACAATATCATGCACTCCAACATATATGTCCAGATCACTGTACTCTCCAGTCGAGAGGAACCGTTGAAGCCTTTCTCTTTCAATTGGCAACCCATACGGGAAAGTTTTGCCACATTGGAGCCAGCTTGGATAATATATGTCTACAACCTGAGAGGAGTCAACGAGCTCCTTATTGGGCATAATTCGCTCAAGGATCTCTTCACATTGCTTCACCAATGACATCACTTTGTATTGTAAGCTCAAGGACTTCAATGAGCTGAGCTCAGACTCCAAAATCTAGAATGTTCAAATATAGCAGCGAATCAGCAACTATAGATAAATATTCAAGTAAACTAATAGTCAACAATACTTTGGGATATACACACACACACACACACACTCACATGCACGCGCACAACACACACGTCTATACCTATTTCAGTGTTATGCTTTAATGTCTGATACACGCTTGGTAGGTTTCATTTAAGATTTGGCTGAAGTCGGTAGTCTTAAAAAAACATAGACAATAGGAAGAGGTACAGAATAATAGAAAATTTAGTTAACAACAAAAGTCACATCGAGCAAATTGTAAAAACAAGTTCATGGTAAAGTCTGAGAAACAAGTTTTGATTCTTCCTTCTGAAACATAATTCTTTGTTTGGATAGTAAAAACTGTTCTTTTTTCCTGAAACTCAACAAGGTAACAACCAATAGGTATGTTATCCAAAGTTTAGCAGACAATATAATGGAAGGATGATAATTGAAGTCTCCTGAAAGTTAGGACACACCTGAGTATGTCCGGTGTAGATGTACTGAAGAAGTGCATGAAGAACAGAATAACTTATGTTTGGCAGGTGAACAACTTCTTCAACTGTTGAACTAAGACCAAAATCTCCGCATGCTTCTAAAACTAACTTATGAGCTGGAACAACCCTTTCTTCATTTCCAACAATGAAAAACATATCTGATAACTCCCAATTCTCAAGAAACTTTCCTAGACCCCAACTTTCATAACTAGCAATTCCATCTTCTAACTCTTGTTCTAAATCAGCCTCTCCTAAATCATGCTCAACATAATCCACATGTTTCCACAAAGATAAATGATTTGGTGTGACAGGTAGTACATTAACATTCCTGTAGCCAACATGTTTATCCCAACTGCTAAGACCAACGTACTGAATGGTGCAATTGGGATTCGAATCAAGCCACTGAAAGCAAAGATTCTGAAAAGGATACCTTCCCTTGCCAATGCTAATCAATCCATCATAAATACTAATCCAGTAGCTTTGAAATGCTGAAGAACAACATAGACCAACACCAGCGGCATCCACCACCGTTTTCCCATCAACCTCGATTTTCAATCTCTTGTTCCTATGACTACCAATGATAACAGTATAGTGTGGACAGTTATCCCTTTTGTAATGATAGTGCTGGCTCCCTATCTGCTCTCGGAAAACGACTGTTACATCATTATGAGCAAAAGCATCAAAAGCTACACACCCCCTCCCTGCTTCTTTAAATCTCAGATCATTAGGCCAGGCACACTCGAACGGTGCCACAGTAAGAAACTTCTTCTGCTTCTTCTCCATCATTTCTCCCGGAGGAAACAATTCTTCTTTACTCACTTCACTATAATGCTGGCAATGAACCATATTTTTAGCCAGAGGATCAATAGTCAAGATAAGAAAAGATTGAAGAAAGACTTAGCTATATATAGTTTCAGACAGATAGTAACAAAAAAGATTCAAAAAAAAAAAAGAACTTGCTCAATAGATAATGATAGGCAAGAATCATCAAATGGGATCCAGGAAGGGCTTTGACATTTGACAGGAAGATAAAAAGAAAAGGAAAAAGATGTCCTTGATAGCAATTTCTAAATATATCAGGTGCTACTTCAAAAATCTCAAAATCTAATGAGATAGTTGGGAAGGTCACCATCTGAAAATACCTAGAAATCTCTAGACACCACACAAAAAATCAAGTAAAAATAATCAACCTATACAACTCGTATTCTCAACTTGCACCACATTCTCATCTTCATAGCCAGATCACACCAAAAAAAGAAAAACGTCAAATTCAATATCCAGCACATGAGTATTATGAAAAACGAAAAAAAAATCTAATCTTGGAAGAAAAATGTCCACAACATTTTAAGAATAGAGAAAATCAGCATCCAGCAAAAAGGATAGGTCCTAAAAGAGGAAAAATCTGATCTTGGAAGAAAAATGACCACAATATTTCAAGAATAGAGAAAACAGTAACAAAATTCAGCCATCCAGCAAAAGGGTAGGTCCCCAAAAGGGGAAAAATCTAATCTTTGCGGAAAAATTTTCCAAACACAGAAATACCATGGTGGGGTTGGTTAAAAACTTGTTACCTCATAATATCTTGATATATAGCTATCTCTATCAGTAGATCAAAGAAATCAACTGGCCCATCTAGCCATTATATACACAAACAGGGAAACAAAACAAAAAAAGATGAGTTGGAATAGGGATTTTGATTAGAAATTTTGATAGTGACAGAATAGAACAAAGAGCCTTGTAATTTGGCTATCGATTCTTTTAGCAAAAATTGCATGGATATTAGCTAATTTGAGGTGGGGCTAAAGATTGAGAATTAGGTACAATTTTGATTTTCTGTTAGTAAAGAAAAGAGTGGTCTTTATCATCCACGTCAAGCTTAAGTGGATCTCTAGTCTGTACAGCTCAGTGGATGTTTCCCCTTCAATCATAAACTAAAATGTGTTTTTTAGATGTATATGAACCGGCTGGAGCTACAGTACTGCCTTCCAATTTGGTGATTTTTTAATTAAAAATATCTGGGATATATCTAAAATGTATTTTACATTAAAAAATTAAGAGAAATAGAGTTATCTTGATTTAGAAACAAACCAACCAAAATCTATTGGTGTCCGTGGTAAAAAAGAATAAATTATAATATACCACAATGAGAAGCTACACAACATCCGTTGTAGTCTAGTTGGTTAGGATACTCGGCTCTCACCCGAGAGACCCGGGTTCAAGTCCCGGCAACGGAATCATATTTTTTGGATAAATTAATTGTCAGTGTTTTCCTGTAGTGGTTTGGTTCAAATTTTGTCAATGTTCTCTTCTTTATCCTTCCATACTAGTAGTTGTAATAGTTTTCATGTAGTATCTTTGTCGGTGTTGTCTTCTTTATCTTTTCTGTAGTTGTTTGGTTCAAATTTTGTCAGTGTTGTCTTCTTTATCCTTCCATACTTGTAGTAGTTTTCCAGTAGTATCTTGTCCTCCAATTTCTGTTACCGCTTGGTTATTCTCTCAGTCATCGTTGTAGTTAGTGTATTGGTTCAAATTGTGGCATTGTCTTCTTCTTTATCCTTCCATTCTAGTAAGCTTTTCTTCAACAACATTCATGTTCAAGTGTAAAGTAAAAATAATGTTTTCGATACACTCAGCATAAGAAACTGTAGTTATTCAAGAAAAAGTTCCAAGCTTCTAGTTAAGTGTGTATTTCCGAGAAGAAACTGCAACTCTTAATAATTGTATATTCAAGAAAAGGTGTGAAAAGCAGATTTCACAAAATACAAACAATGTCAACAACAATGTACTCAAATACCCTTCCCCCCCTTCCCCCAGAGCCTGGGGCAACTTATGTTGCTCAACAACAATTGCATATTAAACTACCACTGCAAGCATGCTGGACAATCTTAGAACCATGCTTCTAATAGAAAAGAAGCTGGTTCACATCTAGCAGCATAGCCATATTTAGAAGTGCTGTACTTCCGGTGCACGCCAGTAAGCTTCCCAATTGCTGCGTTCTGATGGAAAGAAACCATTAATTTCGAGCATTCCCTGTTATAGAAAATGAGGGAGACAGTCAAACATCTATGTCTAATTTGTCAATAAATAGATATTCATTAAAAGTATACTTACAAAAGCTGATCTTTGACATAGCTGCTATGCTTCTCACAGGTTTTATTCCACTCCTTAGACACACCGAGAGTGCATTGTGCAGTAAAGATAGCAGCAGCTGCAAGCATTGATGGTGGGAATCGAAGCATTTCATACTCAACTAGACATAGCTCAATCAAGTAGAAAGATACAAGCTCCACCTGATTTTAACATTGACAAAAGGTAGTGATTCAGAATTTTGTTATACTTCATGGAACATTCATTCTACATAGCAAAGAAGTTCACCCAACCTTCTTATCAGACTGAGCGGCTTTAAGAAACCGCCTCATAAACACATACGCTGTGGGCACTGTCATGTTGAACTGTAAGGTATTAACCATCAACTTTTCCTGTGGACGGTTGAAATCATTTAGCTATAGCCAGAACAAAATGGAGATCCATGTCATATAAATATCAGATTTTGGTCTTTTATTTAACTAACCATTTCAAGCACTTCTTTTCTGGTGTAAGCTTTGTCAGAGATCAAAATAAGATCCTCAACTACAGGTACAGAAACCTCTTCATACTTGCAGGCAAGAAGCATAGCTGTTATTCCAACAAGTTGAAGTTTTTTCCTAATAACCGACTGAACTGCTAGGAATCTATCGATGAGATTCACAGTCAAGTACAAGGTCTCCTCCATCAGTTCAAACTTGTAGTGTACCTTCAAATATGATTGGAAGTTAATGAAACCCAAACTTCTACATCATAAAATTCAGAAATGACACATAACAGCAGACTGTATACCTCAATCAGCCAGTCAATGAGGATGCCTCTCATCCTCTCATTAATATCAAATTGTTTTTCCATGTAGTTTGGTGGGACGCAGCTACCGATCTGCAATTGAAAATGACTCATAAAAGCTTAAAAAATGATGGACAAGAAAAACACCTTCATTTCTTTCCAGATTGCATATCAAAGTTGAATTAATAATCATTCTTCATAAAATTGCATCACAACAGAAACAGCCTAAGCATACCATGCGTGCTACATTCTATGTTCTGCATCTACTATTGGAATTAAACTACATTTTGAGGGTAATGTGGCAATCTATTATAGCTTAATGATCATAAAGGTGGAGATGAGACCATATCTAACGAATTAGCTAAACAGTTGAAAAATATGACAACTCCACAACAGGCCATAATCCTAATGAGAATTGTACAAGTTATAGACAAATGGAAAACTCTAGCAAACAAGTAGGGAGAGTGGAGATAACATCTCTACCTCAGCCTTCTTGTAGTAAGCATAGATGTCGTCGATGTATTCCACAACTGCAAGTGAGTTCTTTTTATCAGAACTGTCTATGTCCACAATTGACCAATCTTCTGCATCTTCCATCTCTATTTCCTCATCCTGAATCAAAGATAACTCAACATAAATGGAAATCCACAAAAACATCCAGAACAAAGATATATAAGATCATATAAGTTTACCATCCTATCAATTTCCTCCATCATTGCTTCTGTATGTTGTACAAACATTGGCACGGAGGAATAACCAGTGGCCTTGTAATCTTCAGCATCAATAATAATGCAATCTTCTGATTCATTTCTACTTGGTCCCACTGGGAACGGTGGCTTTGTTACCTATGGAAATACAATGTTAACAGCAGCTCAGTTTTAAAATGACGCAAGAGTGGATTGACAGTGTACCTCGACTGCTGGTTGCTGCTGTTTGCTTGCGATTTGTGCAGCTAACTTTCTGAAATGTCAATTTTAAGATAAGAACCAGCTTCATAAGGACAAACGCCTACTTAGTATTACACAACCAAGAGTATTAGAGTCAAACCTTGTGATTGGACGATGAATCGGAACAGGAGGGATCTTGTTAGCAGCATTGACTTTGTTTCTAGAAAGAAATGAAAGGTTATAACAAGTAGATAAATCAAGATTAAAACTAGAAACAGAATCAAGTTCTCGGGTTTAAGAAGTTTATACTCAGAAATGACATTTCTCTTGTGGACAACAGCACAGGGTAATGGGGGAGCTCCCATTACATTCCTATTGATTGTGCTTAGTGCCCTCCTATTTTGCCCCAATCCTCCAATCACTTTTCCTCCAATACCAGGCCTCAATCCCCCTAAATAACAATACCATACATTTCCCAGTTCATAAAATCAGCATTTATCACAGTCAAAGCAACAAACACAAAACAAACACTAATTCAATCACACAAACATGAACAAAAGAAACTAAAACTCACCTTGCAGATTTGAAGGCCTGATCACTCCTGCGTAGTTCTCATTTGATCCAGCCATCTTCAGTTCTTCACTGCACCAATCCACAAGACAAAAAAGAAAATCAAAAACTGAATGACCCATCAATCTTTACACCACTTACTAAACGAAAAAGATCAAAACTTTGAACGGAAACAAAAACCCAATTGAAAAATTGAATGACACATTAAACAAATAAGAATCAAACTACGAAAAATATCAAGAATTAAGCTAGATAACAGAAACTTCACCCAATTAACAACCTGCAAATTGAGTAACACTCGACAGATCTCTACACCAATTACTATGAAAAAGATCAAATCTTTGAGTGGAAACAGGCGTTAAAGATCTTGAAACTGGAAAAAGACTACTAATCGAAGAACCCCATGAACATTTCTCAAAGATTTTTCCGAAAGGAAAACTCTCTCACCTGATTGTTCTTCTTGGGGTTGATTAAAAAGAGCTAATTTGGGAAATGGGTATATGAAATTGTATCGTAAACATCGGATATATGTCTGCACATGCCACGCTTTTCTCCTTTTTTTTTTTCTCTTCTTCTTCATCATTTTGAAAGCAACGGCTAGTAAATTATAGCCGTTGGATGAAAGGTCGCGAAGTTCCGAGCTTTGGCCTAACGGTTATCTTTCAAAAATTTGCTTCTTATTTTGGCTTCTTTTTTCAAGCTTTTTTTTGCCCCCTATTTTTGATCTTTTTTGTCTCAAATTATTACTAATATTACTCCTTTTGGTTAAGTATACTCTTTTTTATCCACTTTTACTTGTTTAAAAAATAGATGCATATTTGTTTAATTTAGAAATGAAGAGATATATGATTAATTACATATTTCGTAATTTGCATTTATTATTAATTATTGTAATTTTCTTAAATATCAAATTTATGATTTTAAAAGGTAATATAATAAAATCGTCACTATATATATTGTTTCTTAAAAGATGTGTCAGGTCAGTGTTCGACAAGTAAAAATGAACAATACGAGTTAGTAGGCAAATCGTGCTTAGATTTGATATCAAACGGATCATTGTTAAGACGGTTTGAATGAGTCTTAATTAATTGGTAAATCGTGTTCAGATTTGAAATCAAGAGGATTAATACTAAGAAGGTTCAAATGAGTCTAATTGATTTAATAATTTTATCAATGTTAGCTTAAAACAATGGTTGTGAGTTTTAGTTTTTATTGCACCCTCATAATCATAAAAAAGAAAATGTTGTCGTGAATAGATTTCTGCGAGCATTATTACTTAAATATCAAGTCAGTATGTTTAGTTTCTCCCTTTAGTTGATAGGTTATGAAGAATACAAAAATCAATTTTATAATACTATTCGTTAAAGAATAATCATGATCTTAGCGTGTTTTGATTGATTAGCTATCTTTTCAAACCTTAATTTACACAATGATCGCGAATTTGAATTTTTGTTACTCCTAAAAATATATATATTATGGATGAAATCCCACCAACATTAGTTGCATAAATATTACATCCACATATTTACGTTCTGTGGGTTAATAATATAAAAATTTTTCTTATTAGAATTATTAATTTTAAGGATCCATACATACTGTTTAGACGGATCTATGCCGACTACTTTATGAAATATTAGTTTGAATATTAATCGTAACTCGTGAGTTTGTATCATATATATTATATTTTTCAAAAATAGAATATTATCACGTATAAATTTATGTTAAAATTATCCATTAAAATATTAAATTAATTTTTTTTCCCGTATACCCAACAAAATTGAAAGAATTAGTTTGATTGATGTGTTACAAATTTAAAATTAGTTGCTCCATTTTAATTCTACCCAAAAGAAAAGGCTTTCATTTCAATTTATTTTTTAAAAAATTCGAATTACTCTTGTGGATATGTTTAATGCTTTATTTGTTTAGAAGAAAATTTATATTTGTTAAGACAGTGTTAGTCAAAACTTGGACCACTAGCTATTAAATATTTATTGAAGAACTAAACAATACAGTATGTGTGGGCATCGAAAATATTTTTTTTTATACTGCAGTATAATTATTATGATATTTGGTAAGTTTTTCTAAAAAAAAATTAGCATTTAATATGGTATATGATATTTATAAATCGAATATTACAATATATATATATATATCGCACCAAATATTATATTATCCATCAGCAAATTCTAAAGCTGAAAATTAGGACTATGATTAATTTTAGGTAATACTTATTTATTTTAACTTTGTATCTTTCACTTTATAGTGAAAGCATAATGAGACAATACTTAATTTTAGATAATGTAGTTTTAACTTTACATTTTTTTATCGTAATTAAAATATTCTTTTGTGGAATTATCCAACAAAAGATAGTTGTTAGTTTAATATGATTTAAAACATTTTTAATAGAGTCAAAATTATAATTCTTTATTATATGAATATATATAAGTTGAAATCAAACAAATTATGATTATCAAATAATCATACCTTAAAATATCAAATAAAGAATCACACATAGCTAGTTTGATATGATAATATAGTACTTTTCGATATCTAAAATTAAAGTTAGTACCAAATTTTAACATATGTATTATGCTCATCCCCATCGCCAATACCTTTATAAATCTAAGATCTCGAATCAAACTCTAAAAGATTATTTTTTTAATAGAGATCATTTAATTACTAAAGTAAAAAATTTAACACACGTTTAAATTAATCGAGTCTCAAAGTTGGACACCATAGTATAATTGGGCCAGGTAAAATATTGATATCTTAAATGTACTTCTGGTCGGATTTTATTCCCTTTAATTTTCCTACATTATAAATGGTAGACGCTCCATAGTCTCTACTACTACCTCCGTCCCATAATATAAGGAACTTTTCATTTTACACGATGATTAAGTTAACTTTATCATTTTACCCTTCATTTATGTCAATGTATATTAAATTAAATTAGAAAAATCATTAATGCACTAATTAATGATGGAGGTAAAATGGGAAAAAAATAATTAATGTTATCCTAATTTTGGTAAGTATTCTTATAATATGGAATAAATATTTATAAAAAGATGTTCTGATATCATGGGGATAGAGGTAGTGTAATCACTAACATATGACTTTAAAAAATGGACTTATATTTCCAAGAAATATAGAAGATCGTTTCATATCACAATAAATATATTGAAACCATCAAATTTAATTCGTAAGTTTAATTTATCTAGTAAATTTTTTATTTCATAATTGCATAGAATATCTATGACGTGTTATTTATATCTACTTACTATTTTCAAAGGTGGAAATTTTATTTCTTTTCCTCAAATTTAGACCCATATTTGAATTTTTAGAGACACAATAGAAAAATCAAATCCTGGAAAATTCTTCAAAATTAATTAGGGTTTTTATTTTTTTTTTCCTCCAAGAAACAACCTATAATTTATATTTTAATTTGTTTCTTGGAGGTTATCAAATGGTGTCAATAATGGAGGAAGAAAATGATCAATCAATTCCTAAAGATAAAAAGGAATTGGTATATGAACTTATGGGTATAATTCAAACTGTAAGTTGTTATGGTGAATTTAGGAGGACTCAACGAAAGGAAAGTCGCAATCTTGTACGTAGGATAAAACTTTTATTACCCCTTTTGGAAGAAATTCGCGATTTTGAAGGAAATATTCCTGAATCGGGTATTCAATGCTTGGTTAAATTGAAGAAGGCATTTCAGTCTGCCAAGAAATTGTTAAAAACTTGCCATTGTGGTAGCAAACTTTACCTGGTACGTAGGATAAAACTTCACCCTCAATTTATTATCATTACGTTCCACGTTCAAGGTAAAAAAAAAATTACATGCAGGCTTTGGAAAGTGAGGCTGTTGTAAGGAGATATCATTCTGTATATGAAAAATTAAGCCAGGCTTTGGATGGCATGCCTTATGAAGAACTTGGTATTTCAGATGAAGAGAAAGAACAGGTCAGTTCAAACATTTTCCTAGGAAATAAGCGACTTTCTTACTTATCTGATATGTTTCAGGTGGAATTGGTGGCTGTTCAATTTAAAAGGTCTAAGAAGCGAATTGATACTCAAGATATGGAACTCGCGATGGATTTGATGGTATCATGGTCCACGGAGAATGATCGTAATGCAGATAGTGCTAGTATAGAGAGGCTAGCGAAGAAACTGGAATTGCATACAGTTGAGGATCTAAAGGCTGAAATGTTGTCTGTAGAAGAAGTGATTAAAGAAAGACGATCACACAATGCTGAGAGTAGAGAACGAATCGTAGGTCTTCTTGACAAGTTGAAAAAGCTAGCTGGGATGGAAGAAACTGGTCATGAACCTGTTATGCCTAAAGCTCTCGAGAAATCCACATCGATAGCTTTTCCAAACGAATTCCTTTGTCCCATCACATTACAGATTATGACTGATCCTGTTATTATCTCAACTGGACAGGTGAGTAAACTAGTTGATCATATATGTGTAGCATCTTCGTCAGTGAAAAGTAACTGCTTCTTTATTTCTCTTGTGATATATTGCAGACGTATGAACGAGAGAGTATACAACGATGGTTGGATTCAAATCACCATACATGTCCGAAAACAGGAGAAACTTTAACACATTTGTCACTGGCACCAAACTTTGCTCTAAAGAATTTGATTGAGGAGTGGTGTGTGAAAAACAACTTTCAACTTCCAACAAAAGAGGCTCCAATGAACCCCGAAAGTCCTTCTGCTGGAAGTGATGAAAAGCTATTGTCGTTGATTAAAGACCTATCGTTTAGTCATTTAGAAGTGCAGAGGAAGGCTGTGACAAAGATCAGAATGCTGTCGAAAGAAAATCCAGAGAAAAGAACATTGATAGCCAATTATGGAGGAATCCCACCGCTCGTGCAGCTACTTTCCTATCCAGATTCCAAAATCCAGGAGCATGCTGTGACAGCTCTTTTAAACTTGTCAATAGATGAAACAAACAAGAAACTTATATCCAGAGAAAACGCGATTCCTGAAATAATTGAGATTTTGCAAAATGGAACCGTAGGGGCTAAAGAAAACTCTGCAGCAGCATTATTTAGCTTATCAATGCTTGACGAAAACAAAGTAGCTATAGGTTCGTTAAATGGCATCCCACCGTTGATTGATCTATTAAAAAACGGAACAATCAGAGGGAGGAAGGATGCAATTACTGCACTATTCAATCTATGTTTCAACCACGCAAACAAAAGCATCGCGATCAAAGCTGGGATTGTAGCACCATTACTTAAACTACTAGAGGAAAAACATTTAGACATGGTTGATGAGACATTGTCAATATTGTTGATTCTCGCGACTAATCCAGAAGGCAGACAGGAAATTGGAAAGCTTTCATTCATCGAAACTCTTGTAAATTTGATGAAGGATGGTACTCCCAAAAACAAGGAATGTTCAGTGGCTGTGCTTTTCGAGTTAAGTACCTATAATTCAAATCTTATGCTTGCTGCCCTTCAATATGGCGCGTATGATTATATAGTAGAGATAAGTAAGGAGGGAACTGATCGCGGACAAAGGAAAGCAAAATCAATACTACAACTGATGACCAAAACTGAACAGCTTCCATATTGACAATGCAGAGTCCAAATGTATACATCTGCTTAAGATGGAATTGAATTTGGCTCGCCCATGTAGGTCAACTTGGATCCATGTCCAAATTAACCAACATATATTATATAAGGAAAAAAGAGAGAGAAGCAAACTCGTTGAAGAGTTGTGTCTCTTCAGAAAGGATAAAAGAAATCCTAACGGAAACAAGAACTTTCTGCAATGATTCAAAGCTAAGTTAGAGGAAATTTTTTGCAGGAATCTTTCTCCTTGTAATCCAGGTATAATTACTCCGACTCTTCAAAACTGTTGACAAGCGCATGTTAGACACTCCAAAAAAAAAAAAAAGAAGATTAGTGCATTTTGGATATTCAACACAGGTGCATCAATAATTTTGAAGAGTTTAAACAACACAGATAGTAGATTCTGAATTTTCATTATAATCTAGTATTAATTAGACGGAAGATTGTTTTTGTGAGAATGAAAACGAATCAATGGAGGATCCTGGAAAAATGTGTGTTCTTGAGATTGTAAATATTGTTTAGTTCTCCTTGTATATTGGTTTTTCTTCTTTTCCTGTTGAAAGCTTGTAAATTATCAAATGCAAAATCAAACCTTTTAATATGCTGGAAAAGCTCATTTATTTTTGTTTTTATGGTACTACTGATTTTGCAGCAAATATAGGAATAAATCATTATCTTCATCAAGAACCATAAGAGGTCGTTTGATTGGTGGAATAAGAAATTATGAGATATTTCATGCGAATTTTTTATCCTGCATTTGAAAATAGTATTATTCAGTTCTAGAATTGTTAAACATACATCCAAGGAAGTGAGATACATTTTAAGCAACATGGATATGATCAATGTTTTTCTTAATTTTTTTTTCATATGTAAAAATGGTTCAAGCTAAAAATAGTGAAATTCGTTGAACTAATTTAAATCCGCATTCAAACTTATACCTAAATATATAGAGGGTAATCTAGATGCATTTATAACCTAGCAATAAGTCTAACAAGCTTTTGAAAAGTTAACAAAAAAGGAAAAACTATTAGGCAGTTTGGTATGGAATTTGGAGGCTAAATTAATTCGATGTTTTGACTAATTGATAAATGACAATAAAAATGGAAAATATATTAACTAGTCGAAAACACACTAAATAAATAAATAAATAATTGCGCGTTGGTAATTTAAAATTTAGTGCAACTAATTAAATGTTTAATTGCTATCCACATATTATGGGATTTTATGTTGGAATATATATAGTCAAGAAGTTTAATTGCACCAAATATTCTGTTAAGAGATCGTTATTATAGTCAACTCTTCGTATCTGCTTTCTCTTCTTTATTATATGAGACATAAAAATATTTCAATTTTTTTTTTAATTTAATCTTTTTTAAGACAGTTGCTTAATGATTTTACAATATTACCTCTAACAACTAATTTTCACAATTGGAGGAGGAACCATAAAATATTTCGAAGATTTTTTAATTTAATCTATTTAAGGTAGCTGCTTAGTGATTTTATGATATTGCCCCTCATAAATTATTTTTCTAGCTAGTTCAACCGTTTAGTTATTTTAAATTATGTAAATATTAAAATTAGGATAAAAGTTATAATTTATTTTAGAGTAAAAAATTAAAACTATTTAATCATTAAACTAAGAATCATTCAATATTAATAATATTTATTTTACATCTAATAAGATAATTAGATAACGTTAAATTATATTATTAAAAATAACTTTATGAATAACAATTGAATTCGTGCATTGCACGGAATTTTGTAACTAGTCGTTAATATAGAACGTAGATATATATAACTATGTGAATTTATTTTGTAATGTTTTTTTTAAAGAAAAAATGATCAAACTATGTGATTGGAAATAAATAATATCCGAAAAGAATAAGAAATATGTAAAAAAAAAATTATTGTACACTTAAAAGAAGAAGAGGGGGAAAAACAAGCATAGTAATAAGTAGAAATGACATCAAGTGGCAAGAACTTAGTTCAATTCATTGATTAATTTAAAACATTAATTTATTTTTATTTAATAACTATATTAGCGTGACATAGCATGTACATGTTATGTGGTCTTCGCAAATCTGATATTTATATCAGTATCTGTCAGAATAATCGCGGAATTTCGTGAATTTGATACCTATGTATTTATGAGATAACATGTACATGCTATAATAGTCGTGATTCTCATGAATCTGATACCTATGTATGTGCGAGATAACATGTACATGCTAGAATAGTCGTGGTTCTTGTGAATTTGATATTTATATCAGTACATGTTCAAATTATCGTGATCCTCGTGAATCTGATATCTATATCAGTATATGTTAGAATAATCGTGGTCTTCGTAAATTTGATATTTTATATCAGTACATTTTAGAATAGCCGTGATTCTTGTGGATTTGATATCTATATATGTGTAAAATAACATGCACGTGCTAGAATAGTCATGCGGTCCTCGTGAATTTAATATTTATGTCATTATTTATTAGAATAATCGTGATCCTCGTGAATATGATATCTATGTCAGTACATATTAAAATAGTTATAATCCTCGCGAATATTATCCAAATATAAAAGAAACAAATTCACGCTAAAAAAAGAATAACCAAATCCATACTGCTCAAACTCTCGCAAATCTAGTTAAGTCTGTGATGAATCCTTCGAAAACGGATACATATTATTATATTATATAGCTGTTCACAAATAGCTTTTCATGCAAAAACCTATCAAAAATAAGCCTTGTCTTTAAAAAATAATAATTTACATATATCCTACTTCTCCTAAACTCAATTATAAATTATTTTATAACAGAAATTTCTATAATTTGTAAAAGAGTTTTTCATTTAAAGAACATTTCTGTTGCCTTCCCATTTCTGTAAATAAAATAAAAAACACAAAGAAGTCACTAAAGTCTCGTGAATTGATTAAATTCGGGTCAAGGGACAAGGATTATGTCAATTCAAGTAAATTAACTACCTTAAGGGGCATTTCAGGAAATACAGTTTTTTTTTCAATCATCTTTACTCGTATATTTTACTAAAAACATATTTTTATTTATTAATTTTAGCATATTTAAATTAAAAAAAATATTTTCTTCATATTTTATTAATTACTACTTATTTGAAAAATTATTTTAACCAATTAATACATTTTATTTTACTTATTTAGTGTATGTGCTTTGCACGAGTCAATTAATAAAAAAAATATTAAAAAAATAAAATATTACGTGTGTAACTTACATTATTGAGCATGTAACTATAACTAATTATGTAAATAGTACTATATCATATCATCAACTTTATAAATGTGATATTTTTTAGTAGACAAAATAATTGAATGTACTTTTGATTCTATATATATCATTTTTTCTGATCTAGTGTTTACATTGGAGCTTCGATTAAATTTGAATAACATACTATAGGTACTATTTAGGGTATAACTCCTAACAGAATTTCCTCCATACTCAAGGTTCGAATCATACCGCTAATTAAAAATGAAACAGTCTCACCATTGCACCAAAATCATATTGATAATTTTATGTTCTTCTAATGTTAAAAAAATATATATTTTAATTTATTATTGCATTTTAAATTCAATCAATTAATATATTTTTTAATCCCTCTGGCTCATATTAACTGAATTTATAAAGTAATGCACACATATTAAAAAAATATTTAAAGATAAAACTTACACCATACTTTCCACTATTGCCCTTTGTAAAATCATAAATATATACTGTAATTGATTTCTTAGAAAATGTAAAAGTTCAATTAATGCAAGGGCAAATATGAAAAAAGTTTCAAACATTCATGTTGAACTTTGAAAAATTCAAATATTTTGAACTTTAAAAAATTTTTTAAAAATTCAATTATTATGAGACGGAGGGAGTATTTTATAAGAGGCGTGAAAAGTTCAAATACCGGTAAAGTGATAAAAGTCTGGGAGATATTTATGATCGTCGATTTTAATAAATGAAATAAAATTCGGCATCTTATTTATTTCTTAGGGAGTAATAAATATTTGGAGCCAAAGTTGCCTCTTTTGAAACCCCTCTCACTGGCGCCGTCTCTCCATATTTGCTCATACTTTCTGATTTACATCTTTTACAGTAAGTAGTATTTCAATTTTTTCACTTTTATTTAACGATATCTCTACCAAAATGCTTCGATCTTTGTTGCCATGAACTTTTTTTTGGAAATTTGAATTTTTTTAATGAATTATATGAAGAAAAATTGAAAAATGTGTTCTTTAATTTGTCATTCATGGTTATGGGCAAAGACTGAAAATTTTCCGAGGTGGGTTTTGGTTTTAAACGAAGATTTAGTGGATTAGCCTTGTTGGGTTTGCTTCTGGATATTGCAAATTGAAGTAGATTCTTCTGGGGGTAGCCAAGTGTACAAAGCATCTAGCGTTAGCAAGGTCGGGGATGTAGATTCTTCTGTGTGTAGCAAAATTTATGGGTTTAATTTTTGTGGTGGGAACGTGCTTTGGATTTTCTCCTTTCGGAGTTTTTAAGTAAAAAATAGTTGGCTTTAATGCTGAATTTTAATTTTTGAATTTTTTTGAATTTTCGAAATTTGTTTGCTTTGCATCATCTTGTTGAAATGTTTGTGGGTATTTGAGATTTTTGTTTGTTGAGAAATGTTTTTATCTATTTGCTGCTATTTGTTTATAGACACGAAATGTATGTTCATTTTTTGTCTTAGATGTTAAAATTATGGTTTTCCAGTGAATTGGAATTCGAATTTGTGTTAAGGAGTCCGTTAAATATTTTGATTCAGATCTATAGTTGCTTAGCCATACATTTATTATACGAGTTAGCTCTAATGAGTACATTTTGGCTTTAGCTTTTTAGTTTTGTATACTTCTTTTACTCATGGAATTGGTTTTCAATCAATGTTCTTGGAGTAGTTATACTACTAAGGGTGTATTTGGTATGAAGGAAAATGATTTTTTGGAAAGCAAGTGGTTTTTAAAACCTTTTTAGTGTTTGCTAAGTAAGCAAGAAATACTATTCCAAGAGCATTTATATGTAATATAGCAAAACACATCGGAGTATGATGGTGTGGGGGTACGGGGCGTTGATGGACGGGGAGGAGACAATAAACGTGAATGTCATCTCTGCTTCTATTAGGGAAGCCATTTTTCTCATTTTTAAGGAACTTGTTTCCCCATAAAAAGTGTTCTCCGGAAGATTTTGACCAACTAAACATGGAAAAATTAACTTGTTTTTTTCTATCAAGTGCTAGATGATAATTTCTTACAAATAAGAGGTGGTGTATGGTCTTTTTTATCTTCAGTTACCAAGACATTCATCAGTGGGCCTTTCTCCTAATATAGGACCCATTCCTCCATGCTCTCATATGTACTGGTTCTGTCTCTTTTTTTCTCTTAACTACACAGGGAGCTGATAAGTCTATTATGGAGTAAATGATTTGTGTCATTTACTAATTCACTTTTGGACCATACAAACAAAAAAGTAAAAGCAATTATATTTCAGCTGATGTGCTGTTTTTTTTTTTCTTTCAGAACATCTCTTGTTATCTCCTTGGGTAGCACCCAAAATTTTGTTAAAGGAATTGAGTTTTGTATCTTTCTGGTAGTTCTTTTGGGTGTCTTCTCGTCCCTCCATTTGTAAAACTCTTGTATAATATCCCCTGTAAATACCATTTAATATTGTATTGTTGCAAGTATAAAGTCCAGTTCCCAGGTTGCCTTACAGTGTATAAAGTATTATTTACTGACTCTTAAATCTTTTTCACATAGGTAAAATCTGCTAAAGATAGCAACACCTCTTGTCCAGTTCTGTTTTTTTTTCCCTCTATCATTTTTTTCTTCGAGTCTTCGTAACACTAGGTAGTGGAGTATGATATGTTTTTTTTATTTTTGCTTTCTGTTCAGGCTTCATTCTGGTAATTTTCTGCATCCGAAGGGTATCAAGAATAATCCCAAAATGATCAACTCGGAGCCCCTGCACAGTGGTGTGACCACTAGCAGAACTGGTATGCAAGCATTCGATAAGCAACCTCTTGGTGTAACAAGAAAGGCAGCTTTGAGAGATGTGCAGAATCAAAATAGCTTGATGACTAACCATCAAGAAAAGTCTCATTTTCTAGGGGCAAGACCCGTTGCAGATCCCACTAGGGTGTGTGCAACTAAGAGGCTTACACCTGAGCGTCCTTCAAGTACCAATCCTAGCATATCTTTGAGCAGCAATGCTACAAATGACAATATACTAAATGCTCGACGAAGATTTGATCTAGAACTAGGTAAAGGAAGAATTCAGAGTACTGTGGACAAAATTGTTGAGGCTACTCACTCAAAGAACCTGTGTCAGTTGCAGAGGATAATTCCTCAAAGACAAAATCAACAGAGGGAAGGTAGTAACGGTCATCCTCCTGTAGCAACGCCAAACCAATTGACACCTATGATGACATTTTCTCATGGCGGACCACCAATTCCTAATTCTCTTGGCAAGGCTGCCCACAACTCTCATGCTGCTCAAATTGATTCTTCTAAGTTTTCTCCCCAGCCAAAGCATACTTTGGATGTCAAGGTGGATGATGATCAGCAATTGACAGAACATTTCATTCGTCTGCAGAAGTTCCTGAAACAGTGTGATGAAGCAAACCAAACAGAGTACATTCAGAGTGAGTCTTAGAGTCTTGCTACATAGCTTATAAGCAGTTGACTAATCTCATTTTGACTCCTTGTTTATGCTGTTTGTATGGTTTGTGTTTCTATCAGTGCTTCTACATTAAGCACCTCCTGAGCTTAGCAGACATGCTGTTGACTTATTTCATTTTGACTCCTTGTTTATGCTGTTTGTATGAATTGTGTTTCTTTCAGTGCTTCTACGTGTGTCACCACCTGAGCTTAGCAGACATGCTGTTGACTTGGAGAAAAGGGCTATCCAGTTGACAATAGAGGAAGGTAAGCTGACACTCAACTGTTGTTTTTTCCCCCCTACTCTTCATAGACGGGAGTTTCTGAAGACTTCACATGTTTAGAATGTATACATGTATAATAAAATTTCACTTCTTAGTTGTGAATAAACCCTTGCTTAATTTGGTGAAAGCCTGCTTTTTATTCATATGTGTATTTATGTGCTCCCTCCATTTCAATTTGTTGTCTTATTTTTTTTTAAAAAAAATATTTAAAAAGGAATGCTTCTTTCACATTTTGGTAACTCTTTAATTTCAACTTTTCACATGGCATGTTTAAGATCACAAGATTAAAAGATATTTTGGTACATTCGACATATTTTAGTTTTAGACCTCAAAACTGAAAAATCTTCTTTGCTTTATTAAACTTCTAGGCATGTCAAAACCCAACAAACAAATTCAAACAGAAGGTGTATGTATTTATGACTATGAGTCAAAAGTGGGACTAAGTCTGACTGGACTTCATTCAAGGTTACTGAAATCCTTGAATCTCCTCTTGCATTTTGGTAGATGCTGTTACATTGGCTAGTTGAATTTCCTCTTGCATTTTGGTTAGCATAACTTGATGTTGAACTTTTAAAAATCAAGTATTGAACTTACTCCATGAATTCCAGACTTATTATGCTACGAGATGACTCCTAGATATGCTTAGTGGGGTTATTTAGCAGCTGGAGTATGCTTGAGTCGATATATCCATTTAGACACTGAGTGCTGGTTTCAAATTGACCCCTTCTTGAATTTCAATAGTTACTACCAAAAATCTAATGTTTAGATGCATGAATCCTCTATTGAATGAAATCATTGTGGGTGAGATATCTATCCTTCAAGTTTAAACTAGAAAATAGTTTTAGGTAGAGAGACAGATCCAGGATTTGAATTGTATGAGCTCGGAGTTTGAAATTCTACCATATCAATGTGATATACTATGTGGGGAATTAAGGCATGTGGAAGTGGGAATATGATCTGCTTGTGTGGGGAAGCTTGTATGCAAGATGTATTTCCCCTGCCTTTGGAGCAGGGGTGGAGTCAGGTGGGGTCGAGTGTGTTTGGATGAACCTGTTTATACATAGTTAAATTTTTTTGATGTATATATAGTAGACGTTGAACCCCTTTTGCCTTCTTCATGTGTTTACTTCTTCATATTTTGAACTCCCTTAATGAAAATTTTGGCTCTGCCACACTTAGGAGGTGCTTTAGTTGAAACACTCAGAATGAGAATCTGGAGTCAGGCACATAGCCATCTTATGTGCTATTGTGCACAATGAGGAAGTCTGACTGCAGTATGGTTTCAAAGTTTTACATAATCGCCACTAGCTTCTAATGAGTCAAGATTGAGGTTTTATACCTTGAATCGTTACTACCTTGGGAGTTCTTTATTCACACTAGTGGGTATCCCTTCGTTGTTGGTAGTTTTAAACATTTGGCAGTTCTGTTGAGAAAGTACTGGTAAATGCGACCCACACAAGAACAGTTGAGTAAAACTTCCCTTTTCTCTGTGTTCAATGCAGGAAAGGAGATGCAACGAGTGAAGGCCCTAAATGTTTTGGGAAAATCCTCCCTGTTTTCCAGCTTAACTCAGACAGTTCCATTAGTCCCAACCAAGAAATGATGAGCGCGAAGCTAATGGCAATAACTCGTGTTGCACTGACGCAAGGCCTATTTTCAGCCTTCTGCTCCATGTGGTACAAGATCTTGAGCGAAGGCGTTGGGCGTTGGCTTCAATAGTCTTTTTTTAGTAAGCTAGCCCTCTAGAGATCAAGATGACAAGAAGTTATCAAACACTGTATTTTGGTTTTCTTTTGGGTCTAAGCAGTTCATACAATCTGTACATTGTTCCATCTTCATATTTCAAGTTTGCATATTCTTGATAAGAGTAATTTAAAGTAGTTAAATTGATGCAGCTAAAACAACTTAAAAGTCCAATGTTGTAAATGTCAGCACTAGTATAGGTTGGTAATATGAAAAACATAGTAATATCAACAATCCCACAAATGAAGTCCGACAAAATTAAGTATATATTATCCTTTCAAATTTTACTTATTACTGTCATTGTCGTAAAATATACAAAAAATTATGAAATGAATTGCCTACTTTACATCTTTTCCAATGATTGATTATAGCACCTAATAAGTAGTCCATTCAAAACTTTACATGGTACTATTTTGTCTCCACCACTAAAAATGAAACAACTAATCATAAAATTCCAATACAAGGAAGTATTATTTTAGTACGAAAATTGTTAGTGGGCCCTCAGCAGAACGGCCCATAAAGTACAGATCCCTATGAGCAGAATCTTATCACTTCTGCTGCGTTCACATTGTATATTATCGCAGGTCCAACGTAGCTTTCATAAGCCCATTTGGAATATTTCTGGCCCGTCCACACATTTCGAGGTCTCGTGACACGTGGTATCATCTCAGAGGCCCACCTCATTCTGAATTAGTTTTGGGATAAACATCAAAAGTTAAATTAGAAACAAAATAAACTCTGACGTGTGAAAATTAATTATGTTATCCTTTTTAAAGTTAAAAAGACCCAAAACTAATATTGTTTATATACATACATTCTTTTTGGACGTTGTTCATAGAATTATATTATAATTTTTTTTAATCTTCTCAATTCTGTTTTATTTATAGGATTGAACAATATTTAATTATTAATTAGAGCATTATGTTATTTTTTAAAATTATTGTTAATGCATTTTTTTAAAAAAAATTATGGCCTAAGAAAAGGACATTTAATCAACCCCCACAAAAAGGAAAAAAATGATCGGGTAAAGCACAAAAATTTTATTTTGTGGACCCTCTTCTTTAATATAAAATCCACTCTTTCTCTTTCTCTTCTTAATTAATTTAATATTAGAGATATGGTTACACTAATTTAAAGATTATGTGTAATCCACACGAGTTAGGTGACAGCTACTTGTAAGAGAACAATTAATAATATTAAAATTCATTTGTTTTACATAATCCATCACAATTTATTTAAATTGAGACATTAGTATTATTATTTATTATTATTTTTAAAGCTTCGAATTTTAGATCAAACATTTTTTTTATATCTAAAAAAAGTAAAATTCAACAACCATACTGATTTCTAACAATTTTTATTTCTTTTATTTAAGGAAAAAAAAACTAGTGGTAATAAAAAAAAAGTGGATAAGCAATGGATATTATTTAAAATGAATAAAAATAGAAAATCGAGCCAAAGGAGGAGAGTTAAGCGGTTGAAAAATGGGCCTACAAGCTCTATATAAATATTAAATCAGCTCATTTTTTATGCACTCCTAAAATAAAAAAAGTTTTCTTCTTCGGTTTTTTCTCTTTCGGTCTAAATTCTCTTCTCCTCTTTCGCCATGGATCCTTACAAGGTATTGTCTTTTTCAATTTCTATTGAATATTTTTGTTGATTCATGTTTTTTCTGTTTTTTTTCTTCAATTTGATCTGTATGATTGAGGAGGATTTCTTTTCATTTTCCAAAAGAAGGAATTCTTGTTTCATTGTTGTTTAATTTGAATTGTGGATTTCTATCGTGCGAAAAGATGTTTGTTGTCCTTTGTTTACGTTTTGATTGTGGTATGTTAGGGATGTATGCGGAGAAATTGAGGTTTCGACTTTTTTTTCTGGTTTGTTTGAGAATTTGTTGGTTTAGGTTGGTAGTTGAATCTCAATTTGCCCTAGTTTGATGTTTTTTTTGGGGGGTCTCTCTGATTTGATAGCGTGTGTGGTCAGTTTGATTTTGCAAAGAGAGTTGATTACTCATATGGTCGCTGTAATTATGTTGTTTTTTTTATGAATTCCAGTTTTTGTTAACGAAAAAAAGTGATTTTCTGAGATAATAACTGTCAGATGAGTGAACATCTGATAGGCTTTCGTATCTGTTATGATTTGTTTAGGGTACAAGTGAAAATAGTTTAGTTTTTGTTTACATTTTGGTGGTGCAACTTTTTAGAAATTGATAGAGCTAGAATTATAAGTGTTCCCCGTAGATTTTTGTTTGTTTTATATTATATATATGAACATGAGGTTCATGATTAATGAGTCTGAGATTTGATGCAGTATCGCCCTTCAAGCGCTGCCAATTCCCCTTTCTGGACAACTAATTCTGGTGCTCCAGTGTATAACAACAATTCTTCCATGACTGTTGGACCTAGAGGTGCTTTTTCTTCTTCCACCTTTCTTATGGTTTGTAAAGTTTTCTTTTTTATTCTATTTTTTGGTATAAGAACATATTGTCAACCTTGCAAAGGAAGAGAGTTGATAAGTTGACAGCCAAGCTAGTTTCGATATTTTAAGGCGTAGTTGATTTCTAAGAACAATTATTCCTTCTAGCTTGTAATTTTTTCTGCGAGTGATAAACCAGATTCCAGTATGATATATCTTGTTTGTTTTAGGGACATGCATTTGGTTAGCTAATTTAATGGTTAAGATGATAGAAGTTGAGACAATATATTGTCTGTCATCACTGGGTGCATATGTCTATTTGTATTTCTGAATTGGGTTAGAAAGTGAATGTGTCACCTGATCTTGTTGTTGATCTTTCGTTGTGTTGATCATTACCACATAAATATGGAAACAAACAGGAACTATTGTTTTCCTACTTTATTGGCCTGACATTGGTCCTCTTTGATGCTCACCTGAATGTGTCCTCTTTTTGTTCTTTAACATATGCCTTGATCACTTCTCTTTTGGAGAATTATTTTACATGGTATGAGTAACAGAGTTCATAAGGTTAGCAGAAAATAATGTAATGAGATAGGAAAATGTATATGGTTGAAAGATGGAAACAATTCATGATGGGAACTTCAAGACTGTCACTTTTCTCTATTGCTATGTCATTTGAATAATTTGAATCGGGCAAGAGTTGTGGAACTCACGTTTTATGAAAGAGCAAGATTTATTGGTGTTAAGTTAATAGCTTTCTTTCTCTAGCTGCGCCCCCTTAGTGCGAGGGTTGAAGAAAGGTATAAAATGCCCCTATCAAGATAAAGTGGTCAACGCATGCTAATTCAGCAGGTTCGAGATGAAAGTGCTAAAGAGCTCTTTGCATATGTCAAATCATGCAATTTGTCCTTTATAGTAGAGGTGCTTTTCATGAGATCAGTACAAAATTCAATTCCGTTATTTTCTGTTTTAGAGATGTCATAGTAAAATTTGCGTCATTTTCCAGCTCTAGTGGATTTTGCACCATGGATAAGAATATTGAAACTTGTTATTGTTTTTTCAGGGCCAATTCTTCTTGAGGATTATCATCTGGTGGAGAAGCTTGCTAATTTTGATCGCGAGAGAATCCCTGAGCGCGTCGTTCATGCCAGAGGGGCCAGTGCCAAGGGTTTCTTTGAGGTCACACATGATATATCCAATCTTACATGTGCTGATTTTCTTCGAGCTCCTGGGGTCCAGACACCTGTTATTGTGAGGTTCTCTACTGTTATCCATGAGCGTGGAAGCCCTGAAACCCTCAGGGACCCCAGAGGATTCGCTGTAAAATTTTACACTAGAGAGGTAATTTTCAATGAGATGCTAGTTTTTCTTGTAATATCTTCATTGTCTGTGTGTTATTTATCACTACCCTAAATTGTATGCTAGTTTTGGTTTGGGCCGTTAGCTTAATTTGCATGTTTGTCCGTTTATTTGGTCCTTTTGAGTAGTTTTAAGACAGCAACACCTTTGTTCATATGATTTTGCTCAATCTCGATGAAATCCAACTGCAACTGTTTATAAGCCCAAACACCATGCTTAGATCATAAATCATTTATGTGGTGCTGTATTGTGATGGTTTTGGTCACACATGGATTCCGAACAGATAAGATGTTGAAGGGAGCATTCACTTGTAAAAGGAATTGTTCAAAATCAAGGAAGTGTATAAGTGTCCTTTCTTCCTTGGTTCTTGTTCTCATGATTTTTATCTGATGAATAGCCATTTAATTATTTTCTGTTTCCTGAACAATGAAGGCGCCACACTTTCTTAGTGTTGGCTGAACATGAATGTGCTGCTTTCGTGAGTTCTTTTGTTGAATTGGTTTTTTTCTTCCGTTCGTGTTGCTGACAATTGTAGTGCACTTCTCCTTACTTCTGCATCTGTGCTCATTTTTGTATTTCAGGGCAACTTTGATCTGGTTGGAAACAACTTCCCTGTCTTCTTTGTCCGTGATGGAATGAAGTTTCCTGACATGGTTCATGCACTAAAACCAAATCCGAAGTCCCACATTCAGGAGAACTGGAGGATCCTTGATTTCTTCTCTCACCATCCAGAAAGTCTTCATATGTTCAGTTTCCTGTTTGATGATCTGGGTATCCCACAAGATTACAGGCACATGGATGGTTTTGGTGTTAATACCTACATGCTGATCAACAAAGCTGGGAAAGCACATTATGTGAAATTCCATTGGAAGCCAACTTGTGGAGTCAAATGCTTGTTGGATGAAGAAGCTGTTAAGGTCGGTGGAACAAATCACAGTCACGCCACCAAGGATCTCTATGATTCAATTGCTGCTGGGAACTATCCAGAGTGGAAACTGTTCATCCAAACTATCGATCCTGATCATGAAGACAGATTTGACTTTGACCCCCTAGATGTAACCAAGATCTGGCCTGAGGATGTGTTGCCATTACAACCAGTTGGTCGCTTGGTATTGAATAAGAACATCGATAACTTCTTTGCAGAGAACGAGCAGCTTGCTTTTTGCCCTGCCATTGTTGTCCCCGGTATTCACTATTCGGATGATAAGCTTCTTCAGACTAGGATATTCTCATATGCTGATACCCAGAGACATCGCCTTGGCCCAAACTATTTGCAGCTCCCAGTTAACGCTCCGAAGTGTGCTCATCACAATAATCACCATGAAGGTTTCATGAATTTCATGCACCGTGATGAAGAGGTATAGTACATCCTTGGTATGCAAGTTGTAGGTGTAGTAATATTTTTAGTGGACTGTTTAAAGTAGAAATATTTATCCACTTCACAAGAAGAGAGAAGGGGTTGTTAATCATGTTGTAATTGAGGTTTGTTCTGTAGTGTCTATGTTCATAGGAAGGCAAGAGTAGGCACTTGATCTGATTATGAAGATAATTTTGGTGCTCACACTATTTCAAGAGTTCATGTGCTGATAGTGTCCACACTCTTTCTGATGTTTTAACTTGATGTTGTTTGCTTTTTCAGGTCAACTATTTCCCCTCAAGGTTTGATCCTTGTCGTCATGCAGAGCATTTCCCGATTCCTCCTCGTGTCTTGACAGGAAAACGCGAAAGGGTAATACTTAGTTTAGCTTACCGTTCACATCGAGAATCTTGTTTTTCATTGCGGAGTTGATTTTCATAAATATAAATATTCTTCATTTTATCTGGTTTTGTTATATTGCAGTGCATCATTGAGAAAGAGAACAACTTCAAGCAGCCAGGAGAGCATTACAGATCTTGGGCACCGGACAGGTGGTCTAGTTCCTTTACTATCTTCACTCACCAACTTTCAACCCCTATCAAGTAAGTACTTATCTGCCGGCCTTGTGGTTGCAGGCAAGAAAGATTTATCTGCAGATGGATTGATGCTCTATCCGACCCTCGAGTCACCCATGAAATTTGCAGTATTTGGATTTCATACTGGTCACAGGTCAGAGTTTTTTCCCTTGCATATTTCTTTAGTCCGGCGTTTATCCTGAAGAGCACAACGATAACATTGTTTGTGTTGCATGAATGTGCTGCAGGCTGACAAGTCTCTTGGTCAGAAGCTCGCATCTCGTCTCAATGTAAGGCCTACAATGTGAAGGTGATAATAGTATATCTGTTGCTGTGATGAAGAAGTAATCCAAGAATACAATGTTTGCAGTACCAACAAAACTTTCTTGTATTAATTCTGGCGTTGGTGTCACTTGAATAAGCTGGACGTTTACTATAACGTAGTGTACTAAATAAGGATTTATGATATACGCATCGGTAATCCCCCTAATCATTGCTCAAGCATTGTTCTAGCAACTAATTCAATTTATTTCGTAATCCATGATCAACTACTCCATTCCACCCCCCCCCCCCCCCCCCCCCCCCCCCCACCCCCCCCCCACACCCCCCTTCATC
>JAOTQR010000079.1:26488850-26500118 GCA_025774065.1 Solanum ossicruentum
CAGTATTCTACCTCAACAGAGTTCAATTACTTCCTTATCCAAGGGATGTTCTATATTATTTGACGATGATTAAATTTTATGAGTTGTATTTTAACTTTGGGGTATGATGTAATAAAGTTAAATGATTATTTAAATTGTTTGCGCTTCTTTTAATTGTGAAGTAGCAGTTAGTCAATGTAATTTTCGATACTTATCATGGGTCATTCAAAAATAGTCGCCTTATATTTTTAAATATAGGGGTCAGATTGCGTACATTCGACCTTCATTTATCTGATAATAGGGAGAGTTTTTGAGATATTGGGATAATGTTATTGTATAAGTTGTACGAGCACTAATTTGGAAACACAAAAACGAAATGCTCATCTTAGCCCACTTATATTCTCTCGCATACAAAATAAATCTAGTTGACATGAACATATGAAAAAACATTCATATAAGACGCTTTTCATTAATATTTTTAAATAGTTTTTATGTGTGTTTAAACATGCAACTTATTTACATAAATTAAAAATATAAAAAATATATTTTTCTCTTTGAAATGTACACATCAATATCAATCGTAACATATTATGTTCTTACATCTTATTGGGCTTAATAGTATAGTTTCAAACAATATATATATATATATATATATTAAGTGATTAAGTTATTATGCAATGAATAATTTAGGTCACGTATAATTATTTCTTTTAAAATATCGAGATGGAAGTGTTTAGTAAAAATATTCTCTTATTATATAAGAGTGGATTTGAAGTTAAGTCAAAACATGTTCCATTTACATATCTACTTCAGCAAGGACATTATTGAAAATTGTTTAAATTATTTTATTTTATTTTAATTTAAACTTTCTTGAAATTATTGGATTCACTTTAATTATAACATTAGTTTTAATTAATAAATTCATAACCTTCAATTATACCTTTGTTATTTTTTATATTAACAATATTTATAGATAATTTTGAGTAAAAGAATCATCATTAATGATGAAAAAAACTTTAATGATAAGTATCTTTTTACATTATATTGCAAAAATTAGATATTTATTCTATACCTAATGAGGTAATTTAATATTATTTAAAAAATAATTTATAAATAAACATTGGAGAGATAAAAGTATGATTTAAGAGTGGTAGGAAATAGAGCCTTATTTGTCTTTTTGTAATGATTAATATTAGTAGGAAATAGCCGTACGTGCATAAATGTGATGTAATCAGTCTCAATATTGATTTAATTTGTGATTTATAACATATTAAGAATAATATTTAAGTACATAATTTAAATTATATATTTTTTATTATTTTTTTAAGAATAATATAATTTTGCTTGTAATATAACTTTTTTCTTTAAAAAAAATTTTTCAAGACAAATAATAAAAAAAAGGTGTCAAACAATTAGGAGCAAAGTGCAATTTCTGAAAATATATATATGTGTGTGGACTAGCTCATAATTTTTTGACTTTCACCTCCTACTCTCCGATCAATTAAATTCCCAATCTTTGCTCCTTTCAAGCCCTAATTTGGTCGGCGGCGGCGGCGAATCAGAAATGGGAGCTAGCGGCGATCCAAACCAGCAGGATGGCTCCGACGAACAGCAGAGACGCTCCGAGATCTACACCTACGAGGCTCCATGGCACATATACGCCATGAATTGGAGTGTTCGCAAGGATAAGAAGTATCGTCTCGCCATCGCTAGCTTGCTTGAGCAGTACCCGAACCGAGTTGAGATTGTGCAGCTTGATGACTCCAATGGTGAGATTCGCTCCGACCCGAAACTTTCATTTGAGCACCCCTACCCGCCTACTAAAGTTATCTTCATACCTGATAAGGAGTGCCAGAAGCCCGACCTTCTTGCTACTTCTAGTGATTATCTTAGGATTTGGCGGGTCGCCAATGATAATAGTAGGGTTGAAATCAAGAGCCTACTTAATAACAACCGGAACAGTGAGTTTTCTGGTCCGCTAACCTCATTTGACTGGAATGAAGCTGAGCCGAGGAGGATTGGTACGTCGAGCATCGATACTACGTGCACTATATGGGATATTGAGAGGGAGACTGTGGATACCCAGTTAATTGCTCATGACAAGGAGGTTTATGATATTGCATGGGGTGGTGTTGGAGTGTTTGCTTCTGTTTCAGCTGATGGCTCCGTTAGGGTATTTGATCTTCGCGATAAGGAGCACTCTACGATAATCTATGAGAGTTCTGAGCCGGATACCCCTCTGGTTCGCCTTGGATGGAACAAGCAGGATCCTAGGTATATGGCCACCATAATAATGGACAGTGCAAAGGTTGTAGTTTTGGACATCCGTTTCCCTACACTTCCTGTGGTGGAACTACAGAGACACCAGGCTAGTGTGAATGCCATTGCCTGGGCTCCTCACAGCTCTTGCCACATTTGCACTGCTGGTGATGACTCCCAGGCGCTTATTTGGGATCTCTCTTCAATGGGTCAGCCAATAGAAGGTGGATTGGATCCAATTCTGGCTTATACTGCAGGTGCGGAAATTGAACAACTTCAGTGGTCCTCATCCCAGCCTGATTGGGTTGCCATTGCCTTCTCCAACAAGCTTCAGATTCTAAGGGTGTGAATCAGCTATCTCGCTCCGGCTTCAAGCAGCCGCCCAAGTATCATCTTATTCAGACTTCCTCCTAGCAACATTCTTCTCCAAGTAAAAATTTTCTTTTTTTTTTGGTCTTTTATTCCCAAAATAGACAAGATGCTTATTACTGACAGTAGTTAGACCTGAATAGCTTTTGCTATCTCACCTAGGGCTCTATTATCATAGAAGTAACTGGAATTCACATTGTCTGGGGGATTCAGTTCGTCAGCATTATTGCGTTTGGTCTGCAACTTTCTGTAGTTGTATTATGTTTATTGAAAAACAGCAGTTGAATTAATCAAATCATATGTGTTTTAATGTTCTTGAAAGGACTTTTTTTACATGAACTGTTTATGTTTCAACATGCTGGGCTTTTGAAATTGCTACTTGTAAGATAAATATTAGTAGTAGCTTAAAACTTCTTATCAACTGACAATGAGAGTTTCAGGCATCATTTAATAAACATTTTAAAAAGTTACTTTCCATTGAAACATCTCAAATCTGAGACATTCAGAAATGAGCAAAAGGATAGCAACAGGTCTTTCGGTTTCATAATTGTACTATTTAATAACATGCTTAACTTTCAATGCAATCTACAATACCCCTGTGAGTCATTTGATAAGACTGAATCGACGTGTGTGTGTGTGTGTGTGTGTCTCTGTACGCAATATATATTTAAAATGTATACATATTAGATCACACTAATCTTGAACCCACAAACTCTAGATTCAATATTTGCCTATATCAATTGAAAGAGTAGGTAACTCCAAAGTTTTATGAAATCACTGCCTGTAATCAACTACTTCCCAACACGTAAATTTTGGAACTAAGTGTATTTGTCCTAAATGGAGTGATCAATTGACTAATTTGATGTGAACTACTTCATTTAGCCATAATTAGTGAGTGATAAACAATGCTATTTAACTATATTTAGTGATCAATTAATAACTCCAATTAAATTCTTAATGAATTAGATAGTATTTCATCATACTAAGTGTATTTGTCCTAAATGGAGCGATCAATTATCTAATTTGATGTGAACTATTTCATTTGACTATATGATGAATGACTTCAGTTACATTCTAAATAAATTAGATAGTAACTTCATCATAATAAATGATCAACTAAGTGTTATATGTTGTCCCATAACACTAACATGTTAGTGTTATTGGACAATATATTGCTCATGTGTGTGAAACACATCAAATTCACTGAGTACTATGATCTCAAAGATTGAATTTTGGATCTCAACATTTTATAATAACTTCATCAAGAGGTTCAAAGAGTTGAGTGAGGAAGCGACAACTCCGAGTGCCTGGTAGTTTGATCAATTACTTACTGATTTTGAATGGGATGATTATAACTCAATTATTGTAGAGGTAAGAGACCCTTTCGAGGTGGCTGTCGGTGGATTGGTTCTAAGAGAATTTTGACTGTGATGAGCTTGGATAAAGAATATTTTATGGTTCTTGAGATCACGATCGAGGGGGCAGTCATAAATGTGTATGATGACAATATTCCAGTTTACACGTAGGAGGATTTATTTTGTCATATTGAGTGTGTGTTGGAGTTGCTTCCCAAGTTATTGAAGCAAAGTGACATGTTTAATCACTTGCCAGAAAATTTGCTCAATGATCAATGTGGATTTAATTAACATTGATGAATGATACCACAATGTCAAGAATGTAGACAATATGGGATTGTCCTTAAGGGATCGGAGCGCGTAGGCGAGCTTAGTAATTGTTTGTAATTTGTGGTTGGGGACAACATAACAGTAGTTGATCATCTATGTTGATGAAATTACTATATAGGATGTAATTGGAATTATTAGTTGATCACTGAATATAGTTAAATAACATGGCTTATCACTAAATATAGCTAAATGAATGTAGTATGTAGTTTTCATTGTTGAGACTTGAAATTTTGATTGACTTTCTTTTAAAAAAAAAAAAGATGGATTGAGATATAATAAATCAGAACATGCAATACAATGGAATAAAACAGATTCAGAAATAGTTTGGTATCTTATGATATGCTGGATTGATGTGGGAGAAATGCTAGGAGAAGAAGTGGTGGAGAAACCCCAGCATGCATATGGTGGACTCTGTAGAAGGAAATGAATGCAAGGTGTTTTTAAAATTGAAGCAGCTCCATCCAGAGGATGCAAAATGAATTGTATTTTGTTATTTTAACTTTGATGTAAAGAAAACCATGTAGAGGAAGCTAAAACTCTTACTAGAATTATTAGGAATTTAGTATCCTTGTAAAGAACAAGGGCATCTTTCTGCTTTTGTTTGTAAGTGTAAAAATGACCCCAACATGGCCTTTGTGCTGATGATTTGTACTTCGTCATATTTCTCAAAAGGAAATGGTCTGGTATTGTAGTAGAGTCTTCTTTGACTTTTAACATGTCCCTGGTATTCACTATTCGGATGATAAAGATTTTCCTGACTAGGATATTCTCATACTCTAATACAAAGAGACTGCCTCAAACCAAACTATCTGCAGCCCCCCAGCCAATGCTTTTAAGTGTGCTTGTCACTGTAATCACCATGAAGGTTTCATGAATTTCATGCATTGTGATGAAGAGCAGAAGAGGTATAGTGCACCCTTCCCCTGCAAGACTGCAATTTGTTGACACTTCAATTTTTTAGTGAATTGCTAAAGCAAAAACGTTGACCTTTTTCACAATGAAAAAGAGTTTCAAGCATGTTATTACACTAGGGTTGTTATGTCTGTATATGCGAACTTATAAAGGCAGGAGTGGGTACTTTGATCTGATTATGACACCATGTTGCGAAGAAAAATGACCTTTGGCTCCCACACTCTTTAATGGTGCATGTGTGGATTGTTCTAACTCTTTTGATGTTTTTTCCCGACAAAGAGAACTTGGTGTGAATCGGGGTAGCTAGCTACCAGCTCCATCCACTTCCATTTTTCTGTGTGCCCAAAAGCCATGGATGCTGCACTATTCCTGTCAAGGTTTGGTCCTTGTTGTCACGCAGAGAATTAAGCATTCCTCCTTGTGTCTTGACAACAAAGCGAGACAAGGTGATGCACTCTTTATTTTATTAATCATGTTGAGAATCTTGAATTGGTGGGGTGAAGTCGATTTCATTAGGCGTGAGTTGTGACCAACCAATTTTTGACCTCAGCTGGTCCACTATACAATATTGATATTCTCCACTTCTCCTCCTTTGTGTCTTGATCGAAGTTTATGGTAAATTGGCACTTTGTCTACTGGTTTTCAGCTTGAAATTTTGAACTTCGATTTTCATAAACCAGATATTCCAACCACTTTCATCCAGTCCACTGTTGAATATAGATATTGCTGATTCCTCCTAATCTTGTTTTTCTCATGTTTGTTGATACTGGAGCATGAAGGCGACACTTCATTTATTTATTATTCACCCCTGAAATTATGAGCCTCTGTTGTCAAGTTGAGTTCCTAATTTGGATTTTGCCCCAACAATCTCAGACCTCATCTAGTCCACTTAATAGTATAGATATTTTTCATTTCTGCTAGTGATTTTTTCTCATTGTTCACTTTGATTACACACCCAATAGAGTTTCCACTGTAGTAAACTTAAGTTACAGCACGTATGCGGTTATGATAGCACTAGGGGATAACTCCATAAATGTGAAGAGCTTGAATGATGAATGATCAGCAAGTTTCACTTTAGCAGTAACATTATTCTTTTCAGGTATGATGACGTAGTTAATGAGACTAGTCTTCATGTCTGCTTCATGGAGTTCGTTCCCTATTGAAGTCCACCCGTAATATTTTTTGCTTTGTCCTGTTCATTGTTTTATTTTTCCTTTTTCCTTTTCGTATGTGGGGCTTGTAACATTACTTACTATTTTATATCTGCCTAATCAGTTTGTCTTCATGCAGCTGTACCCTATTATATGGAAGAAAATGGTTATCAGTCTTTGACAAGTTGGCTTTCTGGTACTTGACTGATGTTTAGGTTGATTTTCCTTTTTGAACTTCATCTATCCTAGGAATCTACATGTTATTGAAAGTGTATAGAACACTTTTTATAATATTTTCTCCCCCATAATGTCAATGTTTCAGTGCATCATTGAGAAAGAGAACTACAAACAGCCAGGATAGAGATACAGATCTCGGACACTGGGCAGGTAGTTTGGTACCTTGGCTGTCTGCTGCCTTTGTTTTTGCAGGCAAGAAAGAAAGATCTAGCTGCAGTTGTTTTGAAGGCTGTATCCGATTCTCAAGTCACTCACGAAATACGCACAGATCTGTGTTCTTTCCTTAGATGTTTATTTAGTCGCATCCCATACAGGTGCAGAGAGAGTAGATATTTCAGTGTTTAGCATGAAATGTGCTGCTGGCTGACAAATCTTTTGGTCAGAAAATCTTATCTTGTTTCAACGTCAGGCCTTCAATGTGAAGGTGATAACAGTATTGTCGAGGAGTAATCCAAGAAGACATTGTTTCTTTTGGTGATTGAGTTGTACACTAATTCTCAATTCGCGAAGGAATGTGGATTCATATTAGTCTACCTCAACTTGTTCGGGACTAAGGCATATAGAGTAGTTGTTGGGACTTGTCAGTTTGGATAATAAGTTAAATGGTCAAGTACTATATTTTGATCGTTTTATTCTATTCTAGCTTGTTTCACTCATCCAGTTTACATGCTATAATTTTAACCATCCTTGTCATATATTATAGAAAAAAAAAGATGGAAGAGCAAATGCATTAAGAAATGAACAAAAAGGGGTGGTAACAGCTGTTCCACTTCAGAAATAAAGGATATTAGGCGGAATTTACGAATTCAGTTAAATTATATTTTTTTTTTAATGTGGACTATGTATATCTATTTTTATTCCAATACCAATGAGTCATATTCACGATTGATTTATTGGTTACGGTTCGATTTTAAATAATTCTCAAGATCATAATTTGATATATCTAGTGAAATTATGATAATACGTTGATCGATTTTATTTCTGTGCAAAATTCTACGCACCCGAATATATTGAGGAAGGATTAGTCATTACCACATCAGCTAATACATGTTTATTGTTGTCACGATACGTATGTTTAGTGGGTTAAATAATTATCATTGAAAAACTAAATAATTTGAATCATATACGATACGATGAATAAAGCAGAATCACAATTTTGCTTTGGTATCTTTATTCACCATTTACAAGAAGACACCTGTCCACTTTATCATTAATTTATAGTCTTTAATAATCAACTTTTATAATAATTAGGTGTACACAAATATCATAAGATTAAAAAAAAATTAAGAAGATAAGCGTTGAAGAGAGCGATACAAACACTTAATTAATATCATTGGTTGGGGCTAAAACTAATAGCATAGGTAATCACGATTGTAAAACAAGTACAACTCTTAATATTATCAACTTACTATTTTTTAATGATACTATTTGACGCTTTCGGCTCAATTAAAAATATTATAATGATTCACGAATATGCATAAAAACTTTATCAAAATCAAATTTGATAAAAAATAAATTTAAAAATATATTTTCATTAGTGTTTCTTGAAATTTGTAAAAACTATATAAGATATTAGACTCATCATATTATGTTGTTATCATTTGATTGAGTGTGGAACGTAAAATATTAATTTGACTTATATATTCGATGAATAAAATATAACCATGCAAATTATTGAAATATAAGATAATAATCTAAAAATTAGTAATGAAAAGGTCAAATGAAAAAACAAACTAATGGTCAATTAAATAATCAAATTTTATTTTCAGATTAGAATGACTGATGCGTCATAGATTAAGAGTAATTATAATTAAGAGTAATTTGATAATAGAAGCAATATAAAAATAAATATTGCTGATCAAATAATATCATTTTCAATATCAATCAACTGCCCACAAGTTGCTATAATATAATTTTAAATTTCTAATATACCATTAACAAAAAATACTTATGTTTTTATAGACATGTAATATCATGTCAATGTTGATATTATAAATACTAAAAATATCTCTTCTTTTTTATTTTAATCCTATGGTATTTGGGTCGAGTTGTCTCTATCTTAAACCTATTAACTCAATTTATTCAAATTTGCATCACCTATAATTTATGAGTCAAGCTTATCATCTCGTGCAGATTATCTCTTCTATGTGGTGTGCTAGTTATTATATAAAAGCAGGGGTTTACTCTTTACACACCCAAGAATAACGATTACGGTTCCTCTTGTTATAAAAAAAATTTATTATCGTTTGATATCATCGTATAAAAATATATATATATTTTTTTAATTTTACATATCTCAATTTAACAAAAGATATTATATAAAAAATATTTATTCAACATAAAAAAGTAAAAAAAATTTAAATTGGTTAAAAACAAAATTTTTTAAATTAATTAAAAATAAAAGTAAGTCCGATAAATTGAAATAATCGAAATAAAATTGTGACGTTATCGGCCATTTTGTGTTTGTCGATTCGAACATGTCTAGATTTGGTCGCTTGCGTAACGAAGCATTATCTAGTTAAATTTTTATTTTATTTATATATGGACAATTTTAGATTTGTACACTTTGTTATATAAATTTTTTTTGTCTTAAGTTTTTAATATTTTTCGATAAATCTATGATTTTTTTAATGAATTGTTTAGGTCGTATATTGATTACGTATGATCCCAAATGCTTTTAAAAAATAAGTAGCCGTATATAAATAATTTAAAAGATAGTGGTTGTCACGTTGACCTGAAGGCAAAAAGAAAATAAACTTTTTAATAAAATGTTTTGTGTGGATGGAATTCCATTATCGGCCAGAGTAGGAACAAATATTTAACTTATAACACATAAATACATATGGTATAAATAATTTTTTACACTATTCCTTAAATAAGAACAATTGAGTAAAAAGTTCAATATAATGGATGGGTAACTTCATTAAATAAAGTTACATGTATTCTCTAAAATAACTTAGACTTATTATATAATAATTACATTATACAACACGTAAGATTTATCAGTTACAGTTCAATTATTATTCGTTATAATTTAGTGTAGTAAATTATTCACTCATTACATTTTAAACATAACTTATTGATTTATTCTTTATCGTTTAAATTATGACGTCATAACTTTATTCACTCATTAAATTTTGAATACGACTTATAAATTATGATTTAACTATTGTCCATTACAAATTTACAATTAAAACCTCAGTGTCACAAGTTTGGAATTGCTATTGTTAAACCTACTCAATTTGTTTGTTAATTATGGTTTAAGGAATACTTGAATCTTTGTTAATTGGAGGATTAGCATGTGAAGGGCCGTTTAATTTGGACAGTGATGATTCCAAAGAGAACAACTTGCTATTTCTTTACATATTCTTTGGTTCCATTTCTTTAATTACATCCATAAATAATAGCAAGTGGAGTCTCTTTTTGGTTAATTTTAGAATATTTGACATAATAATACAATTAATATTAACAACACAATAATTGTAGTCAAGGAAAGAAAGGATTTACTTTATAATCAAAAGTAACATGAAAGAAGAAAACTCAAAAAAGAATAATAATGGTAATTAGTAAAAAAAATATTTATTAAAAATGTATAACTTAAAACAAAAAATTGGAAAATTTTGACAAGATGAGGATGGGTTATCATTCCAATGGCCTTCACATGGTTCTATATTTATCCATTGTTTTTTTCTTGAAAAAATTTAAATTATATATTTTTCTGACAATTCATGGCTCTCCTCATGAAAAATAAAAGCATCAAATTGATTATGTTTCAATTCTTAATTAATCTAGATCAACTAAATGAATTCTCCATAGGTAAAATGACTTGAGGAATCTTATATTTGTTTTAATATTGTTCATTTCAATTTTTATACTCCACGAAATTTTAATCAGACACTTGAACATGATCAAAATTATAATTTAAAAATTTATTATAGCTTTAATTTAAATAATTAAAATATTAAAAAATTGTCCACGCAAAGCTTTGAACTAATGGTCATTAACATTTTTGAAGTGAACAAATATATTTGTTATAGTATATACAATCCAATTCCAACTTAGGAATTAATTAAGTCTTCCTAAATGTGGTCCAAATGTGTTGGTTGTGGAGTTTAAATTGGTATTAACACTACCTAAAACTACACAAAAGTAATGTCATAAATCTGATTACCCATAATATTTAAAACATTAAACTATTTATAATTCTTACTAATCACTCACGCGCTCTGATTATGACTTAAAGCACGCTCCAATCACATTTTAATGATTTGTGCATGAAGTTTCTTACGTCACTTTAATCAAGTTATACCACGCTCGATTACTAGCGCGTGAGATAACGTTGTTTTCGTTTTCGCAAGTTGATTGTTATTTTAACATTTTCTTGAGGTACGTCACAAAGCATCTAAATTTAGTAATGGGGTAAATAGGAAAGTGGCAAACACACAATTCTCTACTCACAAAGCCACCTTTTCCCATTTTGAGTTTTCTTGAGCTAATAAAGAGTGTAAAAATCAAATCTTTTTCCCATTTTGAGTTTTATTGTGCTAATAAAGAGTGTAAAAATCAAATCTTTTTACCTTAACAAATGTTTTTTTGGTTCTCCTTTTTGAGTTTTGGGTGTTTCTTGATTTGTTGGTCGACTTTATAAATGGGAATCCCCAGAGGTTCAGGGGGTG
>JAOTQR010000079.1:26500218-26524395 GCA_025774065.1 Solanum ossicruentum
TTTTTTTTTTTTGGGGGGGGGGGGGGGGGGGTTGGGGGGGGGGAGTGGGTGGTGGGGTCAGTACTTGGTAAGTGGAATCTTCTCTTGTAGGCAGACTTTGCTTGAAGGGAATCATATTCAAGGGAGCTAATGACAGATAATAACTATTAAGAGAAATAGATAGGAAGAGAGAGAATAATTTGTGATTGTGGGTTGTGGAGGGGATTTTCAAGAGGGGAAGATATAAGAGGGACATTTAGTCCCTACATATGTTTTTGTTTTGTTGCTGATGTTGTTGTTGCATCTTAGACAACCACAAGAAAATTTTCTGAGCAAAGTTCACATTTTTACAGCATAAAGAAACAGGAAAGTTTTGACCTTTGCAAATTGGAATATCCAAGAATCTTTTTCCATAGTGAGTTCCTCCTCCTCCTCTTCTTCTCATACCTCTTTTGTCTGTGTATTCAACTTTTGGAGGAATCATCTTGTAAACACTTTCCTATGGCTAGAAACAGTTTTGCCTTTATGTCTCATACATATAACTAGCTTATCTTGAATTTATGAAGCCTATTCATGTTAATAATAATCTAATGATATGCAGTTTTCATTTTCCTCTTTTTGGCCTCATTTCTTGCAAGTTTCTTTTGTTTGAGGCACTGTTGTATAGATCTATATTTTGGTGGTAGCTGGTTATTTCTTCTTCTACTTTTTTTTTTGGCTTTGGAATAAGATATGTCTACCAATATTACAAAACCCAACTTGGTGGAATATGTTGATTTCTTCATATATTTGATTCTTGAAGCTAAATATCCTCTTTTTTTTGTTGTTGTTTTATATTCTTTGGTTCCTCTATCCTTTATGCTTTACTGCTGATTCGCGGTTAGAACATAAATTTGGCAGATTTGGATTGTCAAGGAGCTTTTTTAGGTTAGATTGTATCTATAAGGACTGATTAGTGATTACCATACATTTGGATCAAGTACAGTACTGATCTTAGGAATTTGAAGACAGATTTGATGCCATGGATGAACGGGTTATTTCTTCAAATCCAATGTTGACAACGCCGTCTGATTATCTCATGGATTTGGATTATATGGATGGACTATTTTTAGAGGGATGTTGGTTGGAGACTACTGATGCTAATGAATTCTTGCAACATAGTCCAGCCATATTCAATGCGCCATTTGACTCTTCTTTTATGTGGCCTACAAGTGTAGATGCCAACAATGTAGAATTTAATGGAATCCCATCAAAGGATACCCAACAAGAAAAGCAAAGGCCATCCTTAACTGAGAATTTGTCGACAAACCATTGCCAAGAGCTAACTTATGCTAAACTTCAGCCCTTTGGTGAGAATATGAACAATGCCATGTTCACTTCAGGTCTATCTGAAAATCATTTAGTTGAAGCTCCTGAGTTGAACAGAAGGTGGTGGATTGGACCCAAAGCTTCATCATCTGTAATGGATCGATTGATTTGGGCACTCGAATACATACGAGATCGCTCGAGGGATAAGGATATCCTTCTTCAACTATGGGTACCGATAAACAGGGATGGCAAGCGTGTGCTCAGCACAACTGATCAACCTTTCTTACTAGACCTCAATTACCCGCAGCTTGCTAACTACCGTGAAGTCTCTGTAAACTATCAATTTCCTGCAAATGAAGACTCCAAGGAGATCGTTGGATTACCAGGGAGGGTGTTTGCAGATAAAGTTCCTGAGTGGACGCCGGATGTTAGATTCTTCAGAAGTGAAGAATATCCGCGTGTTGAACATGCACAGCAGTATGATGTACGTGGCACTCTTGCTGTTCCTGTATTTGAACAAGGTAGTCGTAACTGCTTGGGTGTTATTGAAGTTGTCATGACCACACAGAAGATCAAGTATCGCCCAGAGCTTGAAAGAGTGTGCGAAGCTCTTGAGGTTTGTCTTCTTTTCTCTCTCAGAAACTATCAATTTCCTCTAATTTGTTTTCACTACCCGACTTAGCTAGGTAGTGGAACTATATATGAGAGTGTTTATTCAGTGTTAAGTATTATAATTTGTGCATATATGCTTCGAACACTGTTATATCTTTATGTGCTTTACGCATAAAAATATAGTTCACAAAGACTCAAGCTGAAACATCAATCCTCAAATGAACGGATATTAGATGGAAGTTACAGAGATTGAGACGATCATAATGAAGTTTTCTCTTTTTGGAGAATGAAATGATAATATCACTCTTGTAGTCATATTATTACTCTTGTAGTTTCTTGTCCTTCGATTTCTGTTACTATCTATTGTTTCATGTACTTCGACTATACTATTATTGTGTTGTAGTATCTGCTACTATATGTTGTTTTTGTTACTATCGCTACTATCTGTTGTTTCTTGTACTTCCTTATTTTTCTGGACTGCTTTGGACTATTTTTCCTCGAGACAAGGGTCTATCAGAAATAATCTCTCTACATCTGAGGTAGGGGTAAGGTTCGCGTACACTCTACCCTCATCAGACCACACTTCATAGGACTACATCTGGGCATGTTGTTGTTGTATAGCTTCACTTTGCTAATTTCTCTAATTATTTTAGTTAATCCTCATTACTATTCTTGGTTAGGGGTGAGATTGTACCTAAGCTGCATTCTTTTTATCATGAACTTTTGGAGTTGGTGATAATTGTGCATGAGTCTTGCTTTAGTTCTCCACATGGAATTGCTTGTTTGTCCACGCTTTGGTAAAATATAGTGAGGCTCCAGTTTTCTGAAATTGTCCCAAACTTCTTACTTCTTTATAGGCTGTTGATCTCTCGACTTCTGAAGTTCCAACCACAAAGGATGCCAAGGTAATTGGTCTGAACTTGCTAAAGAATGCATTTTGGAAGACCATAGTCTTTTTCAGCATGATATATGAGTTTTTTTATTTTAATCAGGTATGTGATTTGAGCTACCGAGCCGCATTACCTGAAATTCTAGAGGTTCTGAAGTCTGCATGTGAGACACATGGATTGCCGTTAGCTCAGACATGGGTTCCATGCGTTCAACAAGGCAAAGGGGGTTGCCGCCATTCTGAGGAAAACCTTATTCATTGTGTCTCCACCGAGGATTCTGCTTGCTATGTAGCTGACCCCCGCGTTCAGGGTTTTCATGAAGCTTGCTCTGAGCATCATTTGCTGAAAGGGCAGGGTGTTGTTGGGAGAGCATTCATGACAAATCAACCATGCTTTTCAGCTGATCTTACCTCTTATAGCAAGTTAGAGTATCCACTTTCTCATTATGCAAAAATGTTTGGACTACAAGCTGCAGTAGCTATACGTCTGCGCAGTATCTCAACTGGTTCATCTGATTTTGTTTTGGAGTTCTTCCTACCCTCAAACTGCAGAAATCCTGAAGAACATAGGAAAATGCTTACTTCATTATCCATCATCATACAAAATGTTTGCCGGACTTTGAGGGTTGTGACGGACAAAGAGTTGCAGGAAGAAACTGTTTCTATGGGCGAAGTGGCAAATCACACAGGTGAGCAACATAAAGAGCACACTGAAACTTCTCAAGAAAGGACATCATGGACCTCTTGTGATGCAGAGTTCCAGGAGAGTTCTGTCATTTCTGTATTCCAGGATGAAAAACCAGATGGAATGCCGAGGAAAGATTTGGTGGAGTTTAGGCACCGTAAGAATTCTGCTTATGAGGAGGGTGTCTCTCGTGATCTGGGTAGAACGGGAGACAGGAGACGTGCAAAGGCTGAGAAGACTATTACCTTGCAAGTTCTTCAGCAGTATTTTGCTGGTAGCCTAAAAGATGCTGCAAAGAGCATTGGTGGTAAGTAACTTAATGCTCCCTCCGTTTCAATTTGTTTGTCTTATCTTTTCAATCCGTTTAAAGAAGAATGTCTCTTTTCCTTTTTCGGCAACTCTTAGTTTAATTCAACTTTTCCGCGACGTGTTTAAGACCACAAGATTAAAGAGCATTTTGGTACATTCAATATATATTTTTGTTTTAAGACCACAAGATGCAAAAGTCTTATTTAATTTCTTAAACTCTGTGTCAAGTAAAACTGGACATACAAACTGAATCAGAGGGAGTAATTTTCATGGATAAGATCAAAATTTCAATGCGTGCACTTATAACTCTAGTTTCTCATTTTCGTTTATAATTTTTATGCTAATCCTATTGGTTGTGTTATCCTCTAGGACTTTTTACGTTTATGAGGATTTTAACTTTGTATTTTGCTGTTTGTTCTTTCCCCTCCTTGCCTATGCTCTCTTGAAATACAGTTTGTCCTACCACTCTGAAGAGGATATGCAGGCAGCATGGGATTAAACGCTGGCCTTCTCGAAAGATCAAGAAGGTTGGTCACTCCTTACAAAAGATCCAACGTGTTATTGATTCAGTTCAGGGTGCCTCTGGCACTTTACAAATTGAATCCTTCTATTCAAACTTCCCAGAGTTGGCATCTCCAAATGCATCAAGAATGAGCCCTTTTGCAGACTCAAAGTCAAACGAACATCCAACGGCCTTGAACAAACAACAAGAGGGATGCATTACAAGCCCCATTGCTGATGCATCTAAGTCACCCTCCTCTTCCTGCAGTCGAAGTTCAAGTTCAAGTCAATGTTGTTCATCTGGGACAAAGCCACATTCTCACCCTTTGAATATTGTTGGCGATGAAGATCCAGTCGTACAGGAAGAGTCGGTTGATAATGCAGTGAAAAGGGTTAAAAGTGAGCCAGAGCTTCATTTATCAAGTGAAGCACTGAAGACCATACCAAGATCTCAAAGCCATGCATGTGTCGCTGAGAATCCTAAATCAGAAAGCCTTCTAGTCAAGAGGAGTCCATCGACATCTCAAGAAGAAGCTCCACGAGTAAAAGTAACACATGGAGAAGAAAAGATTAGGTTCCGAATGCAAAGCAATTGGAGATACAGTGATCTTTTGAGAGAAATAACAAGGCGGTTTGGCATAGATGATCCTAGTGGACTTCAACTCAAGTACTTGGATGATGACTCCGAGTGGGTTCTATTAACATGTGATGCAGACTTGGAAGAATGTATCGATGTTTGTATGTCTTCCCAAATCCAAATGATCAAGCTCATCTTAGTTCAAGATTCACAGCATCATTTCGGAAGCTCTTTCGGTAGCTACAGTCCTATAGTAGTACAGTAGACAACTACATATCCCCTAGTTGCAAGTAGTTGCCCATATGAATATAGTTTTCTTTTAGGATAGATTTGGTATGAAACTGGAAGAAATGTTGGTTGCTTAATTGTACATTCATTCTGTTTGAGTTTTCATGCAAGTCAATCCTTTTGACTGCCATGAATTAGTGTTGAGCTGCAAGGCTATTATTGTTTCATCTAGAATACTCAAAACTCATTATAATTCAGATTTAATAATATTTGTTGAAATTTTAGTTACTTATCGCGTATATACATGTACTCTATGTAAAAAATATTGAGTTAAGATAAACTTATTGCGTAGAGGCTGCATGATTATCTGGTTTAATGCCAACTTAAGAATTTGACCTTGCTCTCTTGGTGATTCTGATTCTATATTGCACATGTGTACCATGTATGGATCTGCTGTTAGCAGCTTTAATGGTCAATTGATTGAGCATATGTGGAGAGGGCTCTATCTCGACTTATTCATAAAATACTAGTTATTACAGTCCGTATATATTATTTTTTATCTCGATTTATATGATATTAATAGATTTTTTAAATATATATTTTAAAATTTTAAGTTGTATCTCGACTTATTTATAATTTTTTAAAAATTTTTACACCCATTAGCTGTTCAAACAAGCAGGTCGACTTACTGCTTGGTTGAGCAGCTTCATTGCCACTTACATAGGGAGAGATAAACCCTCAAGCTGATTAAGCAAGCATACTGACATGTTGCCTGCTTGAACAGCTTCATTGCCACTTATGTATAAAGTATAGATGTAGATATATGTAAAAGATGTAGAAGTACGGAACTTGTCTGTAAGAGTGTGATTTTCAGCCTCCAATCAATTTCGAAAGAATATGATTATGTGTAGCATTCTTTATTATCCTAAGTGAACCTCTGTTGCAAAGTTTCATTTATTTCTAGTGGAAGATTTGACAGAAATAAGCAAGAAAGAAACAACCAGGCAGTACAGAAAGTAAAGAGATACTGACAAGACAAAATTGAGGACAGAGAAACAAAAGATATGTATATACCTTTCCTTTTTACTTCTTTTACAGAGAATATAATTGTATTAATTTACAATTAACAAAACTATTCCGATGTGTTCCCCAGAAGGTTATACATGCAGCTATGAACCCCCCTTCCTCAACCCAAAATCTAGAGAAAAAGAAAAGATTGTGAATCCCTACAAAAGGCAACTCTTTTTAATGCATTAGCTTGTATCAGAATTGAGCTGTAGGTAGATCACCAATTATCCTGCTTGCTATCTCATGGATCAAACATCAAGTCATGGTTTCTGAACAAAAGAATATATTTCCTACAGAAGAGACCTTTAAACACTTGATTAGATTAGAATTGGGAAGAAGTAGATGGCCTATCCTCTTGCTTCTCTACAAGCACACATCTTGATGGCGGACCAAAAATGCTTAATAGTACCTGCAAAGGAGCATCAAGTGGACTACTTAGAAGGCATAGCCAGGTTTGCTTCAAATTTCGTAATCTCCATGAATTATTTCCGACACAGTTTTACATCTCAATGGGATCTGGCATTGCTACCAATATAATTATCAACTTAAGAACTCTAAGCCATTTAATATTATGCTAAAGAAAAATATGATTCTTCTTAGTTCTAACCACAAAATTAAAGATAAAAATTAGAAAAAGATAGTGCTAAGCTGAAACTCACCACAAAAGTTCTTTACATATATTCGTTTTATAAGATCAAAGATTTTGGGCAACAATTAATAGCATTGATAACTTGTTTTAAAGGTTGTGAAATGGAACATTTTCAACGGAAGAAAACAGGATGCTATTACTTCCAAGTCACTTACAGGTAAAAATATGAGCCCATGTAGAAAACCAAGAAGAACCAAAGCCAGGTACATTTGAAAGTAGTAAACCTGTAAAATGTAGGTTAAGATGAAACAATCAGAACGAAGTAGCTCACTCCATTTACGACTTTGCATGCAAGTAGACATACCACAAAGACTTCTGTCCTTGAGAAACAAAGAACAATGACACCGACAAGCTTCGTAAGCGTGATACCACTGCAAAAGATGGAAATAGTAGAAAAGTGAGAGTTCTTCATATTTTCTTCAATATCTACCACATATAAAAGACGGATATTCATTGTGTTCCTCTGTTGCATTAACAGCTTCAAATTCATCATGCTCTTTTAGGCCCATTAGCAATTCAATGTGCCAGTTGCATAGGTTGAATGGAATTAGATCCATTCCTAGTTTGTTATGGCAGAGCTCATTACAGGTCCATTATTTCCTAGATTTTTCAAATTTGTTTTGACATGACTAGCCATTCCTGACAGTTCCTCACTTTATACGATATAATGTCCTAAAATTCAAACATTCATGACATGCACTCATATCATATTAATATACTTCTAGCCCTTAATTACTGGTCTAGAAAGGACTAGTAGTTACATCTGTTTATAAACACGCTGACACACTGTTGTTAATCCAATTGATAAGAGTCAAAAAGTAGACTTGACCATTGAAGATAGATTCATTTAACTAATAAAATGGAACAGTAAAATCTAATGTATTCTTTTATGTGCTCTAACATAAGGAGGGATCAGAAGACATAATGGACACTAGCTTCTTCAATAAAAGAGAATGCCAGACCTGAACACAGAAGCGCCCATAGTAGTCAGTGCTTCCTTCATGCGTTGGTTTCTATCTCCACTGCTAACCTGCATAAAGTGCAGAAGAATGTTAAAGAGAGAACTATAGGATGAATGCCTCTTAACAGAACATACAAGCAAATAGGAAAAGATAACAAATAATGAAACCTTGCTCAAAGGGAAATAGAGCCAAATAACATTTTTTGACTTCCTGTTACAAGAGTAGGGTCATAATTTTTATTTTTATTTTTTTTAGAAAGAGCAGGGTCATAATTAACACCCTAAGCTATTGTTTGACGCACATGTCCAATTCGCTGCAGGAGGTTCATTGTTGATAATGAAAGTTATAATCCAAACAGTTTACTTCAGAGGCATAAAGATTTACTTGAACCTATTAGTCATTCATTCTATTCACTCAGACACAGATTCCCTTCTAAGGAGATAATTATATTTGTTTAATATACAGTATCTCTTACTAAACCTACTCAAGTTGATCTTCATTCTCTCATTATTTTGAACAAGAAAAGTAGACCAGATAGATCACTCCAATAAAAGACTAACCAAGAAGGCATGGGTTATATGGACACAGAATTCAACAGCAATACCAACGGCCATCACAAGGTTAACAACAGATACAGCATTGAGCTGGATTTTTAGAATTGCCATTACTCCCTGCAAACAATGTAAGATGTCACTGCTAGAAAGAGAAAATCAGGTGCAATGATATGAACTCAAACAATTATTCAAAGAAGAAAATATACCATAAGATCCAGAAGAATCATGGTCAGCACAAGCAAGATAATTGCTGAAGTCCAAAAACTACATGTAGCAAAGGTCAAAGGAAACAGAGATATTATTACAGATACAAAAAATAAAGGTGTTTTGTACCAGAAAGCAAGAAAAGATAGGAATGAAACAGCATTCCAAGAGATAATATACTAACCTACATGTGATAACTAAGCATACAATAAATACAGCACCTGTTGAAAATGAAAACAAATACACAGTTAATGTCTCTCAAAAGTTTTAGTCATTTTAGAACTGCCGAATGCTTCAAAATAGAAATGATAACCAGCATATATAAAGAGAAAAAAAAAATTCAAAATATCAACAACAACATACCCAGTGGAATCCCACAAGTGGGGTCTGGGGAAGGTAGAATGTACGCAGACCTTACCACTAACTCATAGAAGTGGAAAGACTGTTTCCTACTAAATTAAGTATAGATATATGACACTGACCAATAGCAATCGCTAAGTTAATTAGGGCTGTCCTCCATATGCTTAAATATTGCTCAAAGAACATATAAAACACTGCATACGGGAAGATTTCCATCTGCACAAGCGAAAGAGATAAGTCAGGGAGCATACACAGAACTTTTATTATGGAAATGCATTCCAAGTGTGTGACTGCCTGGACGAAGATAATAGGACGAATCACAGATCAGAAGCAGCTTTTTATGGGTTTTAGTTGTAGGGTGTTAAACTTTTTCACTTGAGCACAATTTCCGTCTATACCACAACATTAATTTGTTCTTCCTTTTTACCTCAAATCTTACAAGTGTAGATAATTATATTCTAATTGTATAAAATCTGGAAGGCACAATATACAAATATCTAACCTCCAGAATCTCGTGAAAGTTCCCCAATGATTTTTTTCACCTAACTTTATAAAGCTTTCATATTACAACTATAACATGCCTTTTGGTTATTGGATCAGATAATCACTACTCCAGATTATCTTCCTTCTTTGCTGGTACGATCAGAATTGGCGCAAATGGAAGTAAGAGTACTCTCCATAAAAGACCTAATTGCTGCTATACTTGTCAAATTACAATATTTCACATTCATGACACATCAACAGTCCTGATGTAAAAGTCTTAATATTCTTAAATCTTAAGTAAACTGTAATTATTAATACACACACAAAGGAGTTGAATACATAAATGATAATGCTCTACAAGCTATAATGTGAAATAAAACAGGAGTACAACCAGAACTTGCTTGCAGATAGATGTAGATTATCACTAGAGTTGTCATTTCTACAAAAATCAGTAGAGACAAAGGCCGCACAGTTAAGCTCCTGACAATGATACCAATACTTCACTATGTTGCATTCAGAAATTACCTTTAGAGAATCAGAAACCCTTGAACTGAATTCTCGTGCAGCCCTCATAGAATTGACATAGTCAACCTGAAGAAGATGGGTCAAGATCAAAACCATGGACCCTAGACAATGTTTAGTGAACTATAAGGTAAAGGGCTATACCTGTTTGTTCAGAGGTGTGTGATATGTACGAAATGCTGATGCTTTAATTATACCATCCTCGTAGCCTGATGAACAAAACAAAAAGAACTAAGATATAATTAATGGGAGCTGATTCAGCAGAACGACTGCTACTGACTGCAAGGATCTGTATTCAAAAGAAACAACCAAATATACATATAATTGATCAACCTTCAAGCTCCACATTAGTAGTGTAAGCCCCGTTGCCTCCTTTAGCACAATCACTGGAAGGTAAAGCATTCAAGAACCATGGAAGCTTCTCTCGAAATTGTTCAGTTGTAGGGCGACCATTTGCTAAATCTGAATGACGGAAACACTGGAGGATACCAAATGTTAGTCAATTAATCAATTCAACAGTCTTCTGTTGGCTTAATGATTTTCATGACACTGAGGTATTCACCACATGATACTTAGATTGATGTGGATAATGTCCAAGAAGTATCTCTCAAAAGCCAAAGTCAAAGAGACATTTGAAACTTAAGAACACATTTTGCTTATTGGCACATTGTAATATAAAGCATAAATAACAAAGTATATCAGATAATAGTCATTTGGATTACCGTTGTGCAATCCTTGCAGACTCCATTCGAGCTACAGGAGCCATCACTGGGTGAACAACAAGGGGGCTGAAAAAAAAACAGATGCTTATATTGAGAAATTTAATATTATTATTTGAAAGTATTAATAAGTAACTATTTATTTAATGATATTATATTAAGAAAACTACTGTTTGTAAAATATTTTGGAGATGCTTCTTGAAAAAGAAAGTAATTGAACCTGATCATCAGGAGGGCAAAAACTACTATTTGTAAATTTCCTACAGCACCCAAATGCTTCTGGAGATATCCAAACAAGAAAATCATCAAGCCATGAAGCAGCTGGTTTAGCAATGTAGCTTGATTCTGGGACTAAAGATGCTCTAGAAATCTGCAGAAATACAAAGTTAAGCTAAAGTAATGCAGAACAATGAGGAAAATTATCTCCTCAAGAAAAAAAGATACACAAACCATAAATTGGCACCAATGAAGAACATATGCAATAAACTTTAGAAGGCACATGATCTCTAAGTGGGATGAGTTAAGGAGTTAGGGTCAGCTATAAACTAAATGATTACAGGAAGACTCCACTTTACAAGACTCAAGAGTGTCATGTCAATCACATGATTCGTCAAAAAGGAACAAGAGGTTTACCTCATTCAATAGAGAATTGGAGTCACATTGGCTGATAGAACATAGCTGGTTTGTTTGTCTTGATTCAGAACTGAGAAAGTAACATTCTCAATCATTAGAGCTATTGAGTTAAACATTCCATCTGCCACCAATAATAGCTCAAAATTCTAACATTTAATTCATGCAAAATCCATTTAATCAAACAATTTATTCATAGTTTGACAGGGTAAGCAAGACTTTTGTCATAGATATGCAAACTCATTCCAATAACAATTTTTCTTCAAGGAAAGGTAATCACAACACATAATTGAGCATATTGAGAAGCATGTTGCTAAATAAAAGGAGTATGTCATCCATAGTACCTAAAATTATAGTTCTTGACAACAAAGTACAGAGGTGGTCCAATTCTGAGATACTCTGAGATATTATTGAAGTAACCCTGCACAAAATAACATATATCATACTTGGCAACTCTATGAAAACCAGATTTGTAAATGCACATTACTTAGGGTACTAAACCTGAAGATATGAGTCGCGAGGAAGAACAATTTGTTGTTCCAAACCAGGTTCAATCCTTGTACATAATGCCTTGAAGAATATAAGCATAAGGAGATCAACTTCCCGACCAGGTTGCTCAATATAATTAAACCAGCAGAAAGAGGTGAAGATTACAAAGTGAAAAAGTGGTGCAACTTACAATACTCGCCATTGCAAAAGCAGCAAAGACACATATGACAACAAGTTTTACTGCCCAGAGACTCAAGATGGGGGCATGAATATCCTAAAAGTGAAAAAAATGAAAATAAATGAAATTGGTTAACAAATACAAAGTAAAACAGCACCAGTTCAAAAAGATTTCGAAGCAGTGTATGACATAACATGTAGAGAACCCTACAATCATCAGCAGCATAAAGCTACCAAGATCTGTACCATCGAAAGGTCAAAATATTGACGCATGAGTTAAATAATCGATTAAGATCATGGGCAGACATTACTCAGGTGCTGGAAGAAGAAAGGAAGTAAGAGCAGAAATACAGCTTGGTAAGTAACCGTAGGCTTTGCAAGGACAAGGAGCACATCTCTGTATCTGATACGGATGATAGAGATATTTTCCCTTTACAATACTCAGACATGTCCAGATGACAAGAAAATCTAGTAGAACAAAATGACATTTTACATATCAACAGGACCAAAAAGAATGAAAGGAATCATAAACAATATCCAGTCCTTCAAGATCTCATATGGCTTATATGTAAATAAGTACTTCATAGATATCTTTGAAACAATAGCTGCGATATGAGCAATATCTTCAGAGTTCCTCCTGACAATCATGTAAGGGTAAAACTAGTAGCAGGATCAAACATCTATTGTGATAGTATAGTAAAACAATCAGAGATGTTATTGTTGATTGATACTGCCAAGACATGAACGTATATATGTTTATACGAGAATGCAGCCTTTTCATTTAGATTTTACACAAACCTTGTAACTAATAAGGAAAACAAACATTCAAAACATTTTAAGAGATCATAAGCTGATATTCAGAGAGCACAAAGGATGAAATTTTAGAAATATTTAAGACTATCCATTACCTTCATATAACGTACCAGCAATCCAGGTTTTCTCTGTTGATTACCTACAAAATTATATTTGATTTAAAGGCTTCATTCGGTAAAAAGAAACATTGACAGCTTGATGAAAAGCTCCCAGATTTACCTTTTTCAGGATCAGAATTTGAACCAGATGCTTTAATACAGGGGAAACAATCAATTCTGTTATCTTCAGCTCTCAAAAAATCAAAACAAATCAAGGCAACAAATGCAGTAACTTGCAGAAGGAAGTCCAACAAGACGGCCAATGCTGCAGGGCAAAAAACAGATAAGAGATAAGAACAGAAGCCCCTGACACAGGGATGTTAGATATTCAAATAATATTAGCAACTCTTTAACCTAGAATCGGGCTGTTCCTGACCTGCGAACATGGAAAAAACGCGACATGCTGGCATTGGAATAAAACTTCCAACAGCAAATGCTAAAACCTCTGAAAGACTAGCTAGTGTAATTGATGGTCCGACTTCTACAAGAGCATTACTAACTCGTCCCTCCAAAGGCAGTTCCATTGGCTGTCTCTTCACAGCATTTACCAGAATGCACATGTTATCTACCCCAACCTGAGAAAATATGGTGATTAAAAATGACTATAAAGCAAAGGGAAGGCTAATAAGTAATTTGCTTTAAGAAAAAAGATCAACACATAAAGACATACAAAGCCCCCAAAAAAAAAAACGGAGACTGTTGAAATTCAACTTACAGCCAAGACAAGGAAAGGGATGACTTCCATTATAATGAGGGTAGATTTTACCCCTACTGCACTGAAGAAACCAACTGATCCAAGAACAGAAAGCATAACAAGTACAACCCCTGAAAGGCCAAGCAATACCTAGAACACAACAACCCATCAAATTCAGAACAAATGTCAAAAGGAAAACAGGACTAATATAAACACCCATCTCTCCAGTGAGATGGAAAAGTCAAAGAAACCATTGATTATGTCAAGGTTGATTCTGATTGTATGTTCTTTTACAAAAATCTAAAACGTGTTGACTGAACAGTAAAAGTTGCAATGGTCAGGAATCTGTATTAATTATGGTTGATGGCAAGCAAGGCCAAAAGCACTGTACCTTAGAGGAAATGTAACAAGAAGAGAAACGGGGAGTATCACCCAACGTCAAGGATATATAGGCAAACATCACAAGATAACTTATCTGGAAAAAAGGAAGTACAGAAAGAAACAGATGAGGAACAGAGGAAGTGGATGATATAACACTTATTAAAGTGAGTCGGGATCACATGCCAAAATAAATATGAAACTCTAGGGGCTCATTCCCTTACCAAGATAGTAATGGCATCAGCTGTGCTCTCCCTTTTTAACTCTTCCTCAACAGAACTTTCTGATGAAAAGGCGAGTGTCAAATTCTTTGCTTCCACCATTGGCAAAATCTCATCCTGCCCATAGTATCGGAACTGATTAGACCACAAAGTCAAAGGTAATTTAAAATGCAAAAACTTGCATCTAGGATCTCTCAATGATTTCTCTTGTTATCAAGCTTTCTTTTTTAATACTTCATCTTTTCAAAGAAAATGTTGTCAAGCTTTCTAGAGTTCTTACAAGGCATATTGTAGCATGAATCATTAGTGAAAGGAACATAGTATAACATGCAAACCTTCACTAACTGAATGAAAGCCTTCTCCCAGGCCACTGCTTTCTTAGAATAGTTTCCTTCTTTATCAATTGCATTATTCACAGGATATGTCACAATGAAAGCAGAAGCCTGTCTCAGAAACATTATATCATCAGGTTACAACTTATACCAACATTATGATCAGTGATTTGAATCACGAATTTAATGCGCAAAGGGAAAAAAGAGGTACCTCAGAGTAATTATTACCAGAGAAACCACCAAGAGCAGTACTTGGATCAAGTGGAGCTTTAAAAGCACTCAAACAGCTCTCTGCTGAAGTATAATGCTAAAGGAAACGACAAAAGAAGATTGATAATGAGCTTTAACATTGTTGCTTTAGGTTGTAAAGAAGTATGAAAAACAACGTGGACCAGAAAAGCAAGTTACATGTAAAGTCAGTAAATTATAAAGGAAGAAGATATTATAACAGTGACCAGAGACAAACGGAAAAGGAAGTAAAAGTAAATAAGTACTGCATCACAAGGTTAGATCAGGACATACCTGAAAACAGTACTCAACATGTTCAATACCTCCATAACTATTAAAGTTATTGCTGTCCATTTTGAAATACTGCACATCACATAAGTGGGAGTCAGTTGCAAGTACATCTTAAGGGAAACTCAGAGATGTCTACATGTCTCAACAGACATCTGTAATAGCCGCCATCATGGACAAATAACACTAGAGATTAGATAAACAGATGACATTTTGACATTGAAGGGCGGAACAGAAAGTTAACCGAAAATCACAGCAGACAACATCTAAGTAATGGCATGTTCAAACTCAAAGAGTCATTACACTCAATCGTAGAGCAGAAAGAAGGCAAAAAAGATCATTCACAGCCCGAGAACTTCACTTTTTTTTCTCCTAAGTACTCAATGTCTGACACAATCCTCAGATCAATGACATTCTTTAACAAGAGATCAGCACCAAACTTGAAAAGTTGTTTCAAAATATTAATCGCGATAAGAAATTTCAATCAATATTTGCTTCACTAGGAGATATATCATAGAAAACCACAGAATAATTAACTTATATAGTTGTACCTGAAGAATACTTTGAGTAGCACACTCTGTGCCAAGCGGCTTCATACAAATGTCAGGCAGAGATACCATTGAGCCAGAATAGTTCGCTTGGATTGCATCTATCTATGCAACATGGAGCAAACTTAGTTTCTAGGAAAAGAAGAATATTAAGAATATAGAGTAATGTCCAATTGCTTTATTAAATCATGTGATACACATAAAAATAAAGCGGAAGTCAAAAGATGTTCACCCATCTTGCAGGTAATTAAAGGGAGCATGATTCCTCTGAGTATATGACAATTCTGGAAGACAATTACCTTTTTTTGTATGTCAAAGAGTAACTTCATGTTGTCTTCAGTAACAATAGGAGGTGCCTTTCCATTATCTGCGGCCGAGATTGTACCAATTATGAGCTGCAAATTTTATAAAGTGATAGTAATTTCCATGAGATTCAAAGGTCATTCAGTCCACCCCCACCTCAAAAATGGAAAGAAAATGAGAGAGAGACATTAACACTCCCTTAACCCTGATAAATGGGAAAAAAGGGACTCAGCTACTTGAGTTTTGAAGATAATAATTTAGCAAAAACGGCAGACATGAGAAACATAGTTTGAAGTACATCGGAACTGTAACTGGATCCAAATGCAAACTATTGGATACTACAAATATTTTACCAAGTCTGACTTAACAACATAGAGGCAATGGCAAAAGTATCTAGCAAAAAGCACAGTAGAACCTGTTCAATTCTATAAAATGGTGCAAGGTGGCTGTCAAAAAATAGTTTCTCCTCTGCAGCTCTACTCCCATGGCCAACCCATAGCTGAAAATATCAATGAATTTAGAACATGTGTAATGCAACAAATTAAAGAATATTAAAATGATGGTATAAACAAGCAAATACAGTCTTGTTAAGTGGATGAAATGATATAAAAGGAAATGAGACAGCTAAGCCACATCATACCTTCTCAGGCCTTGTCTCAACTTTAAAACGGAAAAGGCCTAAGCAGAGCACCAGGACAATGAACAACGATGAACACAATACAAGGATTGGATTTCTAGCCACCCATGTTCCATATCTCCTGGAAAAGAGGGGTTGTTTACACAAACATTTCATTTCTGGAAGAAAAATACTTAACGAATCACTGATCTTAAATGATTAAAACCATAGTGAATCACCTGTAGAACTTTGACATGTATCCTTGTACAATTGAAAGTTGAACACCACTTGAAATTTGAGGGACGTCTTCAAGCATCTGAAGTTTTAAAATGAATTACAAATGGGAGGACATGACATAGGGATATCTAGTGGTGAATCCCATCATCAGGGGAGCTATGACTTAAAAGTCGACTAATAAACTATTACAACAAATAGAACATTTTCCAAAAATTTTACGGAAAGAAGCATATAGACCCCAGCCACGTTTTACAGTATTCAAACTACAGCTTTTAGCCTAGGCTCAACAGTGTTAGTTAGCAGACTCTTTACTTCATTTAAGTGGATAAGTATTTAGATGGGAATTCAAAAGGAAAGAAGCATTGTACAGACATTTATGATTCGTCAAACTCACATTTTGACAGACTGTAAGGAAAGTGGCACTAATATGGAAAATAAGAAAGGAGCCAAGCAAACAAATCACTGAGAGATCGCAAATTGGCTTTCACCTGCATGGGAACATTCTCATCCTTTTGCCTGCTGCTTTGGCGGATGACACCATTTCCAGTGGCACTGATCAATGGCTTTGTTCTCGAAACCGGAGTCTCTTCTCTTTTTTTATGGAGGAAGCCCCATCCGAGAAAAACGGAGACTAATACAACATACAGAATTGTGACAGAAACTTCAACACACTTCACCTGCACCAATCAGGAGATGGAACTGCATAAAACTTGTTTATTTGTTTTTTTTTCCCTTGCTGTTAAAATAATGCAACAAAGTCAGATTTCACAAGTTATTCTAAGAGCTAAAATTCAATCTGAGCTATGATGTGTATAAACTATAGAAGCAAGTATATCATGTGACCCAATGGGCCTCTATTCACCTTAAGAGACCCAATTCTCACTGAACAAGAACCTTCTGTCTGAGCAGGAGGAGGAGCTGAACTTGAGCAAACAGAAGCTGAAGGGCAATCACCACATGAACAGCCTAGTGATGTATCACTGCATGAATATGTAGACACATTCATAGGTCTCATTCCAGATGACTCGGGAGCAGTTGGTCTAAAATTAATTGCATATGGAGATCCAGGAACTCCAGGTGGTGCTAGTCTTCCAATAAATGCATACCACTCTGCCAAATTAAGTGTCAGCACAGCACGCAGATTACAGACTAGATAAAAGATATCATATTGTTATCCATGTCACCGCAATTCTCTCTCTCTCTCTCTCTCTCTCTCTCTCTCTCTCTCTCTCTCTCTCTCTCTCTAAACAAACACAAAGAGCAACCGCCAGTTATAATGTGTGTGTGTGTTTGTGTATATAACCTCTTCAACTCAATGCAACAAACACTCCTGAAAATGGTAACAAAAAGCCAAAAACTGCAAATACTAAGGCATGGCAGGACGAAGACTACATCTGTGCATATATTCAAAGTCAGGAACCAGGGAAAAGACACTTTACCTCCAAAATTTTTAGCCCCTGCACCAATGAAATCTATAGCTCTGGTATTCATAGTACCAAATTTTACATCCTTGCAAGATTCGTACAACCCCTCACCAAAAGTGTCAGTAATGAAAAAATCAATTCCATTGACAGTAGAATTCTTTTTGACCTGAAAACAAGAAAAATCATGAATTGCCTATGTAGGATGATTGGTGCAGCAAACAAAACATGATATTTTAGATTAAACCATCATTCCTTTAAGTGTTCAGAACAGCTGGTACACTGTGAAAACGAAATTATAATAACAAGATGGTCGCGTAGATAAGCACATACCTTGGAAATAGATGTGACATTGATAAACTGGCTCTGGTTCGGAGAGCACGTAAGTTCACAAAATAAATTCAAAAAATTTCTCAAGCATGCTGGACAGCCCACAAGAAAGGGAATTGCCTACAAAAGAAGTAAATTGGATGATGAGGATTTCAAAATGACAAAGAATTAGAGAAGAGAACCGACACTGTTTACACAAAATGGAAAAGGTCTTCTCAACCACCGCAACCCCTCCCAAATAAAAGAAACACATACATTATATGTACACACAAATATAAGAGGATTAAGATGCTTATACGTAAAATTACTCTAAAACCTGTAGCAATTTTTTTACACATTATACTCATATTACCACCCTACTAGCCAGAAAACAAAAGCACTTGAAGAGCCATTATACTATGCAATTATTTTCTCTTAACTCGCATATATTCATCATTGACTCTGACAATTTAGATTATGCACAATGTGTCCACCAATGTCTACTACTAATATTATTCAGACAAGTTATCGTAGGTAGAGGATTTAAAGTAAAATTGAAAAATGAATCAATAGATATTCTACAAGATCTCAATCGTGACAAAAATCAAGAACTTTCCTCAAGTGCAAAGGATAGAGTCATCTCCAACTCAGCACCTGTCCCTCAAGAACACAGGACCCTGTTACTCGACAACCATCAAATGTGAGAGCTGATTACTAAAGCACTGATCCTTAAGCCTCCTAAAGAGCCCCATGCCAAACGAAAAAGACGCTCTGTCATACAACCTTAGATTGGTTTAAAATAACTTCCTTACAAAGACCCTCAGAGCTATCAAAATTATACTCCTAATTATTAAAATTTCAGATAAGCGTTCTCAACACTAGGAACTGGTGGGAGCAAACAATACCCAAAATAAAATCAATAATATGGAAAAGTCTTACAGCATAAAAATCTTACTTGCTGGACTTGTGATTTCAAGGTGTCAAATTGAGTCTCCGTACAACAGACATTTCCAGTTATTGTTGGGCACAAACTTTGAATTTTTGATGAAAGTAGCTCATCAGGCTGCAAAGCACAAGATATTGCACACAGTAAATTAAAATATTGGGCGAATGTAATTTGAAATCCAAACAGTTTTGGAGTAAAACAATCCAAGAACCACATATAAGCATCTAAGCATGTGTGATTCCTTTATTCCTTTTGGATGAGAGGGAAGTTGTGCCAGCAAGACAGAGATGATAGGAATGAGGAGGGCCAGATCTTGTAGAGGCCAACAATTATGAATGGCCAGCTCAGGATAGCCACCATACCTCCATTAATATGATGAAGCAAATAAAGTATTTACCTTCACAGAAGGGGAACCAAAGGGGCAGTTCAGAACTTTCCCATCACTACGTGCTCCACAAATGTCATACATAGCGCAATATCCTTCTGCATGTCTGTGTCTAACCAAGTAAAAAATTTGAAGAGTTCAAACTATAACGGTTTGCACTTCATGTAATTCATGAAAAATGAGATAGATTAAATTCAAGAGTTCCACTCAAGATTTTGTATAATTAATAAAGATAGGAACTGATTTAGCTTTTACCTAGATGCTCTATTTACTATAATAAAGATAAGAACTAATTTAACTTGACCTACATTGATTGTCAGTCACATGAATTGAAATTTGTCAACCAGATCAAAGTTAGACAGAAGGAACATCACAAAATGGGAAAAGTTTAGCAATCATTTGGTTATGTCTTCGAAAAGTATTACCTGGAAGAATACTTTTCTAGACTAGAAACTTTTACAAAGTCATGAATCATCATCCTTTCATTTTTGATACAAGAACTAAGGACTTTCCTTATTCTTTTCTTTATAGTACAAGTACACTACTTAAGTAAACCTCCCTTCAGTTCTAGTCCAGATTTATTCCATAAAATAAAATTCAAACAGAAATAAAATAAACAGAATTAAGAATATCTATTCTACTTTGCTTTATAGTCGTAGAAGATTAAATAAGGCAGCTGACTACCTTGGGATCCAAAGGTACATAGATTCTCTCAGATAGAAATGCATGAAACTTACATTTCAGAGGAATTTGATGTTTGTGCAGTCACCTTTAAACCAATAAACAAGACCTGCACAGGTAAAGTTTCTTCTAACTCAGTTCTGCTCAAAAGAAGAATTTCAAAACTACTCAAATCATATAAATTATTTTCATTTATTGCATCAAAAAAAGCCTATGCCTAGCATTCACTTTCGAGGTATCTCTCAGTGTATGCAGAAATCTGATATTTCTCATATGAGATTAGGCACAATTCAGTAGAAGTAACGACTGGTTAAACAACTTTTACTGCTCGAGTAACATACGAAAATCTTACATACTGCAGAAATACGCCAGAAATGCAGACGACTGCATTCAAACTCCACATAAAGGTTGACTTTTCGCGATATTGCAAAAGTCTCCAGATTATCAAACAACTCCGCAAAGGAAGACATGAAAAACAGCTAATTTCCTTAAACAAAGTTTTCAATTGAAAAGCGAAAATCACTTTGTTTTCAATCAGAAATTTCAGAAACAACAATGAAAAGCGTCCTTCTGCAACTTCTCAGTCGTTCATTTACACAATGTGCTTGCTACTCAATCGAAGTGAAATATGTTTCAGTCAACGGCGAAATCGTTCTTCAGCTCAAATACGATGATGAGTCGAACCTGAAACAACGAAATAGCGAAGGCAATCCTGAGAAAATGAAGAATTATTGCTCTTATTCCTATTGTTGAAAAAGAAGAAAACTCCATTGCCGGAGCTGGAGCCGGAAAACTCCTCCGGTTGTAGTTGAAGATTCTGTTCCCCTGCTAAACTACCTTACAGTCCTTTTTTTCTGTACAGAAAATTTAGAGAGAAGAGTCAAAGGATAAATATTTAGCATTCAAGAGTATTTATAGCAGAAAAAGGAAAACCATAATTAAAGTATTGGTCGATTTTCCAATTAGAACGCCGCTAGTATTAAATTCTAATTGTTCCAGACTGGAAGTTCACAGGTTTATTGTTGAATATTAGTGGGGTTAAATTTAAATTTATGTATTATTGGAAATAAAAAAATAATCACTTGCGTACATAATTAAACATGTTTAATTACGGAATTAGCCTTGCTTTCGGTTATGAATTGTCTGGTTGCGTTTTACTAATTATGTTTCCTCAAGGCTCGCGTAATCGAAACCGTATGATTTCTTCTTTTTTCGATTCTGAGTAATCATCGTGTAAAAGCGCATGACAATTTTACCGTTTATATTTCATTAATTAATAATCACTTTGTTTGCTTAATGAATTTTACTTATTATTTTTGATATATTGCAAAAAGATAAATAAATAATATTTTTCTTATTTTATCCTCATCATTAGTTACTTATTTCTTAATGCATTTTTTGAAATACCTAAGACTATGCATCGAGTATATTATGGTAAATATTTATATCTTAAGGAACATGCAAAGTTTAAAATGAGTAAATAAAAGTAACGGAAAAAGTATATAATATTATGTCATATTATATATTTTTTTAAAAATATATAATATCATTTTCTGTATGTCACTCGTCATTCATTTAAAAGATAAACATACGCCAAAAAATACAAGATAAATAAATAAAGAAGAAATAATAGAAGATAACAACGCAATTAATTCAATTCAATTAATATACAAATAAAACTTTTTATTATTCTTTTATAAGTTTGATAATATGATGCCGATAAAATTTAAACAATAATCGAGACAAAATATTTAAATAACGCTAACATGTAACAAATTAGTAGTGTGACGTGTGAGGGTGATTAAGGTTAATAGTTTTCTTGCTCATGTAAACCAGTATACCAAATTTACTTGCGTCACTTATTTTACTTAATTAATGAAAAATGCATGACGTCTGTTTAAATAAGTATAATTATTATAGCAATAGATATTTTTATTTTATTAACTTTTGATAGAGTATAGTATACTTTTCCTTGTCTATCTCGATCATATTATAAATATGTATTAATTTTTATTTGTTTAATTTTAAAAATTAGGAGATAATTTATTATTTTATTTTCAATTTATTTTTATTATTAACTATGGTCATTTTTTAATATGTACAGTAAAATTATTGTTTTATTTGTCGCTGCAAAATTATTAAGTTAATACTACTAAATAAAGTAAAAATATTATTTTAAAAGGAGAATAAAGTTTTAATTAAAAATACCTAGATTAAAAAATTAGGTAAAAAGTTAATTTGGTACTTTGAAACAACTAATTTAGGATAAGATTCCCATTAACTTTCATACAACATTTCTTGTATTTCTGTCCAAACTGACTTTAGTGAAAGTGACTTTAATACTTTATATTATTATTTTTATTAAAAAAAAAAAAGCAAATTAAAAGGGAGCATATAGTATGTATTTATGACCTTCAATTTAATTCTCCTACATTTGCGTGTAAACATTTTAAGAATATAAATATATGTTGGAATTTTTGTTTGTTTTCATTTTCTGAATATTTTAAAACTGGTCCAGTGGTCACACGTGTTTCGACGTAAGCTAAAAGGATAAACATATATATAATTTATTTATTCTGATGTCTAGATATACGCTAACAAATCCCAGAATATCTAATTCTTTATTATTGCATAATATGTTGTTTACAGAGTATACATATCAAATCTACACATGTATATTATTAACAAATAATCGATAATCTATATCTACTTCTATATATGTCGTATCTTCAATTTGCATTAATATATTAATGACGATAATTTTTAAAAATAATCACAATTATATCAAGTCAGTGGTTTTTCATTCCAAATTATAAGCATTGAGATATATTATAGACTTGAGTTATTATGATTCACAATAATTTTTAAAATTTCGATTTTCTCAAATTCAAAATTCTAAAATTTTTTCAATTGACGATTTTATTTATTTAATAGCTGATTTGGAAGTGAATTATACAAGCATTAAATAATTTTATATACACATTTGATCATTGGTTAGGTCCGAAATTATTTATGTATGAGATTAATATAGTATTTGATTTTTAATATATAAAATTGTATAAGTGATATATACATGTAAAAGCTATATGAAATTTACGTATTTTTCTTTATATAGAATATACATGAATAACTATACTTTGATTAACTAATGCCTACATAAAATGATACAAAAAATTTCTTCCTAACTAATTTATGCATTATTAATTAACACATGCATAACTCCAGTCAATTACTTAGCAATTCTAGATGAATAGTTAATCAATTATGTTAAATCATGTTCTATCATTCAAGTTTTTTTCTTTTATTTTCATTGAAACCATCTTTACAAGATACCTCCAAGATAGATTATTTTTAATATAGCATTATTCGATATTTTTATTGGTGTATGATAATACGTGTTTCATAGAAATATTCTTAAATTGGCTCAAATATTATATTTTAAAAAATGTTTTGGATTTATTATGCATTGGGGCAGACATTATTCTTAATTGTATAGTATAATGCCTACAAATAAAGTTGGTTTAGTAGTAAATTACCACTAAATAATGGATTGACTCATATGTGATTGTTGACACCCAATTTTGACCGGCCCCTTTTGATAATTTAGTATCAAGTTAGTCATCGAAATTTTATTTTTTTTATTTTTAGTGATTTTCGAACCATTATTTCAAAAAAAATAATAATAATAAAAAAAAAAAAAAATTAAATTAAATTAATTAACGGGCGCGTGATACCCACTCGCCCCTAATATCTCACCACCCCAAGCCTTCTTCT
>JAOTQR010000079.1:26550286-26585597 GCA_025774065.1 Solanum ossicruentum
TTCATTCTCATTTTTAATTGTTTGATTCTCTTTCTTTTCCTATTTTGTTTATGATTATTTTTTGTCAATGTGGACTTCTGGAAAATTTAAAAATTTTATGGTCGGAATATGACGATCTTGTAACAAGATTTTGTGATTGTAAAAAAATGGCAGCAAATGAAGCTCTACAAAATTTAATAAGTTACAAAAACATGAAACTGAGAGAAGGGGGGGGGGTTGTTTTTAAGCATATCCATGGTTTAGGAATGAATTAATAATCTGTGTCAAGTTCGAGGGTGTATTTAAGCTTATTTTGCCAAGTTGATAGGTGTTTTTAAGCCTATCAATAGTTCAGGGGCAACTAATAATTCGTGCCAAGTTCGAGGATGTATTTAAGTTTACTTCACCAAGTTGGGGGATATTTTTAAGCCTATCAATAATTTAGGGACGAAACTAATAATTCGTGTCAAGCTTGAGGGTGTATTTAAGCTTAGTTCGTCAAGTTGAGGTATGTTTTTAAGTCTATCAATAATTTAGGGACGAAACTAATAATTCGTGACAAGTTTGTGTTTATATTGATATTATTCACTTCAATCAAATTAATGTTTTGGGTTAAATTTGCTTGATTTTGGTGTAAATAATACAACAAATAATGGCATACTAGGTGTAATGTAATTGGTTTTTTCTTGTATTTTTTGATTTTTTTTTTCAAATTTAGTCTTTATATAAGTATATAATTAACGTGTGCTTCAAATATTTCTTAAGTCCTAGCAAAATATAATCATCTAATATGCTTCTTAACAAAATATAAGGTGATTAATGAGACTAAATAGTCAACTAAAAAAGATAACAAAAGCACATATTGTAAAATAAAATCAGAATAAAAATGATCATAATTCACAAGTACTAAGTTATCAGTCCAATAGGTAGTAACTATATGACTAAACATTAAAAAAAAATTAAATTATATGTTTTAATGATCTAAATCAATGCAAAAAAACAAAGAATAAGATATCTAACATTATTATCGTTCTAATCATAAATTGAATTTCTTTTTTCAGAATTATTATTGATTTGATCTTGATTGAGTTTTGTACTTATTAGAATAGTTATGAGCTCTAAACTTATTGGACATTCAAAATTTTAAATACAAGTTTGAAGTAATATGTTAAAAATAATATAATGAAAAAGTTTAACAAACATTTATAAGCTACATCACAATAAATATTAATCTGTCATATAATATTTTTTAAAATTTTATATATTAATATTACGGTAGTTTTGATTTCATTTGACCCTTTATAGTAAAATGAAACCAAGTCAATTATGATAGGAATTTTTTTCTCAATATCAAATCAAATCAAACGAAATTATTAATCGAGTTGTTTTTTCCTTCTCAAGTTGACTCAAATTATTTATTTGATGCAATTTATCAATTTACTTTATACATCTTTGATAAGATATATACAATCTTACTCTTACATTTACGCGACAAAAATAACATTTTTAACACACTCTTATTCAAATAAATTTTAAAAAAAAGATATTTTAGTGTATCCACTAAATTGAAAACGAAAAAGTGGACATGAGGGAACCAAACCTTTTGTGCAATCAAAGGATAATATCCACTTTTTAGAGAGTGAAGTGTAGAAAAAAGAAATGCTAAAAAGTCTAAAATTTACTCCTACAAGTTAGCATAAAGTTTGTAGGAATTTGTAAACTTTATGTACATTTGAAGTACCCTCCCATATTGCATGCTATTGTTCTTGACTTCTTTCTTTCACTAAACTATATTCTTATCATCATTCATATGGTGAATAAAATATTTTCTTTCGCATCAAATTATCTGTCGTAATTTTTAAAAATAATTATTTCAAATCATTCATTTTCAAATTATGATTATTCTTTGTATATTCCTCTTTAATTTATTGAGTGTTAACATGATGCATGTATTAAATTCATATGTCCATTATTCCGTAAGTATATATTTTGTTTCATGTTACTTAATATTTAATTATTTATCACACCAAATTAATTAACTATAGGATCTAACTAAGTAGTAGTAATAAAGAGCCAATTCAATAATGGGAATCACTATAGTTTAAAGTATAAAAATAGGATTAATTAGTATGTCTATTATAATAGGAGCGGCTCACACTAATTAAGTGTACCACTCAAAAAGAAATAACACAAAATCATAGCACCCCATTAATTATAAAAAAAAAATAAAAATAGTAACATTAGTCTTGTAAATTTCCATTGAGAAGAATAAGAGACATCAACTTCCCCTAAAAGAATCAAATGAAAAACAAAAAGCTATAAGAATATATATGTTTTTGTATTGTTCTAAAATGCGTTACTAGGGTCTAGAATACATTGATGGAGGAAGAGACTCGATTGTAAGCCATCTCCACGTCAAATCTTTTAAACGATTATCATATACCTCACAGAACTTGCTCTTCCAACCTATTGGCTCAATAGCACTAAACCCTAATCCTGGAGTCCGATCATTCGAACCAAGGTTCGATGGTTTAGTCCAATCGACAACATAAGTTGACACTCTCCTCCTAAACTTAGCCTTAAACTCAGGCCAAGCTTGATACTTATAATGATTCACCACCATTTCATGAACATTTAGTATCTTCGAATTATATCCTGTCTTCAGTTTAAAATGATGTATCACACTGAGCAAAGAATCATCCACAGCAGACAGTAATACTATAGACTTGTGACGAATTTTGTTCTTCATTCTACAATTGTATCCTTGTATCACACCCGTTGTTGGATGTTCTTTTCGATTCGATGGTCCGAATTCATAACAAGGGATGATAATTTGTGCAACATTGTTCTCTTCTTCTTCTAATTTTGATAACATTGAAGGTAATAGTGATGGTGATGGTTGAGTTAAATTAGACCATGATGGAGAATATACAAATTCATCAATATCAATGTATATCATCCATGAACATGCATCCTTTGCAAAAATGACACTATGGGAGAAACCACCTTCTTGAGTTTTTGGCCATAGCCATAAATGAGTTTTTACATCATAGCCTTCTTCAACTAGCTCATCAACAATTGTGGCAAAATCATCATCACTTCCATTGTCATAGAGTATGAATTTTTCAACTCCAATTCTTGAATGATACAAAATCCATTCTCTTAAGAATTTAGCCACATTGTACACCATTGTACAAGCACAAAGTTTGGCTTTTTGTTTGCTAGAAATGGAAATTTTACGTGGCGGCGTATAATAGGCTATGGTAGGGACCAGTACCGGAGTGGGCCCCGCAATTTCAATTGAAACTCTGGTTGGCTCTCTTCCGGCGAAATGATCCGGCAATTTGCACCGGAAAACTTCTTGTATTGAGCTTGTCACGGCTGTTCTCACGGCGTCGCCAAAAATACAGTTGAATTCTGTGGGTTCTCTGTTGATACCTCGGCGTTTGTTCAACCCTTTAACGAATAGAACGACGTCCTCGTCAGTTGTGAGAGAATCGTAGACTAGGAAATCCCACCGTACCAGCTCCGGCGAAGGTGAATTCCGGTTAAAACCATTAACAGAAGAACCCCTCAACATGGGTTGCTTAAAAGGCAAACTCCGACGAGCCCTTTCTGGGAAATTGCACTTAAACACCGACCTTGCCGGAAATGGAAGCTCTGCTACGGGAACCGCCGGAGTTTCCTGTCCGGTATCAAAAACACAGTAAAAACTAGAATCGGGAAGATGGGTTCTCAGAGGGGAGTAATCAGGTGAGACGATGACGTAGATTTCCCAATCAGGCATGAGAATGGAAACAAACGGAATAGGAAACGACGAAGAGGGGAAATTTTCCCGAAGAACTAAATTTGCTATGGAGGAAGTTACAGTGGTCCGATAAAATTGATCGGTAAGCAGAACAGAGGAATCGTTTTGAAGTAAATGGTGATAAAGAATGACAAAGACGATGAAGAAACTAAACATGTACAAATAATTGTAACGAAATATTTTTCCGGCCATGATAATTAAACGAAGACCGAGGAGTTCAGGAATCGAAAGAAATGGTGATTCATTCGAAAACAGAGTATCTGTATTAAGTGGAAAGAAAATGGTGGAATTTCAATTGAAGAAGAAATGAGGAGATTTGGCCTTTTTATTATTAGCAGGAAGGTTACAATTGAAGAATTTAAAACTAAGTTACCAATATTCTGTTGAATCGCAGCACACTAAGTTCCTCCTATGCACGCATTTTAAAAAGATTATTATATAAAAGTAAGATTACGTACAATAATAAATTATTATGCAATTATTATATAAAAGTAATATTGCGTACAATAATAAATTGTTATCATCTCATGTGTAAAGAAAGTTTAATGCAATTTATTAGTATTAGAGTTTTATCAAATTATACATACTTAGAATAATGTGTTAAATTCTGTTTAGGTGTCTTAAATTGGAAGTGGAAGCATTAAATCATTTAATTATGGTAATAACTTGTTTCGTGAAGCTTATAAAATTTGTTTATTTTAGTTAATCAATATATGAACATATATTGTTAGAGGAGTAGGGGGTCGAGGAAGGAAAATATGAGATCATGTATTTTTGGGAGGCTACTATTAGAAGTAATTTTATATTATTTATTGCAAATCTTGATTTGGAAAAATAATAATTTGAACGTCACAACATAGGATTGAAACTATGAAAAATTTATTAGTGCTATCTTAAATTAAACCCACCCACCCACACACAAAATTTAGGTAGTTAAGGAATGAAATATATTTCCTCTGATTTTCAGTTCATCTCATTAAAAAAATAAAAATAATATTGTGGTACATCAAAAAATATTTAATTTTAGAAAATGAGATTTAAAAGTCTTCTTTAAACTCGTACATCTTTAATTTTAAAAAATGAGATTTAAAAGTCTTCCTTACTTTTTTTTAAATTACTCAAATCCGAAACCTCAAATTAAAGATGAAGAAGTCACTTCATTATAACCCTGGTTGGTCAACTCCAAATCAAGCTATGTACTAGTATTATTATGTTAAGTAACATGATTCAAAGAATTGAGAATAGAAAAATGTAAAGGTCCCCCTTTTCCTTTAGGACCAAATTTCATGTGAACGATGCCTTCCCTGATGAAAAGAAGTTTATTGTTGTCACAAATTGCAGAATATATTCTGCAGCTGGATAACAAGCCAATGACCACTTTCAAATCTTACATGAGAAAATCCCCTAGCTTTATTCTAAATAATTGAAAAACATAATCTGTACAAACTTTTCTCCTTAAGTTCCTAATACAATGAATCGTAGAAATCTGTTTTATATGTCGTTCGCGAACAACAGGGCTTGGTAAAAATTAGAGTTGTAACGCTAAATCTGGCTGTTGCAAGGATCCAATCTGTACACTAGCACCAGGGGAGCCTGGCGTCTGGACTTGTACATTCAGGTCAGGTGGAGCAGACATTCTGCTCCTCTCCTGAACCAAAGACGCAAAGCATGATTCATCGAGAAGTCTCACATTCTGTTCTGTACAAAAGTTGGGATTTTTACCTTGCGGTAATGAATTTCCAGAACACAATGTTGCCCAGCTTTCTAACAACTTATTTTCTGCTGAAGCATCTTGATAGTGCGGGATGAAATGAATTTCTCTTCCAGGAAGCATCCCAAGTACTTGATTAGGCAAAGATGCCTCTTGTAGGACTGACTGTCCTTTAGATGCAGAAAACTTGGACAACTCCACCTGGGGTGACGACTCATGCCCAAAGATGCCATTGTAACCGTTTCTTGGCTGCAGGAGAGCTCTCTGTGGAGACGGGGAGGTAGACGCAGGATTTACCCACAAAAAGCCCCCATCACCAGAACCTTGATTGGTTAGCTCATTTTGACTATTCAATCTCTTGACAGCTTCAACAATTTCAGCAGAAGGCTCGCACGTTGCAGCAGAACTTGATCCAGGAAATGTTGGTGTTACAGGCCTACTAGAATGGAGATCAGCTGTCGACCTATCTAATGACTTCTGGATCTTAGATGGACAAGCTGATGGCTCTATTGGTCCTACATCTTCTCCGACCCATCCAGGACCAAACTTTACTCCAGGAGGCAAAAATTTTTCTAACTTCTTGGAAGCCACTTTCCAAACAACAGGCCCAAGATTTGCAGCAAATCTAGCAAGGCTTCTCGCAAAAGCATGCTGCTCCACGAGAACACCTACCTGTAATAGAATCAGATGGCATTTTTAGACTCGGTAAAGTAAAGCTAATGACACACTTCTAATTTTAAGAAAAGTGGTCAGTTTTCATTTAAATATTCCTAAAATATAAGTTTTAACAGATAGAGCTGTGTAATTTAAACAGAGCCAAGTATTCGATACTCTCTGACTGCCAAGGAAACATAAAAAATAGAAAAATAGTAGAGAAAGCTCTTAGTACATACAGCTGTTAACTCCTTCATATTACCATCAGTATTCCACAAGACAAATGGCTCTCTACAAGAAGCCGAAGGATGGAACTGTTGGTATGTGTCACGCCTGTTCTCATCAATAGAAAAATGTTTCTTTCCATACTTCATGTCGGCCCTCAAGATATTTGCTGTAAGCAACAAGATGATTAGTAGCTTTTCATCTAAAAGAATTGAAAAGGATTGAACATGGTGCTAGGTTCAAACCTGGAAACTCATTGTTCCAATCAGTTAACCATTCAGAATGACTTTCACCATTACGCGAGCGATGGGCAAAAGATGCATTGGTGGTAGCAAGCATAGGACCCCTTCTTAGATTATAAGAATTAGATCCAACAGCTTTGTCATCTCCACTAGCAAGAGTAATACCTAAAGAATGCTCGGTGATAACACAATCTACAGGTGAATTTCCAACAGATCTTTTCAGGCTTTTGCCTGGAGGACGGCCTCTACGAACTACCTTAGGTTGTGGTGCACCATCCTCTCCTTCATGCCTCAAGTTTTCAAAATCTCTTCTCGCCAGATCTTGAATGGATCGTGCCTACAGTAGGAAGTGTAAGGATAAATCAGAAACTATGAGAAAACAAGAAAAGGAGTAAGGAGATGTTAAACAAACCTGCCGATAGTAAACTGTATCTGCAGCATTATACTCCATTGCATTAGAACATATCAAGAAAACATCAGCCTGCATTAACCAGAATATTGTCAGTGATATCAACATTTTATTTGATTGTTTATACTCTAATAACTACTTTTGAGAGGTAGGAGCATGAACATTCAATTCCCTCCTACTGACCAAAATCACACCCAAATTATATATCGGAGAGAAAGACGCATCGCAAATTAATATAGAAGCAAGAATATGCAAAGATCTCTGTTTAAATTCAACAAACTACTTCATCCAGATAAATTACTTGTACAACAACATATCTTTCCAAATCCTCAAAACTTCCAATATCGAAACTTATGTATATGCCATCTTCTTTTGGCCTCCATTATAATTCTCTTTTCCATTTTTTATTTTGGGATAAGAAAACAATTTTATTGACATGTAACATAAGTAACTTCGAAGTGCCACATTTCGAAGCACAATATTAGACACTCTTTGGCTTCTTCAACGAGAACCAATTCGTGAGTCTAAACACGAAAATGGATGAATTTCAAATGATAAAAGAGATCAATAAGAATTGAACTCCCAAAGATTAAGTCAAAAGATTTTATATAAAAGGCTAATTACACCAAGAAAGAAGACAAACTAGACAAAGAGAGAGAAAAAGAAACAAGTCCATCGTGCTTCAGTTTTTACAAAGGACAACATGACAAACTGAAAGGGTGTTAATATTGTATTTACTTGCTGCAAGAAAACACTATTGGACACTAGACTTAACAATCAAAATTCAAATGGAAGTACTCAGAGGTGTCATTGATAAAAGTCACCAACCCCTCCATCTTCTCCTATTATAACTGTAAAACATGTCAACTATTTTCACTCTTCTCTAAACTTGCAGACCCCAGATATATGCCTAAAGCATGCAACATCAAACTGGCAAACATAATGCAAAATTCTTAATCTTCCTTTAGCTACTACACGTTTCTTTGATTTTTAACAAATTCTCCAACCATTTATACTGAATCAAATTATACTAACAGGAAGCTAAAGGGTGTTGTTCTCAGCACAAACTGCAATTGCAGGTGCTTCAAATCAATTGACGATGAAAGATGTCATCCAAACTGAATTCATAAAAATCCAAATACAAGCAAAAGTGCTTCAAAGTTCAGCTTGGCAAATCCTTAACTAACCTCCAACTCCTCCAGGCTTGAGTAGAGCCCTCCATCAAGTTTCTTCCTTAAGGTTCCAAAATCCATCGGACGCTCTATAATCTCATGATAATCAGGTAGCTGCAAGAGAATTACTTCAACATCTACAGAGCATTACAACTCAACACGACTCAACATCTTAAGAAATGTACCTCATTCGGATCAACGGGCTCAGAAAATACACCATAAGTGTCCTTCCTGCATTTTTATAATTGAAAAAACTTAATGCTTGAGTATACTATATGGAACCAAAAGAAACAGCCCAAGTACAAGAAATAGAAGGACATCCACAGAGAAAAAGAAAAAAAACATACAAAGAAAAAAAACATACTTTTGAAGTCTGTCAAGAATGAACACCAACAAACTTTTGTCTGGCAAAGGTGTTGTGGGTCTGGACACCAATGGAGATTCTATCCGGGAATAAACATCAGCAAATTAAATTTTATATATATAAAAAAAAGAAACTTCTACTAGAAATTTCCAACAATTGTTTTTCCTTTTTTCTGTCAATTTCTAAGAATGTTAAAAAGGATTAGATTGGAACCATGCTGAGTGTCTGTCACTGTCAAAGGCTTTTCTTCCTGCAAATTTAAACACAAAATATAGAAGTTAAGTTAAGTGGGCACCTAAAAGATACATAAAAACTGAAAGTTACAGTAAAGGGGTCTCCTTGAAGTTGATAATGGAGCAAAATGTCTCCATAAAAAGACACATCAAATACAACTAGAAAACAGTAACAACTAAAACTAACTGAAAAAAGGATCAATCTTTCAACTTTCTCAACAATTGCTGCTGAAGAAGAAGAAGTATATGTATAAAAAAAAATGAAAACGGGAAAGAAACCAAAATTAGAAAAATACCCAAATTCAAATTTATAAAAAGAAAAAGGAAAAATCAATTCTTTATGTAAAACTACAGAAGAAATACATTGAATTAGCTCGATTTAAATTTAATTTTGAATAAATTAAATTCCTCTCCCCAAAAAAATCACCACCGAAATTCGAAATACAAAACCTGATCAGAAACGGCGTCGTCAGATCTACGATCAACAAAATTGATCTTCGTCCTCTCAATAGACGCCTCGTGATTCTCGCCTACTTCGGTTTCTGAATCAGCAGCAGAAGATGAGTGATTCTCTAAATGTTGGTTCTGATTCGATTGGTGAGGTAAAGGAACAACCAGCTTGACTTTCTTCTGTTTCCTCTCATCCTCATCTTCGTCCTCTCCTTCCTCAAACTCCGGTGCTGGAGATTTCGACTCAAAATTACGATTCCGGCGAGAAAAATGGTGAACAACAGGAGGCTTATTAATTTCCCTTTTTGAAAGTTCTGATAGAGATGACCGACCTTTCTTCTTCCTTCTGTTCATTTCCATAGCTGTGGATACTGTTTCTCTTCTCGTTTTTCCAATTGACGTTACCTCCATTAACAACTTCTTCTTTTCCTTTTTTCCTCTCTGTACAAACAGAATTTTTATTTGTATTTTATATTTTTCTTTATTTATTTACTTTGATAAATATAAATAGCATTAAAAATGTTAATGCAACACAAATTATTTTATACTTTTATTTATTTAATTTGCTATTATTTAAATATTTTTAGAAAAATGAAAGAGAGTGTAACGCCTAAGTGAAGCGTTACATAATATAATAAAATAGTTGTTTACTTATGCACGTTATATATTGTGACTTCATTTTTTATTTGATATGTAATGTCACTTGTATTGAAGCGTGATTAAGACTTCTTATTAAAGGAGGAACAATCGCATTTGATGTATCATATTTTTGAAGGTACATATTTGATTTCAACAATATAGTGAGTGTAGTATCATAAATAGTAGAGCGTACATCGATCGTTTTGATTCAATTTATCGATTTGTTATTTAAGTTTATCCTTTATCTTGGCGAGGCACTTGATGGCTTTGACATCATAGACAAAGTATTATACCATTATGAAGCTCACGGTGATAATTGTGGGCTTAGAAAAACTCCCCCAAGCTTGAAATATTAAAATTACTTTTGGACTTTGAATTGCACTTTTAAACATGTTTAAAACATAAATTTTAATTACATGGCGTAGTTTCATTAATTGAGTTGTTTCAGAGTTTAATTATAAAGTTGGGTATCATATTCTAAGTTTCTTTTGACCATTTTATATATTTGTACATTTCATGTATTAACGTTATTTTGACTTTGCATCATTTTATGATATAATAAAGATGCTCAAAATGCGCACCATTGAAGCGTCTTTGCAGTTAGAGGAGTTCTTATATTCTTATTCCTATTTTATTCTTTTAGTTTGGTAACTGTGGGCCTGTCCTAGAGGCTTCATAACACATAGTATTTCAGTTTATTTCCTTCAGTGTTATATTGAACAATGATTTTCTATTGAGACTTTACCTACGTAGTTAAGGATCAGTCTATCCTTATTATTTAAGTCTTTTACAGAATAATCTAACTAGATCAAGTAATTCGCTTGAAACTAGAAATAATTTTCGATATTTAAATATTTTTCTCACTAACAACTCTAACCCCATCCTTTCTTTCCTAATTACTTTTCCATGGACAATTGGGAGAAATTATGGAGCACCACTAAAGGTAAATTGTTTAATTCTCACATACTCCAAACCTCTTGAACATTTTTTATGAAATATTTATGATTTATAGGTAATGTATTATGTAACAAAAAGTGAATTATATATAATATAGACGTATTATAAATATATTGTATTTATTTTGATTAAAAAATTATAATATGTATTAAAATAAATGATGTATATTATAAGTGCTTTATGTATTAGACTTATTTTGATTATAAAAAAAATATATATTATATATTAAAAGTAAATCATGCATATAATATACACGTATTAAAATAATGTATAGCTATGAATCGTAAACATTTTTCTAAATATGATATATTTAGTTAAATTTCTTTATTAGTATTGGGCTGAAAATCACCTCAGCCCAAACAAAATTGGACAGGCCCAATGCATAATTAAATTTAACAAGTTTCAACTTTTGACCCAAAGTTAGGTTAAAAATTCAATATCTTTCATTTTTAAAATTATCGAATTTAATTTTAATATGAATAATTGTACAATTTGGATCATAGAATATAATAATTGTATTTTGGTGATACTTTTGTTATCAAAGGATGTACACGTTTTGATATATGCACTTTGCGCATACAACAAAACTAGTATTTTAAAAACTACGTAAAAAATATTATAAAATTATAAAAAATCTTAATAAAAAAGTCCATTTAAAATACTTCCAAAAATTTCATGCCAGATTAATTAATAGCTGACAAGTTAGTTGAAAAGAAGCCTAAGACAGACATTAATACTAATACTAGTACAATTATCACATGGGCGAATTAATTTGTACTACAGCTTTTCATTATTTAGGAGAAACACCTAATTATAGAGTTTTTAAAAAATGGCTCCTATTGTTATAGTTTATATGGTATTTTTCGAATTTTAAAATTTATATAAATTTATTTTTATCATAAATTTTTAGATATTTTGAATTTATTAATTATTGTGACTTTAATAATTTTTTAATTTATTAATATATAAATATCATTTCAAATAATTAAAGATTTCATTAGCAAATTCCTAGTCAAATTAAATTATTTATCAAATAATTATTATTTTTTTTTTGGTGACGGGCAATTCTCCTAATATGTGCAACCATATTAACTACCTATTACAGTACATTTCTTAAAAAAAAAGTTTAACCAATAGAATCGGTGCAAATCTGGATGGTTTAATATATTATTATTAATCACCTCAAAACTAATTTGTTAACTACTTGTTTCCTTTAATTAGGACCTTAATTAACCAACCCGTACAAGAGATTTGAAAATCCAACTGAAGTTGAAATATAAGTGGCTTATTATAGTCAAATCCCTTTATAAGGATGAAGAGTCATTCGTTATTTTCGTAATAAGACAAGATATATTTTGATAAAAAAATTCGTGCTCAAAATATTTTGATTTTCAAGAAAGATCGATTTGAATTTTGAGCAAAAAAATTTAAGAAAGGTAAAAAAGAAAAAATCTAAACCATTGTTAAGAAAAAAGAACGTATTTTATGCAAAATATATTTCATTACAATAAGTGAAATTAATCAAAATTTCAATATGTATATTTTTTATATATTTTCTTAAAAAGGAAAACCGGATAAACTTGTCCCGATGGAACAATTTGCTGGCAGTGGTTTTTAGTATGAAAAACGGTATACGTAAACTAGGTGCCAAAACAAAAACTAACAACTTAAAATAGTATATTAAAATCTAAAAATTTTAGAATATTTCTTAGTAATGATCAAATATTTCTATGTCAGCATTTTACTAATGAATATTTCTCTTTAAAATCTGAATTCAATATTTTTAATATGAGTCACTGTTCACGAAACATATTTATCAAGAATACCGCGGTTAGTTAGTAGTTAAGAGTATTATATAAACCATGTCACTTGGCTTCCATCTTATTCTTGTTTCACTTAGACAAGAAAAGTTTTGTTTACAAGAATGTGTATAGCAGTGTTTATTTGGGAAGCAGACAGTAGATATTCATTAGTTTTATTGTTAAATAGAGATGAATATCATTCTAGGCCAACAAAGGCAGTTCATTGGTGGGAAGATGGAGAAATTGTTGGTGGTAAAGATGAAGTTGGTGGTGGTACTTGGTTGGCTTCTTCAACAAACGGTAAATTGGCTTTTCTTACTAATGTTTTGGAACTTGAGACAAATCCTCAGGCAAAAACTAGAGGTGATCTACCTATTAGATTTCTACAGGTATCATCAATCTTTCATTTTGATGTACAATCGTGGGCTTGAATTAATATATTTAATTTATATGTGCTAAATTTTCATAGAGTATATGGTCAATAGATCAATATTCATACTATATTATATTAAGAAATTTAATTTTGATTATTTTATGCAGAGCAAGAAAAGCCCGATGGAGTTTGCAAAGGAGTTGGTGAATGAAGGGAATGAATACAATGGATTTAATTTAATTTTGGCTGATATTGAAACTAAAAAAATGGTGTATGTAACAAATAGGCCCAAAGGGGAGCCCATGACCATACAAGAAGTCCAACCAGGTATACATGTACTGTCCAATGCAAAACTGGACTCTCCTTGGCCCAAGGTAACAATTCTAATGGGCATTCTACAAGCCGATATACATAAATTATATACACGTGGTTCGATGTTTATGTTATGATTTTGATTGTTAATTTCAGGCTCAGAGATTGAAATTGAATTTCAAGGAAATGTTTGATGTTAACAAAGCGAATGACGAAAAAATTTGCGTCAAAGAAATGATAGACAACTTGATGAGAGATACCATTAGAGCTGATAAAAGCAAATTGCCTCGTATTTGTTCTACAGAGTGGGAGTTGGGCCTTAGTTCCATATTTGTCCAAATAGACACTTCATTGGTAATTCATATTTTAGATTCACGATCATGATAAAAATACTTAACTTATTAAATTTTCAATAGATACAAGTGTGCATATGATCAACTCCAACTAGTTTGATATTTGGAGGATCAATTTTTATGCATTTTCTATATGTAAATATTTTATTAACTTTTTTTTTTTAATATATAGGGATGTTATGGTACTAGGAGTACAACAGCATTGACCATTGAAGTGGGAGGAAAAGTAAGCTTTTATGAGTTGTACCTTGAGAACAACATGTGGAAAGAGCAAATTGTCAATTATTGGATTGAAAAGCTCCAAATGCAATAAATGTTGAATTAATTTCATATAATTGTTGGATATTTCTTTGTTGAAATATCTATTTACATTTTCATGTTTTGTTTTTTAAATTTAAATATATATATTTTTTAAATATCGTCTTTGTATGGAAGTTGCAATATATTTTCTCTTTTTGGAAATTGTTATTCATAGTACTAATAAAAGACTATAGGTGATACTAATTGTATTTTTTTTCATTAAATATTTAGGGAAAAAGAGGATACTGAAAGCTCCTCATTTGTCCTAACTCCAGGCATTCAGGTACCTTTGTAGATTTTTGCTGCTTGTTTTTGCGCTATTGTTATTTATGATGTTTTTTTTTTATAAAATAAAAAAGAGTATCAAAATAAGAAGTATTAGCTTTTTTGGATACATAACGAATAATTCTATATCAAAAAAGTATCAAAATTGTTAAACAATTTTAAATTCAACTAAACGCCCTCGTTAATTAAAATGGAAGTTAATACAAAATTAACAAGCTTTTAAATGGGAATTTTGATCAAGATACAATAGAATTAATTGAGTTAACAAAATTAACGTGCATACAAGATTTCTTTTCATTTTATTTTTAAATTTGGAACTATTTAAATGAAATAAATTACAATAAGACTTACTTCTTTAAACATTAATTGAGCTAAGACTCACCAACAACATAACTTCATACTATATTTTTCGCATCAAGTTAGATTATAATTCTCCACTCATTTCCTTTCAAAGTCAAAAAAATGATCTTTAAAGGTATCTCCTCAATTCATTTTTTTCGACACTCAATCAAATTCATAATCAATAGCGAACAAAAAGAATAGATCATCTTAAATGTTAAATTAAAAAAAAAAATTGCCTAATCTATGTGTTTTGCATGATAGAAGAAACTAGTAAAATACTTATAAAAGAAATATGATCCAAAATCACTACAATAACATGTTCAGTGTGATCCCACAAGTAGGGTTTGGAGAGAGTGAAATTTGCAGACCTTATCACTACCTCATAAAGATAGAGAGATTGTTTCCAAAAAACTTTCATCTGAAGAATCGAGCCCCATAATATTATAATACTACAAATATACAACTTGCCCCATAATATGTCAAAGGAATAAATATAAACCGTGATGGTAAATCAAAACATTCAATTGGGACTAATTTGTTACCCAGATGCAACACAAAAGAAAAGGCATTTCTAGTTTTCATAATTCAATCATCGATCAGAGAGATGAAAAGAGAGGAGAGATATCATGCCAAAATGGTGAGACACAAAAGAAGCAATATAGATACAGCATTCAACAATCGCATTCGTTTATAAGTCACCAACCATGACTTATAAAAATTACGTTCAATTGTAATTTATTCGAACTGTGACCTCATGATCACTAAACCACATAATAGTGTATTGAAAACATCTAAATAAACATAGAATAGACTGAAGTTTCTATTGCTCCAAATTAAGCTGCCAATAGACGCAGCAAAAATTCCATAACATCCTTTGGTTCACGTAAAGAGTACAAAGCCTTGGTGTTTTCTGGAGTAGCAGTAACAATTATTGGAAAACCCTGTCCTCTTTTCAGCAACACCTGCGATATTTTTAAATATGTAAATTTTATTTCTGAAAAAATAACATATAAAAAAATTAAATAATTTTATACAAAATATAAGGTGTAATTTAATATAATTTACCTCAAAGGCGTCTTCATCAGTTTGATCATCTCCAATATATATTGGAAAGACATCATTAGAATTTGCAAATCCAATATTGTCTAAGAAATATTCCAATGCACAACCTTTATTCCACACAATATCTGGTACTATCTCATACACCTATTCATAAAAAAATATTAATCGTATTTTGTATATTTAGCATAAAGTTTTGACCAAACAGGATACCACACACGAAAAAAACTTACTTGCTTTCCCGTTGTTATTAAACGAAAGTTTTGCTCTTCTTCATAGACGGCCTCATAAAGAAGAATCTCAACCATGTCAACATCCTGAAATATTTAGTTTTCATAGAAAACAAATAGTATATAATGTCAAAATCAGAAATTTCGTTAAAGATACCCAAGATTATCGTAGGCATGTATACCTTTGGGTGGATACTTCTGTAGTGTACAGAAATGCAGAATTTATTGTCTTCAACATTGACTCCATTGATAGCTCTGGTATTCTCATTCAAAACATCAAGAATCTAATAATTGAAGAAACACACATAGGGAAAGAAAATGTTAGAAGAAAGAAAGAAAGATTTATTGAAAAAATCTAATGATTATTTTCTTCTAATAAAAATAATACTGTGCAGCATTACTTCACCATCGAGAAAGAAAAGAAACTTCCCTTCTTGGGAGATTTAAAGCAGTGCCAAATCAAAATACGTAACAGATATTTACCTTCTCCTTCTCAGTCAGAGACTCTATCGTAGGTTGATAGAGAGCAACTTTATTATCCTTAAAACAAAGAGCAACAATCAAAAAATTAATGATTATGAAATTTTACATAATACTTCACGCAATCATTTAAATTCATTGTAGAATAAAACAACCATTTCTTCTGAATTTGTTGAATCCAAGGGCAAGGGAGCTTCAATATCTAGCCCTTGACTTCCAGCATAATAAACATTTTTCAATTTTACAAACTCTTGCAGCTAAAATCACACACACATAAAAAAAAAGAGTTAGTAGAGTTAATTATATATATCTAATTATAATTTGATTTAATTTATTATTTTATGTATAATTAATTAAATTAGAGTATGTAAAATATATACTAACCTTTTCTCGTCTTCGTCCACTAATAATTGCAGTAGGAAATCGGTTAGCAACTTCATATAGCACCATTCTCATCTGCAATTTATATCGAACTCTCAATTATTAATAATTGGAAAAAAGTCATTTTCCATCAGACGACTATTTATGTAACTCTACTCTCGACTTAGATTATATATCCAAAAATGGAGTTGGTTATATATAGGATGTGCCAATAGATCAATTCTACATATACTAGTGTAATGACTTGTAGGATTTTGACCCAAAAGTAGTAGCACCACAAGAAAAAGACTTTTAACGATCATTTTTTAACGAAGAGAAGTGAATCCTATCGTTATAAATACACGTATAGCGACCAACTTTTTTTCGATCATTATAAATATACTTATAGCAACCAAATATTTTTTCGATCGTTATAAATATACTTATAGGGACCAATATTTTTTTTTGTCGTTATAAATATACTTATAGCGTTCGAATTTTTTCGGTCGTTATAAATACACTTATAGTGACCAATTTTTTCGGTTGTTAAAAGACAAATTTTAATCCAATATTAATAAGGGGATAAGTTTGATCATTAAAAATATAACATTTCATCGTTAAAATATATTAGTTAGTATAAAAGTATATTTTAATTAATAGAGTGTAAAAATATTAGACCAAATCATGTTATAATTAAGTATAACAAGTGGCGTTTTATCGATCATTTCATCATTCATGTAAGAATCCTCCATCTTTTATAATTTTGGTTATTTCATAATAACAAAAATTTAATAAAAAGAAAAAAAATATTAATGTATTTTCTTCTAATAACTCTATCCATCATTCTTATTATAGTCAATCATATAAAATTTTAAAATATTGTAAAAGCATTTAGTCACAATCTTTTTGGCACAATTTTTTTCAACTTAAATATTTTCTTGATATAGTTTCTATATATGTTTTTATTTTGAGAGACAATTTATTCATCTCTACTTTGACATTTTTAAAGATGCAAGATGAAGTAGGTCAAAACAAAAAATTATAATGAAACAAAAAATTAAAATAGAAGTAATAATATTAAATAATAATAATTATGAGCTTATGCGATTAATGTAAGATAGAAAAGTTATGTAAATTTGATAGTAAGTTCTCAATAAGATAGATATTTCTCCACTTGCAAATTACCTCCATCAATAGACTTAAGAATTAGTATTCAATAATAATATTTTTATGATAAAAATATATATTGTGTCGGCTTTCTTTTTCATTATTGGTTATGAAACTAACAGGAGTATACAAAGAAAAATCATTCATTTGAGTTAGAAAAATATAAAGTGTAATTTTACAAACAGACAATTTAAAAAGTTTTACATGACATATCATCAACTACTAAATTAATTAAGAGATCGTGATTTTTTTGATTATTTAAAATTTAAGATGATATAATTGATTTGTATCTCATAATCTTTTAATGATATTGAATTCTTTATGTTAGGTGAATACTATTAGTATAAAAAGTAAAACTAAAAGAAGTTGGGGAGTTTTATCCATGAATCAATGTGCAAAAACTAAATTACTTAAGGTACAAAATACAAAACAAATAACTTTATGTCTAGAACGAGAAAACTCAACTTTCTTTTTATTTGATTGTGAGAATAGAAAAAAGTTTATATTTCATTGTAGTTAATCTTTGATTTTGCGAAAAAGAAAAAAAGAAGATAATTGTTATTAGGAGTGTCATTAATAACCTTACATGTCATTTTTATACTTGTCTTGTGACAGATCATGCAGTTTGAAGAACTCTTCCCCAGAGAAAGTGTAAAGAAATATAAGCAACGAAAAATTTTTAAATCACAGAAAGAATGTATTTTATATTTAAGAAAAATAATTCTAATTTTCTTTTACTAAGAGTTAAAAATATAATATCATATAATTTATATGTCTATATTTTTGTAACGTTACGCAATATCATTCTTTATAGTTACTATGAAATTTAATATGAATATAATCAGTTTGTATATTTTCATATTATTTGTATGTGTGTGTATATGTACTTTTCATGATCTAATTTGTGCACAATATAATGTATTCTGATTTTATGTAGAATTCAGACAATTAAGAGCTGCCTCATAATTTGATCTAACACAAATTTTAATGATTACTTTAATAACTCGAACACATGATTTTTAAGGACTCAAAAATAAAGAAAACCTAGTACTCTCTCTATATATATCCTATTTTTTATTACATATAATGCACTTTTACTAAGTAATTCATACTCCCTCTTTTACCAAATTTTAAATGCCGTAGCTTGACTAGAAATAAATATTTATAAGACGAGAGTTAAAAATCTCACTAGAGGCAGAAGTCTTAATAATTGATCAGCGATTGACCAACAAAGTGGCTACAACATACGTCTATAAATGCATCATATAATTAATAAAAAAAATTGACTCAAAACTAATTATACACGTGCAACACACGTGCAACACACGTGCAATAGACTTGTTATATTATCATGAAAATTTTGGACTTCCTTTTAATAAAAGTTTATCTAATGATATTTTTTTACTTGGCTAATCAAAAGTAAATGTTTTTTTCTAAAATAATTTAATAAGAAATGTGTTTTGAGAGGATTAATTAAATACAAAACATATGTAAAACAAACAAATAAATAATTAAAATTGAGAGAATTTAATTAAATATACCCTGTCAGTCATGAAAGCTTCTTCAGGGTTGGGCACAAAATCAGACAAGGTGCCATCATAATCCAAGAATAGCACTATTTGTTTCCCTTTTGCTGCTTTCATCATTTCTTCAAATGTATCCAATGCACAAGGATGCTTCACCTGAATTAATTAATTTGTTCCAAAATTTAAATTTAATTAATTTTATGTCAGAACTACTAATATATAATTGGAATTAACATCTTTTTTATGTTAGAACTACTAATATATAATTGGAATTAACATCTTTATCTTATAAAAAGAAAAAAAAATCATTAAAAACTTACCAGCCAAGAAGCATACTTATTTGCAGCATCATTTCCACCTTTATCCAACGAGAGTTTTGAGAATTCCATAACTTGACCAGATCTGAAACAAATAACGTCCAAATCAATTTTATACATCTCAATTATTCCGCAAGATGCTTGCTATAAAAATGATAATCTTTTTTCTTTTTTTGTAAATACTAGAATTTAGATTTTGATCTTTAACGTTTTCACTCATTTAATTAATCGCTAGGTTACACAAATATAATTAGACCAAACCACACATATATATATATAGTAGGTCTAAGATCTAACTAAACTTTCCGGATTTTGTTAAAATTGTTCAACTAAAAAAGGTATAACTCATATAACTAAATTTCAATTAGTTAAAAGACTTTGACATAATTGATTAAACATTGACATTTTTGGTGAAGAAATTCAGAACAACCAAATTTGAAGAACAACAATAAAAATAGTTTAACAAAAGAAGAAACCGTACCTCTTGTTTATGGAGAGGAAATTCTTTCTTTTGCCACAGTTTGATTTTTCTGTTGGAGAAGATTTTGAGCCTATTTATAGTAATCAATGTGAAAAATAAAATAAAATGTGAAAAATAAAATAAAATAGAATACTCTCTATCACTATAAAATATGTTATAGTCAAAACAAGTCTAGATAAGGAATTGTGGCACTACACATTAGGTTGTTTTTGCCTTTATTATATGTTTTTATTTATTTATTTATTTATTTTTATTTGCCATATTTTATTTTTAAAAATTCAAATTATATGAATTTTGACTAATATTTCAATATATTATTCTTTTTATATATTAATATTTATGAGAAGAATCGCAACTAATATTTAAATATTTAGTTTTTAAAGATTAAATTAATCTGATTCAATTTGACCTCAAATATTGGTCAAATTGACTCTCAATAAAATGGTATACAACAAATAAAATAAATGGACGAAATAACATTGTAGTAAAAAAAACAAGTCTAGATTCAAAATCTTTAATTATAACTTGGGACTACACAAGTTGTATTATTTTTGTCATGTCATTTTGTTTATTTTTATTTGTCATATTTTATATCTTGATGATTAAACTGTGTGAATTTTAATCAATAGTCTAAAAATATATTTTCACATAATATTAATATGATATGAAATGTAATTTATAATACTAGTTTAGAATACGTGCGATACACGTGTATCGCACGATAAAAAATTATCTTATAAAAAAATTTTAAAAATTTAATTCATATTCAGCACACAAAATGTACAACTACAAATTGACTAATTTAAAATTGAAAATACAATGCTTTTACAGGGTTGGTAAATAGTTACTCTACTAACAATGTCACGGCGTCTTCGAGCAGGCAATCATAATAATCCAAAAAGAAAATATACTCGTAAACCCCGCAAAAAAAATATTGTAATCAAAATAACATAGAAAATGCTAACAATTACAAATCTTGACGACTATATATCACTATAAAATATTCTCTATCACTATAAAATACATTTTAGTCAAAACAAGTCTAGATACAAATTTGTGGCACTACATTTCTTGTTTATTTATTTTTACTTGTCATATTTTATTTAAATTATATGAATTTTAATAATTATATGTTTATGAGAAGAATTATCACAATTAATTTTTAAATATTTAATTTTTTAAAGATTAGATTAATCTAATTCAATTTGACTTCAAAGATTGAATAAAATTAACTCTCAATAAAATTATATATGACAAATAAAAATAAATGGACGGACTAATATTGAAGACAAAAATAAGTCTAGATTCAAAATCTTTAATTATACCTTGGATTAGACAAGTTATGTTGTTTTTGTCCTTATTATGGCACTTCGTATATTTTTACTTTGTCACATATTATTTTTTGATGGTCAAACTGTGTGAACTTTAACCAATATTTTAAGATATATTTTCATTAATATGATAGAAAATGTAATGATAAAACTAGTTTAGAGTACGTTCATCACGATAAAAAAAATATTATAAAAGATTTTGAAAAATTAATCCAAAGTTACGACAAAGCTGATGAACAAATATTATTTCGACGATTATTTCTTATTCAACAGAAAAAAAAAAAAGAAGAGAAGTTGATATTAAGCACCAAAAATGTATAACTACAGATTGATTAACTTGATACTGAAGATACGATGCTTTTACAGAGGTGGTGATCATTTCTAGTTATATGCAACTACCAACATTTTTAGAGATTGTACTACATTTTGTGTACTTAAAATATATATGTTCTTTTGATATTGTTCAGCTTTGTATTTTTCGTACTATAGAGTTGATATTTGCCTTTACAAACCCTTTTTCATTGTTAAAAATAGTGAAGTACATGAAGGAAAAATATTATCGATCCAAAATGGTGAAACATAATAATAGAAATATAGATATAGCTAGCTCACCAAAATGCGATTCATAAATAAGCTTATAAGTCATCAATCACGACTTATGAATACTGCATCAGTCAAACATGATTTATAAATCATATCTAATTATAATCTGTTTTAATTTTGACCTCTCGATCACTAAACTGAAGTTTCTATTGCTCCAAATTAAGTCACTAGACGTGACAAAAATTCCATCACTTCCTTTGGTTCACGTAGAGAGTACAAAGCCTTTGTCTCTTTTGGAGCAGCAGTAACAACTATTGGAAAACCTTGTCCTCTTTTCCTCAGTACCTACAAAAAAAAATATGTAACTTTTAAAAATATATATTATTTTTTAATCACGTAAAAATTTAAATAGTTTTATATAAAATAAAAGATATAATTTACCTTGAAAGCGTCTTCATCAGTTCGATCATCTCCAATATATATTGGAAGGACATCATCGGAACTTCCAAATCCAAGATTTTCTAAGAAATATTCCAATGCATGACCTTTGTTCCACACAATATTTGGTCCTATCTCAAACACCTATTCATAAAAAATATATTTTGTATATTCATGACAATTTAACATAAAGTTTGATTAAATAGGATAAATATTTAATAAATTTATTGAAAGAGGATTACCTTTATTCCTGTTGAAACACGAAAGTTTGGGTGTTCTTTTAAGATAACATAAATGATATTCTTAACTGTATCAAAGTCCTGAAATACTAAGGGCTAATTGTTAACAAATAGAGACAGTAACGAAATAAAAAATTTCGCTTAAAATATTCAAGATTTTAAATAATGCATCATCTATGTACGTACATATAAACATGTAAAATTCTTAAGATGGAAATTATGGGTTCGAAATTTAATATTTATTGGAAAAATTCACATGCAAAGGTTAATGTAAGAAAAATATACCTTTGTGTGAACATGTCTGTAGTGTACAGAAATACAAAATTTGTTGTCTTCAATGTTGACCCCTTTGATATCTTTGGTTCTCTCTCTCAACAGACTAAGAATCTAATAATAATTGAACACAAATAGGGAAAAAATGTTAATATATAGAAAGAACGAAATATTTATTGAAAAAAAAAATCTATGTTCATGCAATCATGAGGAAAAAAGAAAATTGTCATCTCAAAACAACTCACATAACTCTCTTCTTTTGAGATTGAATAAGTATCGTACCTTCTGTTTTTTAGGCAAAAATTCTATTGCGGGTTGATAGAAAACAACCTTATCATCCTAAAATTCCAATAATAACAAGAATTAACGACTTTGAAATTTCACATTGTACATGCAATTAATTAAAATTCATTAATGTAGGAAAAAACAACCATTTCTTTTGATTTTGTTGAATCTGAGGGAGCTTCAATGTCAAGCCCATGACTTCCAGCATAAAGAACATTTGTCAATTGTACAAAATTTTGTACCTAAAATCACAAAAAAAAAAAAAGTTAATAGGATTAATTATATCTAATTATAATTTGTCTTATTTCATTAATTTTTATGTATGATTAGTTAAAGTAAATATACAAACCGTTTCACGTTTTCTTCCACTGATAATTGCTGTAGGAAATCGATTAGCAACTTCACTTAGAGCCATTCTCATCTGCAATTTATATTAAACTCTCAATTAATTCAATAACTATAAAAAGTTATATGTGCACACATACATATATATACTAGATCGTTTGTACATATAGACTTTTTGAGTGTTAAGATCTAAAGTCGACTAGAAGACAATGCAGATCATATGCTAGTCAATAACTATAAAAAGTTGTATATATTTTCACACACCATACAAATAATCATACGTAGCATAAGATTGTTTTCACGATTCGAATAAATATCTAGAGAAAAATAAATTAAATATACCTTATCAGTCATAAAAGCTTCTTCAGGATTGGGCACAATATCAGACAAAGTGCCATCATAATCCAAGAAAATTACCATCTTTTTCCCTTTTGTTAAAATCATCATTTCTTCAAATTTTTCCAATGCAGAAGGATGTTCAACCTGAATGTAATTAATTAATTTGTTCAAAAATTCAAATTTAATTAACCAAAGTTAGAACTACTAATATATAATAAGAATTAACATCTTCACCTTATGATGAAAAAAAAACCTTATAAAAAGACTTACCAGCCAAGAAGCATATTCAATTGAGAAATCATTTTCATCTTTATTCGACGAAAGCTTTGCTGGTCCCATAACTTCAGTTAATCTAAAACAAATAATATCCATATCAACTTATATATCTATCAATAATTCTACGAAATTTTCGTTATAAGGACTCTCGATCTTTAAGGTTTTCACTTATTTAATTAATCACTAGGTTACCCAAAGTTTGTTAAAAAGGTTCAACTAAAAAAAGGTATAACTCATATAACTAATTAGTTAAAGACTTAAACATAATTGATTAAACATTAACATATTTGGTGAAGAAATTTACAACAACCATGTTTGAGAAACAGTAATAAAAACACACTAACAACAACAAAACAAAGTACCCAAATCAAGAAAATTCACATTACAATTTAATCAAAACATATGAAGTTTAATCATTCAAAGGTTGAGTTAATTAAGGAAATTACATACAAATTAAGAATTAAGAAGAAAAAATACCTTATGTTTATGGAGAGGAAATTCTTTCTTTTGCTGCAGTTTAATGTTTCTGTCGGAGAAGAGGGAGTATATGAGGAAGATTTTGAGGCTATTTATAGAAATTAATGCGAAGAATAAAATAACCATGTAATATAATATATTATAGTCAAACAAGTCTACATTCATAAGCATTAAGAGGTTATGTTCTTTTTGTCTCATTATACTTTCCTCATTTAATTTTATTTACCATTTTTTATTTTTTGAGAGTCAAATTATATGAATGTTGACTAAAATTTTAAAAGATATATATCTTGATTGAAATTTGAAGATATTTTTTTTTATTATATCAATATATATAAGAAAAATTATAATATATATTTTTTATATGTATTCTAGTTTTCGAACATTTAAATATAAAATTTAAAATATTGAAGTAATTATTTGATTCAATTTGACTCTAAAGATTAGTCAAATTAAATTCATAAAAAAGTGAATGGTGAAAGTAATATTGTAGTCAAAATAAGTACAAATTCAAAATCTTTAATTATCACCTGGGATTACACTAGTTTTTTTCCCCTTAATTATACTCACTTCTTTTCTTTTTTTGCATTTTTTTAAGAGTTAAGCAGTGTAAACTTTGATCAATATTTTAATATATATGCTCTCCTTTTTGAAAAGAATGATTCACTTTCCTTTTTTATCTATTTCAAAAATAATGTTATTTTCTTTTTTCAGCAAAGCTTTAATTTAAATTTTTCACATGTCATGTTTAAGGTCATAAGATTAAATGACATTTTGGTATATTTAACATAACTTGAAAAATCTTTTTTATTTTCTTAAACTTCATGCTAAGTCAAAACTAAGTCTTTTTTTTAAATGGAGTAATTTATTTTATCATTTTATATACTCCATCTGTCCATATTAATTGAATTTATGAGGTAATATTAAGAAAAATATTTAAAGACAATTTACATCATGCTTTCCACTATATCCCTTTGTGAAATTATAAATATGTAATGTAGTTTATCTCCTAGAAAATATAAAACTTCAATAAATGAAAGGGCAAATATGAAAAAAGTTTCAAACATTCTTTTAGAACTTTGAACAATTCAACTATTTTGAACATTGAAAAAAGTCTCAAAAATTCAATTAATTTGAGACTGAGGGAGTACATATACATTTTCTTTTAAAAAATTATAGTCTCTCTATTCAAAAAGAATGACCTCCTTTCCTTTTGAGTTTGTTTTAAAAAGAATGATTCATTTTCTTTTTATGCAAAATTTTAATTTCAAATAATAGACATTTTGATAATTTAGCATAATTTTAATTTAGAACCACAATGTTGAAAAATCTTTTTTATTTTCTTAAATTTAGTATCAAGTTTAGATAATTCATTCTTTTTAAGCGAAGGGAGTAATATTTTTCATATAATTTTCAAACATCGAAATATAAAATATGACATTAACCTTATTATTCAACTTGACTATCATAAAGCAAAATATGATAAGTCTAAATTTAAAATATGAAATTAACCTAATTCAATTTGACTATCGTAAAGCTAAATATAATAAGTAAAAGTGAGCGGAGGAAGTAATATTAATATAAAATTAAAAATAAGTCTAGACTCAAAATCTTTAAACATAGCATGGGTTTTTTCTTGTTTAATTACACAATCATAGGGTAATCTTTACGAGTTGTGTGTAAAAATATTCTTTAATTATAACGTATATCTTATTTCTATTGCACAATTATTGACTAACTATTTAATTAGCAAATCGAGTCAAAGATTTGTGAATTGATTAATTAAATCAATGTTTACCATAACAGTATATTCTGAAAAATATTACTACCATTTATTTACATTTATATTTGGTAAGCAATTGATGGTTTTTCTTAATTTCTTTTTTGATTCTTCTTCATGGAGAAGTTCTTTGAAGACTTGATCATATGTTAACAATGGAAAAACATCAGTTCAATCAACTTTTTAATATTAATGATTTCTTCACCATATTCTCTTACTTGACTTTATGAAACTTATGTCTTAATTAGCTAATTTTAGACAAAATTAAGGTGGTCTAATAATTAATTAAGTTGCAAAAGTTTCCAATGATTAAGAATTAGGTCTTGAGATCTAAGTGTAAACGGATTTTATGTGTCCACAACTCCATCGGTATTCTTAGATTTGAAGTTACATAAGGAGGACAAAAACATTTTATATTTTTTAGTGTGACTTTACTTGTCATAACACATTTATTAGTACCAATTACATGAAGCTATTGGGTAATACTTATAATAAAAGTTTACTTGTAATTATAAATTTGTAACAATTCATTTTAAGATGAGAAATCCTACTTACATTTTAATATTAGATGGGAAATTTCGCATCGCCAAAGTAGAAAAGAAATGTTAAGTATATAAATAAATAGATCTTATTTTACTAGCAACATGTTTAAAGTCGTGCTAATCTCAGCCCAAAGTGAACAATATCAATGGCGTCCTTGCTCATTACAATTGGCCCTCTATGAAACTTTGAGTCCATAGAGGCTCCAACTGTAATGAGCAAGGATGCCATTGATATTGTTCACTTTGGATTGAGATTTGCATGACTTGAAAATGTGTCTTTTTAAGGTAAGACATGTTTACTTATACTAGATATCGTCGTATCAACGCCTGCAACAACGCAGGCTCAATATGTGTTATTTTTGTGTCCTAATTTATATGATATAAATAGAATTTGTCAAATGTTATTATTTATAGTATTTTTATACTTAACTAGATTCGTAGTAATTTTTACGTAGTTTTCTAATGAAATAATACATGTTATTTCTTCTGTTCCCTTTTATGTGATGTCGATAGATTAACTTCAACAATCAATTAAGAAATTTTGAAGGGGTTAAATATCATTATTTATAGTATTTTTTATACAATCTAGATTCAATGATAATTTTTATTTAGTTTCCTAATTAAATAATGCATGTTATTTCTTCTGGCCCCTTTTATGTGATGTTGATAAATTAATTTCAATAATCAATAGAAATTTTTTGTTTGTTTTTAAAATTTTTAAAGTCAAGCAGACACGTAAATGGACAGTTGTCTGCTTAAGCAAGCAGTTGAAGCAGGCATGTTGTCGAACAACTGTCTGTTTTGGCTGCTCTATATCCTCTTATTTATATTAGAATATCCAGTATCTGCCTTGTATTTTATCAATCTGATACTTCTCGTCTTAAGATGGATTGTTACAACTACATAATTAAATAATCTTAATTATATAATTTTTTTTACAAAATCAATATATAAAAATTTACACTTTTTTTCTCTCATCAGTATTCTTAATTATTTACTTGATGATTTGTTTGAATAGTGTGATAATGTACTATTTTCACTTCACTTCTTTTCTTGTAGTAAGAAAAATGCAAATAATGAATGGTTCCAAACATTTAATCATGCATTTTATTGTGTTACAATTCAAAATTAAATTTTTGAAATTGTATTTGAATATGTATTTATTTTTTTTTATTTTAAGTGGAAGTCTCAAAAACTCAAAAATTGGTATGAGATCCATTTTTTAATCGAGAACTTAAAACTATTTGAATATTAAATTCTTAAAATTTAATGAAATTTCTTTATCAAATAAATATTCTAGGATAAATGTTCAAAATAATATATCGTCAAACACTAACTAGCTAAATCAACTAAGAAGGTACAGTTCGATTCATTTGATTCCATTAACTTTCACCCTTATAATGTCTTGTCGGACTGGAAAAAATCTGAAGTATCGTTTATAGTTTCACGTGAACCCAATAATATTTATTTAATCATTTAACATATAGTATATGAATATCAAAATTATAAACCTGGTTAGTCATTGTTAATAATTTGAAGTCATTAAAAAAATACGTAAACTTAAAATTCTAGATTCATTTTTAAGCCTGATCAGAATGAATTCCTTCCAATACTATTTGATCCAATTTCATTAGTTATTGTGTTTATGAAGTATTTATCAACGTTTAACTCAATCTTTAGCATGTAATTATAACTGTCTTAATTTAGTATTTCCTAATGACAGTCTAAAGTAAGATTTGTCGAAAAAAACTTAATGAACATTAATTAATGGCAAAATTATCTTTTTTCTTAATGTAAATGACATCACAAAAGGTGACAGATAAAAGAGACTAGAGAAAGTAATAGTGTATTAGTAAAAGTTGACATGTTTAATGTGATATATTCAAGAAAATCATCAACTGTATACCTTTCTTCTTTTGTGATATTCATACATAGAAATATTACGATCTTATAAGTACAATAGTATTGACAATTAGAATAGAGTCATCGATTGACTGATTCAATTAATTTTTCTTCTTCTCTTCTTTATTTACGAGCAAACATTAGCTAATTCATCTATTTACAAGCAAGAATTAGTCAATTCATCTTAAAACAAAAGAAGCTAATAACTCTATTATTTTTTCATTATCATCATAATAAGTATGTTCATTCGAATATAACTTCATTTTTATAATATAATTTATTGAAAAGAAGCTGATAACTCTCTTTTATTTTTTGATTATTATCATAATAAACACGTTCATTTGAATATAATTTTTTCCTTGTTAAGAAATTAAAAAAAACGAGACCATAGCATGTGAATAAAACTTAAACCATTATATTATATCATAGATGAGTATATGCCAACTTACACAATCAATGCACATAGTTCTGATTATTAATCATTGTAATATACTAATTAACTACAAACAAGGAACAAAAAAATATGGGGGTGGAATTGTAATGTTTAGATTAACAGGGGAGTCCATAGAGCAAAATGAAAAGTACTATGCAATTATGCTTCGATTCCTAATCTGGAATTTTAGATCGGGTTAAAACCTAGCATACTAAATCAGACCCGATTTTGTGTTTGTCACTCTCCAGATCTCCTAAATTCGTTCATACTTGGCTTCATTTCTGCAGGATTCATTCATAATTGATACCGGAAACACAATCACCGGCGTTTTTGTCTTTTGAATTCGAAGTTTTGTTTGATATTTTGAAGTTTAATGTATTGATCCGTGTAATTTGTGAGTGATTTAATTGAAGAAAATGGCGGCTGCAAGTCAAGGAGGACCAAATATGGACCAATTTGAAGTTTTTTTCCGTAGAGCGGATTTGGATCAAGATGGAAGAATTAGTGGTGCTGAAGCCGTTGCTTTTTTGAAAGGATCTAACTTGCCTCAACCTATTTTAGCTCAGGTACCTTAAATTTATCCCCTTTTTTACTTGTCTATGCACATTTTTTTGATATTTCAATGTTTCTAGTTGTGTTCGTGGTTGAATTTTGTATTGTATTGGTCTCCAAGGGCAAAAAACAGTTTTAAAAATTTGTCACAGGAATGTAAGTGAACTCGAGGAACATAATTGAGTCGATCAAGTGTCAGAAGTTCAATATACTTGGTAATGTTGAAGAACAGCTGTAGCATCAGTTACTAGGGATGCACCTTAGATAGACCAAACTGACCAAAATACTAAAATGAAGGGCAACGCCGGGAATGGGTTCTTAGTTGACATGATAAGAGAGGGATTAACATGAAGAATCACCTTAATACTCTTGGGCAATGCCAAATATTGTGAAAGAGTGATGTTCAGCTGGAAGAGCAAGAGAAGGAGGAGAAAATGAAGGGCTTGGAACGTGGTTATACTTACTTTAATGTGGGCTGTTTGGAGAGAGAGAAACAGGAGAGCTTTTGAAGGTGTAGAGCGTATTTCTTTCAGTTGAGGAGTAGTCTCCTATGCCTCATTTTCTTTTGGTGTAAACAGAAAAGTATCCAGCTGTATGACTGGGTGGAGTTTGTAGTCTCCTATCCCTCATTTTCTTTTCACTCATTTTCTTTTGTGTTTCATTTGGAGAGTGATCTTTTGGCATGAATAGAGGTTTTCTCAACCTGGTACCTGTGCTAGTGGGAAGTAGTAGGTTCTATATTTAGCCATTCTGAGTTGGATGGTTCTTTTATTTTACAAACATTTGAAATCAGTGATGTAGGTTTCCGTGACAAGGCACTGAAAGAAAGTTCTGCAACCTCGACACCTCTTCAAGAAGTGTAGCAGCTTTTTATTTCCTTTGTAGGATGATCCTTGGTTCTGAGATTCTCTTTTAGTTATTATGTACCTCAGATCAACTGATCCTTTTTGATTTCGCTTCAAAGCTAAGATTGCTGTTTCAGACTTTGTACTTGCAGCTTTAATTCATCAGCTTTCTCTATTTTGAAGTCTCTGTTTCTCATCTTCTGTCTTATGGGATAGTTTTTTTTTTATGGGCAAGTATGCTTATGGAATAGGTTCTTATGCATCATCTGTTTCTTTTGTTTTAAGAGACTACTTTTATCAAAGTTACTCATTAGGTCATTATTAAAGTCAAACCGCTGACTGGCCACCATTGGAATGTCCTTAGAAGTTCATAAGTTGCTTTTATGGACTTATTTGATATATAAATTGTCCCTGTGGAAAAGACTTGTTGCAGAAATTGGTTGGCATTCTTGATAAATCACTCCCGCTTTTTGCCTGTGTTGATTCTCTTTTTTGTTTGTCAACCGTTTGCCAGGCGTTCGATTACTGTGTAATGGTAATATTTTCACAGCTACTGTGTTTAGAATGGTAGGATATTTTAGACAAGAAGTTCTTGCTAGACATCAGGGAAAAGCTTTTTTTGTGCTATGATATGCAGATTTGTTTCTTTGACATACTTGCAGGAGGAATGGAAGTCTTATTTTGCCATCTCTGTATTTCTACAGAACATTTTGTTAATATGTTTCCGTTTCTTTGTTTCTTTGTGGGATTCCACTGGGTATGTTGTTGTTGTTTCCGTTTCGCTCTTTTTATTAGGCTTTTTTCATATGTCTTTTCTGTTCTGTAAATCCCATCACGATAAGCTAGAGCTGACTAATTTCCTTTAAATATCTACAAATTTTCAACTCTTCCAAGGTAAATTTGATTTCTTCAACTGTGCATGCCCATTGTTTATCTTCGGTTGCAGATATGGACACATGCTGACCAGAGCCGCACTGGGTATCTTAGCCGTCCGGAGTTTTATAATGCTCTTAAACTTGTAACAGTGGCACAGAGTAAACGAGAATTAACGCCAGATATTGTGAAGGCAGCCTTATATGGTCCTGCTTCTGCTAAAATCCCTGCACCACAGATTAACCTTGCAGTGACTGCTTCCCCCCAGTTAAATTCTGTTGGTGCTGCATCCGCACAGCAGATGGGTGCTGCACCCGCACAGCAGATGGGTGCTGCAACCGCACAGCAGATGGGTGCCGGTGTATCAATAGCTTCCCAAAATCTTGGCATCAGAGGACAGCTACCTCATTCTACAGGTATGAACCAGCAATATGTAACTTCTCAAGCTGGCCACCCAGTGAGGCCACCTATTTCTACTGCAGCTACTGCATCACGTCCCCAGCAATTTGTTGCTGGTGTGAATTTCCCCAGCAGTGGTAGTTTTACAGGTGCTGGTCTTCCAAACTCGAACAGTTCAAATGATTATCTCGGGAGCAGACAAGCAGCAGTATCCACTGGACCTACTATGCAGCCTCCTAATAGAGGAATGAGCCCTTTGATCCCTCCAGTTACGCAAACTCTTCAGGGATCTCTTTCACTACCTTCCTTGACACAAGCTAATACAAAAGCTACTGGTAGTTCTGGAAATGGTTTTGCATCAGACACAGCCTTTGGAGGTGAAACCTTCTCCGCAGGCCAGTCTGTACCAAAGAAGTCTTCGTCTACTCCAAACTTTTCTCTGATGAGTGCACCCACTTCTTCCGCTATGGTTCCAGTAACCACAGAGTCTCAAGCTTCAGCAAAGCCTGACCCCTTTGCTGCATTTAATACTCTTACAAGGCAATCTCCTGGGAATCAGCAGCAAGTGACCCCATCTGTGTCTAAACCTAATCAACAGGTTTCTGGTCAGAATGTTTTGCCAGTTTCATCATCTGGAACTCCAGCAGGTTCAGTCCCTTCTACTCCTGAGCAGTCACAATCTCCTTGGCCAAAAATGACAAGAGCAGGAGTTCAGAAGTATGCAAAAGTGTTTATGCAGGTGGATTCAGATAGAGATGGAAAAATCTCCGGTCAACAAGCACGAGATTTATTCTTGAACTGGAGACTGCCAAGAGGTAAATTAACGTTTTTTTGCAGCCTTCAGTGTCTATTTTCTCAAGTAACAAGCTTGCTATCGTCGGAGTTATTTGTTTCCTTTATCCTTTTCTTTTTAGTTATGCACTTTCAACGAACCTTCCTTTATGACATAGCTCAAATAACTACGAGTACAGTCTGGCATTTAGATGAGAATCTGATTTACTCATCGGATTTCACCTTATAAATTCTATTATAGTCTACCATATTTTGTATATTATTGAACTTTCCCCTCACACATGGAGCAAAGTGGGAAAGGGTCATTGTTGGGCCTTCTGGGAAGTAGGGTCAATGTGATGGTGTTTAACAGTATCAGAAAAATAAACTTGTCGAAGTTTGAAAGTGTTATTTTTCTTTTCTTGCTTGGACAAGGCCACAAGCTTAAATCCTGACTGAAGTCCCTTTAAAATTTATGTGTGCAAATTTGAGGTTCAGAGATTCTTGTTTGTGTTCAATCATTCCTTTTGTGCCACCTTGGTCATGTTTTATCTGAGGCAAAATACAAATGTGTACATCCTTATTCTTGGTTCATATGCTCTAAGTTGGATTGCTGCCACAATTTATTGAAGAGCTATCAGAGATGTTTTATTTGGGAAACTCAGAACTGTTGGATTATTTTTCCAAATTATTCATGTCATTTTCATACGAGGTCGACAAGTCCTTTTTTTTTTTAAAAAAATTCTTTAACTTCAAGTTTTTGGACCTCAAATCCTGACCAAGCTACAAAATAACTCACTATTTCGCACTTATCCACTTAATTTTTTTATGATTTGTACATTAGTACTTCATCCCCCCCTATGAAAGCATGCCAAGCGTCATACTATGTACCTAGTTGTCTTATTTGGTGTCATTTGGAGCTTGTTGTACATGTGGAGTACAGTAATGTCATTCGTGGTCTCTGTCAGAGGTCTTGAAGCAGGTGTGGGACTTGGCTGATCAAGATAATGACAGCATGCTCTCTTTGAGGGAGTTCTGTGTAGCTCTATATATGATGGAACGATATAGGGAAGGCCGCTCTCTTCCGTCTACACTACCGAATAGTGTTATGCTTGATGAGACTCTGCTGGCCCTGGCAGGTCCGCCCACTGTCACTTATGGAAGCACTGGCTGGGGCCCTGCTTCTGGTATCACCTAAACCGTATTTTAGCTTTTTTAAGTTTTGACCACTTTTGTTGGTATACTGAACTTGTTTCATCTTTCTGGTTATGCTTAGGTTTAAGACCTCCACAAGGGTTGCCTGGTGTACAGCCAGTTGCACATCCTGGATTAAGACCTCCTATGCAGGGGGCATTACCTCAGTCTGACCGATCGATGCAATTTAATCAGCAAAATGCTAGAGCAACATCAATGAATAGTTCTCATATGGACCAACTAAGTAATGGGGAGCAGAATATATCGGAATCAAAGGTAGAAGAGACAGCAGCCGGAGAGAATAAGGTATTATTTCCTTTATATTCTAGTAGGTAATTTGTCTCCTCTGTGGGTTTCGTTGTAATTGGGTTACAGTCATCTCGAGTGCACCTACTGAGTAAAAGAAAGATTTTAATTACAACTGCCCCTTACCCTTGGGGATTGTTAACCTCAAGGCTTTCCCGGAGTAAATTCAGGCAGGTAGTGATTATGTGCAGCTTAATGCGGGTTAGGATTCCCCAGGAGAATTAAATCAAAGATTGACGATAGTGCAGCCTCTCCTAGCTTCCCCTTGTCCAGAAACTTTATGTGTCTAACAACTACTTTTAGGCTGCCTTAGTGCCATACCATCTGATACTTTTTTTGTTTTAAAGATTCAATTGATTAGAATGTTATGAACTTAGTCTAGTCATCTAATTAGATACGCCAAAATTTAGGATGCAGACATATTCAGTTAGAGGCTGTCTGTGTGATGAATTCTAGCACTCTTATCTTCTTCATGATATTGTTGATGTAGTAAACCTAATTCCTTTGTTTGATAAGGATGAAAGTAAGGACAAGATGCTGCTGGATTCCAAGGAGAAGCTTGAATTCTACCGCACAAAAATGCAGGATCTTGTGAGTAGTTGCTGCCTTCAATGTACAGCATTGTTGCATCTATTGTTTCCAGTTGCTTTTTCTCAACTATCTCCTGCTCTTTGTGTTATATTTATCTCTAAATATTTCCCCATCTCATCCCTTTTCTTTATTCATTGGGCTTTCCTCCAGGTTTTATACAAAAGTAGGTGTGATAATCGACTTAATGAAATCACTGAAAGGGCAATTGCTGATAAACGTGAGGTATTGTTTCAGCCCATTGATCTCTCTCTCTCTCTCTCTCTCTCTCTCTCTCTCTCTCTCTCTCTCTCTCTCTTTCTCTCTCTCTCCCTTTTTCTTTTATCTTTTTTTTTTTTTTTTTTTTTCTC
>JAOTQR010000079.1:26585697-26664073 GCA_025774065.1 Solanum ossicruentum
TCTCTCTCTCTCTCTCTCTCTCTCTCTCTCTCTCTCTCTCTCTCTCTCTCTCTCTCTCTCTCTCTCTCTCTCTTTGAAGTTCATAATTTGTTTGGTTTTAATTTCTCCCTTCTTATGCACTTTGTCGATTGATGAGTTATTTTAGGCTGAGCTGCTTGGCAAAAAATATGAGGAGAAGTACAAGCAAGTTGCAGAAATTGCTTCTAAACTGACAATTGAGGAGGCATCATTTCGTGATACTCAAGTAAGATTTTTGCTCCTTATATTCTTTCAGATGTGTACTATAGTTATATATCCAGCTCCTTCACAAGATTTGAGTTTATTGCTGCAAGATGCTATACACATAAGAATATACCATTCCCTCCCTGCATCTCTATGATTTACTGCCTTCCCGGCTTCTAGTGTTCCAATGCTTTTATTGTTTAGCTGGCTTGTTTATACCATTTCTAGCATGTCGTTTGTTTATTCTTTTCCTAGTATTTAGTGCTTGTTGACTTCTTGGAGCATATAAGTTTCATTTTCTTTGAGATAAAAAGGAAAAAAAAATTCCCTTATTCAGGAGAGGAAGCTGGAGTTGCAACAGGCGATCACTAAAATGGAACAAGGTGGCAGCACTGATGGTATTCTTCAGGTGAAGATAACAAACCTTATTAATTTGGTTACTCAGGTAAACTATTGGGAAGTGTGTGTTTCCATAGGAACTTATGATGTGTTTTGGCCACTTTTGGTTGTCTAGGTCCGTGCTGATCGTATACAACATGATCTTGAGGAGCTACTGAAGGCTTTGGTGGATCGTTGCAAGAAATATGAGCTTAATATAAAGTCAACTGCACTAATTGAACTCCCCCCTGGTAAGTTGTTTTCCCCTTGTTTTTCTACGTCTTGATAGTTCTCCTTTTTCCTGTTTTCCCTACTCCTACTGAGTCTCTTTTGAGTTCTGAACATCCTACCCTGGGTAAGAAGTCAACCCACCAATTTCACCTGCATGTGCAGAATGTTATTTCCATTCTTGTGGTCTTATGCTTTGTGTGTTTGCTACTCAGATAATACAATTGGAATTCATTCTTTTTCTTCCTCAATTCTTGCAGTTATTATTGATATTTGATTCAATTGAATATTTTTCTATGGGTTTTGAATTTATTGTGTTGATGTTATTGATTAATTTTTTTCTTTTAATTTAAAACTTGAAGATAATTAATAAATTTTCAATTTGTTACATCACATTTGTTTAATATATTTTTCATCTAACTCTTTTGGTCCGGAACAATCTTCTCAAGGCTGGCAACCTGGAATTCCGGAGATATCTGCTGTTTGGGATGAAGATTGGGATAAATTCGAAGATGAAGGTTTGCTTTCTTGCCCTCTTTTCCTGTTCTTCATCAGTTGTCTTTCTGACACCATCTTTCAGTAAGTTGCATAATGTTTGATGTATGTGCATCCCTATGTCACTTTCTGCAGGATTTTCTTTTGATGTTGCTGTGCCTGCAAATTCCAAATCCACATCTAGTCAGAAGGAAAGTTCTCCGACTCATCGCGAATCCTCTGATTCTATGTCAAACACTGATGCTAAATCCGAAAACCATTCTGCTAAAGGAAATAATAGTACTGTTGAGACTGATTTGATGTATATGCATAGTGATGAGGAGTCAAAAAGTCCACAGGGAAGTCCACGAGAACGAATGGCATTTGATAGTCCATCTGGTGAATACTCTGATAACCAATTCGGCAAGAGCTTTAAAATGGAATCTGAAACTGATAGGTATTGTTTGGCTATTACGTGCAATATCTTCCATCTGTATTTCTCCGTTTCTACTGGTTCCAAATTTTCATAGTTTATGAAGCCTTCAGGACTTTGATTTCCAGCACAACGTCCGGTTAAATCCAGGAGGACATTCTTATGCACGTTTCACTTTGTCTGAGTCGTTTTAGCCAATGTTTTTGACCACTGATCACCAGTGTCTTCATGCATCCTTAGCATGTCTTGCGTCTGTCTCATTAGTTTGTAAATAAATCAAAAAACAGAATATGACATTTTATGTGCTGAGTAGTACAGAATATGACATTTTATGTGGGTCCTTAATCTTGCCGGACACATTCTCTCAGTTTGTGCCTGAGGTCTATAGATAGCTTTGCCTCATTCTTATTCATGTCTATTTCTTCTTCCCTTTGTGGTTAACAGATTTGATGAACCTGGCTGGGGTACGTTTGACAATAATGATGATGTGGATTCTGTTTGGGGCTTCAATGCTAAGGTGAGTAGGCAAACCCTTAATTCACATTTAGTCCTGTTCAAGTGTTATTAGATGTTGCATGCCTTGTCATTTTGCAAATATGTGGAAGTGCAAACTAATCCAGTTAACAACTAATCTGCTGTATAAGTAATGTGAGCTAACATTTTGCTTAAAAGTTTATGGCAAGCGGTGATGCTATCTCCTTTTACCATTCCTATATTTAATTGATGATTTCATTGCTGCTATTATGTGAAACAATATCATCCTCTTAATAAAACAAGATATCCTAGTTCATATTTTATACAGAATGTTTTCTATCGTTTCTTTTTATCATTTGCTTATTTATGAGTATCGGATACTTGCATTTGTCTTGGTCGCCCAATTAAGAAAATTCCTGCTACACCCTTGTTCACACCCAATTATGATTTCAAATGCACAGTTGGATTTTGCTTTTTGATACTCCCGTCTGTTGATGGAATACTAGTTTGCTCTGTTGCACAATCTGTCTCTACATTGACTAATTATATCCTGCAGGAATCGGATCATGTCAAGCATGGAGAAAAACATTTCTTTGACTCAACTGATTTCGGTGCAAGTCCAACAAGGACAGAGTCTCCTGGGGCTGAAAGTAGATACCACAAGAATAGCCCATTTACCTTTGAGGATTCAGTTCCTGGCTCACCACTTTCAAGAGCAGGAAATTCTCCGAGGTATAGTGTAGGATCGAAAGATCCTTTCTTTGACAGTTTCTCAAGGTATGATTCCTTCAGTACACATGATCGTGGATCTTCCCCACGAAAGGAGACTCTTGCGAGGTTTGACTCCATAAGTAGTGCCAGTGGTTTTGATCATAGTCGAGGATACTCATTTGATGACAGTGACCCATTTGGATCTACTGGACCATTTAAGGTCTCATCTGAGAGTGAAAACACCAAGAAAAGTTCTGATCACTGGAGTTCATTCTAGCTTGTGGCCATGATTTGTTATATTTGATTGCCATTGGGCCATTGTTCCTCGGCATTTTCCATGCCATCCATTTGCATGTGCGTTGTATAGCCTAGGACAGGTAAGATACAGCTTATATTGGTTTTCGTAATGTTTGAAGAATCGGTGAGTAGTCTGGTCTTCATGACAGAGAATCCATTTTTTTCGGGGTCAAGTTATTTTAATTGATGTTTTTTCTGCTTAGAGGGGAAAGAGAGGTAAAATGGGAACGGGAAAGGGGATGAAGGATTTGGGTGTTGGAGTTCATTTTTCGCTATGTATTGTTGAGAACTGCAATATGTTTGTATCACAGTTTTTCTTGTTTGATATACTTTATTGTATCAAACAAATGGTTTGCCACTTGCAATAATTTCTTTTCCAGGCCAATCGGCAAATGAAGAGTCGTGACTTTTGTGTTTGGAATCATTGGCTTCTGTAAAATTTCATTGTCAATATTATCTGAGCAGTCTATCAGATACGTCTATACCCCAAAGGTAGGGGTAAGGTTGAAGCACATCTTATTCTTTTCAAACTCTATTCGTAGGATTGTAGGAGGTAATGAATTCTCTACAAACTTTCTTGCTTTCAATGAATGGAACTACGTAGCATGCTTACAAGTTATGTCAATCCAAAGGTCTACTATACTAAACAAGAGTTTTATCCCGAAATAGTGATACACAAGTCTCTAACTAGAGTAAAATTACCACCGGCAAACACACTCTTTTCTTAGTTTTGTAACTCAAAATATTTTTACTTGACCTTTCTATATTTGTTTCAGCGATGGGCTTGAGTGAGAAAAAGGTGCAAATGGAGAAAGATACATGTAGTTTTAGTTCAAGACATAAACATGAGAAACAAACATGGACGGAGAAATTGAATTCTTTAGTGAAAATGCTCATTTGCAAGGGAAAAGGCTCATAAACACAAATGTTTCTCTTGACCCCAGTACTGGGCAACTTTCAAAGACCCCCCAAGTCAAATTCAATGGACCACACATAATGTGCGTTGATCCATTTAAGAAATGAGGTTGTCAATATCAAATGTTGCTAGCTAGGTTGAACAAGTTTATATTAGCACAATGAAAAGAAAACAACATAAAGTGCATGTATCTTGGAAAAAAAAGGTAAGGCATTCACACTTGTAGGAAACAAAACAATGGCAAGCACAAACAAAGAAAGAATATATGCACTTTACTTCACCATCAAATTCCAATTGTTTTTTACTTTTATCGCGGTGATTATAAATTTATCTCTTTAAAGCAAATTGATCGTAATAACAATTCTTCAATCTCTTATGACTATTTTATTCTATTTGTTCCCATCTTTATTTTGCACCAAGACAAACTTAATCCTAATTATAATTGATATATAACTTATATGAATTTTTTAATTTCTGTATGCAATATGTACATGAGATGAAGTTTACAAAATTAACATATGAATAAACTCAAAATTTACTTCATGGAATTAATTAAATTATTCTGAGCCAAAAAAAATAAAAAATTGTGTGCTCCTCCTTAGTCAACCAAGGTTTTTTCTGAGTCAACTAAACAATTTTAAGTATATTAAAATATCACCCAACTACATATTAGAAAATCACAATTTGTAATTTTCCAATTTGTTTGTATTCGTCTAAACCCCTGCTGCCAGCTCTTTTGTCCTTCCTTCCTTCTTCTTCACCTCCCACCCCCTAACCAACCACCACCCATGGCCCTATTCAAACCCTAATTCAAGATTCATGGAAGAATCTGAATTCTGCTCAATTTCATCCTTGGGTTTTGTTGAAGACTTGATTTCATAAATTCCCTTTGAGTCTTGTGGGCTGAATAAGAGAGTCTTTTTTCATAAAGGTATGAACTTTTTCAGCTAACTTGTGGAAAATTTAGTTCATTTCTAGTTTTCTTACAACCCCAAGAAGTTTTTGTTTTCTTTTTCTCTTTTTTGCTAGTTTGAATTGGGGTTCAAATGGTGTTGGTTTATATTGACTTTAGTGATTGCAGTTTGATCAATGATTTTTTTTGGTTTTAAAATGTTCATCATTCGTCTGGGTCACTTTAATTATGATCTTCGATTGAGGAAGTGCTAGTTGTAATTTCTCTTGTTTTGTTTTGGTCACATTTTCCAAGACATAATTTTGTAGATAGTATCAAAGGAGAGTAATGAAAGCAAGTGAATAAAAGAATTCCTTCAAGTGGACAATCACTTAGTATTGTGTAGCATCCTATGAAGTCGCTTATTGTACTTTGGATAATCTTTTTCTCCTAAGTTCTTGTTTTCTCTTTTGGGGTTGTGTTGTTTTGCTTTTAACTCTAGAAAAATGGATAAGGGATGTATTGCCTCACAAGTTTTACGTTAGCTTTCTCAATCACGTCATGGCAGCTATTTCATATTAATGGGAGTGAATTCTTGCTCAAGAGGTTGGGCTATGTGTAGTGCATCATTTGTTTGAGATTCTGTGCCGGGATCTAAAGTTATGTTAGATGTGTTGACAGGTACGAAGCTTTAATGGCTGAAAGCTGGGATGGGAATCATGATCCTGGTAGCCCGTCCGAGGAGAGTTATCACCTCGAGAGACTGCACATAGAACCAATTTATGATGCATTCATATGCCCTTTGACCAAACAAGTAATGCAAGATCCCGTTACTCTGGAAAATGGCATGACTTTTGAGAGGGAAGCTATTGAGAAATGGTTCAAGGAATGTAGGGATAGTGGAAGAAAGCCTATTTGCCCTTTAACACATAGAGAACTGAAAAGCACGGAGCTGAATCCAAGTATAGCTCTACGAAATACCATTGAAGAATGGAATGCAAGGAATGAAGCTGCACAAATTGATATGGCTCGCAGATCATTATCTGTGGGTAGTGCGGAGGGTGATATTATGCAGGCATTAAAGTTTGTTCAGCACCTTTGTCAAAAAAGTCGCGCCAACAAACATGTTATCCGAAATGCAGAGCTCATACCCATGATTGTAGACATGTTAAAATTCAGCAGCCGCAGAGTTCGATGTAAAGCTCTTGAAACGCTTCTAGTTGTGGTAGAGGACGACGATGACAATAAGGTTGTAGAACTTCGGTAAAATGATATTTATATTGTTACTAAAGTCTGTTTTATGATGTTGATTGTTCCTATTGCTTATGTTTTCCCTTATTAATTTCTTTTCTTTCATTATATGCCCTGCTCTTTTCTTACAGGAAATAATGGCTGAAGGTGACAATGTACGCACAATTGTCAAATTCTTATCAAATGAACAATCCAAAGAAAGAGAGGCAGCCATTTCTTTGCTGTATGAGCTATCCAAATCTAAAAATTTATGCGCAAAAATTGGTTCAGTTAATGGGGCCATTCTGATTCTGGTTGGGATGGCTAGCAGCCAATCTGAGAATCTTGTGACTGTTGAGAAGGCTGAGCATACGCTAGAGAATCTGGAGAAGTGTGAGAATAATGTAAAACAAATGGCAGAAAATGGCCGGCTGCAACCGCTATTAAATCTACTACTTGAAGGTACTTTACCTTTGCCTGATGTCTGAGTCTCCATCTCTTCTTCCTCGTTGTAGTACTCTAAATGTTTATTTGTTCCAATTGATTGTTGAATGAAATGGATCATAGGGATTACTCATCCCCAAAACTAGGTGGGATTTCATTCATCAAATGGCCCCACCCGCACCCCTACCTTCACCCCCACACCCACAAGCCCACAAATAGTACTGGTCTACTGGATGCATGAACAATCTATCCATGGGCTAAGATCAGGTGGCCTGGCTCTGATACCATTCTAAATGAAATGGATCTTGGGCCAAACTTCAGATGGAGACAACTTTTGTGTTGTATTATATTGTAGTCTTCTATTTTTTTCTCTATGCCTTTTGTTGTTGAAACAACATCTCAAAATAATTAAGTCTGAAGATACTGTTTCAGTGTGGATAGAAGTTTGACATACAGTGGACAATCAACAGAACACTCAAATACGACAACGATAATAACAGAAACCCAGTGTAATCCCACATGTGAGGTATGGGGAGGGTGGGATATACGCAAACCTTACGCTCAAATAAACTTCTTAGGCAACATATGTTACCTTTTGTTATTATTCTAGTAAGTATCGTACACCATACAAATTTAGGGGTTTTGATGATATGGGAGTGTGTAGGAAGTTCTTTACTTCAAAGCATGTCTAAATCATATTTAATATTTATTAATAGAAATAAAGGCAAAGTTTACCCTAGAAGTTCTAGACAGAATATGAAAGCCAAAAGGCGAAGCATCATTAAGAATACTGGTTGAATGTATTAGAAAGCTGAAACACAAACACAGTTCTATTTGTGGAAAAAAGAATTCTTAACAGTCCTGATCAATAACAATCTAGAACTCCTAATGACCGTGAATCAGTGATTAAAGGAACTAGAAAATAACATGTTTAAAACAAGGAAGCAACTAATGGAAAGGTTACCTAAATTTAATATGATCTACCTGATAACACCAACCGTATAGGACTGCTACAAAATTCAGCACAATAGCATTTTACTGCAGTAACAATGAACTATTAAAATGACTTTATGGAGTTTTTCATGAAAGTTTCCATCTTCATTTATGCATCAGCTATTCTTGGGTCTCAAGTTTAGACATTGTCGATCAATAAGATGTTCCTACATCCTTTCTTCCTTTTCCTTTACCCTGCCAGTTGAGGTTTCTTCATGTGAAACTTTTTAATTAGCATTGCTTCCCTCCTTGTCTTAATTCACTTCATTATGTAGCATCCTTTTCCTTTTCCCTAGTCGAGACTTAAAACATTCGTAGTTAAACAGTCAGGTAACCGATGTACCTGAAGACTGTTGCTAGTCCCTCCCCCATCCTAGTAGGCCTGTTGGTGAAAATTCGATGCTTCTTGGAACTCTTCTTAAACACATGGTAGTTACTGTTTTTCTCATTATCATTCTGTGGAGCCGTAGAAACCATCATAAAACAGAGATTAGAGGAGATCCAAATCTATGAAAAATCCTCCTATTTTTCTTCATCAGACTCTGGTAATAACTTTTTTCTGGAATACTTGCCTTGCTTCTGAAATTCATAGCAACTATCTTGATTATCATGTAGGATTTTTTCGTCCTCCTTCATGAACTTATCAAGTATTTTGATATTTGTTTTTTATTCTCTTTGATTTCGTCCAACTCTTTGTCTCACAGTGTAAACTGTCTGGGCTACACCCTTTCTTTTGACATGCTTTTGGCGGTGTCATATCTGACTATATAGTCTTGATTACATAAATATTACAAGTTTATTATTGATTATGCAAACAGTAGAAGTTTACCATATTCTACTCACTCCCTCTCTCACGCATGCGGAATAGAGGACATGCAGGTGTAGAAAGAGAGGGTTCCTTATCAAGAGTTTAATCAGTGGTTTCAGTCTACTTTGCAACTCCGTAATGGGGTAGGTTAGCATAATTCATTTTATGTACAAGATCTTTTCTTTAAGTACTTACTAAGGAATCATTTGGTAAGAGATCCAGTAGTGAAGGCTTATCAATTTGTTTCTAATAAACTAGCAGGAACTTCCACATACACATGTGCGCACTTGCTCACAGACATGTGTGTATCTAGTTTTGTGTGTTTAGTGGCTTTTTTGCTGGTGGGATCTTGGGTTGGGTTGGTTGGACTGCACCCCTTCTTCTGTTGTCTTTTCAGTTAACCAAAACGTCACATACTGTTGGCTGTTCCATTCTAAAATTTTCTTCTTCAGACTTATGTACGTACTTAACTGATCACTTCATGCTCTGTGTTTGAGCTAAGTGGATGTGCACAAACTCATCACCCATGAACATTTGGGAACAATTTCCCACATTTACCATACTTGAGCTATTGTTTTCCTTACACTGATTATGTCTCTTCGAACAAAACCATTTTCTTTTCATTCAACATCTTCCAAGTTAATTTTTTTGTCCCATCAATTTTTCCAGGATCATCAGAGACCAAACTCTCCATGGCTGCTTTCCTTGGTGAGCTGGTTCTTAATAATGACGTGAAAGTGTTAGTGGCTAGAACTGTTGGTTCATCACTGATCAGCATCATGAAACATGGTAATATGTCATCCAGGGAGGCTGCTCTAAAATCTCTAAATCAAATCTCGTCTGACGAGTCTAGTGCCAAGATCCTCATAGAGGCGGGTATACTTCCCCCTCTCGTCAAAGATCTTTTCTTTGTTGGGGCCAACCAACTGCCCATGAAACTGAAAGAGGTCTCTGCCACAATTCTTGCAAATATCGTCAACACTGGTTATGATTTTGATTCAGTTCCGGTTGGATCTGAACATCAGACTCTAGTCTCAGAGGACATAGTTCACCACTTTCTACATCTTATTAGCAACACTGGTCCTGCAATAGGATGCAAGCTTCTCCAGGTTCTTTTTGGACTCACGAGTTCTCCCACAACTGTTTTTAATGTTGCTTCTGCCATTAAAAGCTCAGCTGCTACTATTAGTTTGGTTCAGTTTATTGAGGCTCCACAGAAAGATCTTCGAGTAGCTTCAATAAAGCTTCTGCGGAACCTCTCTCCACACATGGGTCAAGAACTTGCTCGTTGCTTACGTGGTACATCAGGTCAGCTTGGTAGTCTAATTAAAGTCATATCAGAAAATACTGGTATAACTGAGGAGCAAGCTGCAGCAGTTGGACTTTTAGCTGATCTCCCTGAAAGAGATAGGGGACTTACAAGGCAAATGCTAGATGAAGGTGCTTTCCAGCTGGCAATATCCAGGATTGTCAGTATCCGACAGGGAGGGATAAGAGGGAGTCGCTTTGTTACGCCTTATCTAGAAGGGCTCGTGAAGGTTCTCTCAAGGATCACATTTGTTTTAAATGATGAGCCTGATGCTGTTGCACTTTGTCGTGAACAGAGTGTTGCTGCCCTCTTCATTGAACTTCTGCAGACAAATGGACTTGACAATGTGCAGATGGTTTCCGCCATGGCTTTGGAGAACTTATCTCAAGAATCCAAAAACTTGACCAAATTGCCCGAGTTACCAAAGCCAGGTTTTTGTGTCTTGATCTTCCCTTGTTTGAGCAAACCACCTGTTATAACAGGATTGTGTAAGGTCCATCGTGGGACATGCTCTCTGAGGGACACCTTCTGTCTCTTGGAAGGACAAGCCGTGGACAAATTGGTGGCACTTCTTGACCACACAAATGAAAAGGTCGTTGAGGCATCACTTGCAGCTGTATGCACTTTGTTAGATGATGGAGTTGATATTGAACAAGGTGTCCATGAATTGTGTGAGGCTGAAGGAATCAAGCCTATACTACTTGTGTTGCTTGAGAAGCGGACTGAAGCTCTGCGCAGAAGAGCTGTTTGGGCAGTTGAAAGATTACTCCGTACAGAGGATATCGCCTTTGAGGTCTCTAGTGATCCAAACGTGAGCACAGCTCTCGTAGATGCTTTTCAACATGGTGATTATAGGACACGACAGATTGCTGAGCGAGCACTGAAGCATGTCGACAGAATTCCAAACTTCTCTGGGGTATTCCCTAACACGGGCTGATATTTTTCGAGCTGTTTACGTGGAAATTGTGGCCATTTCCACTACTGAGTTTCTTAGATGAATCAGTCTGTTGTTGTATGGAGCAGGTAAATAGTATTTTCTTTTCTTCTTCATAGAGAGGGTTTTGAATTCTTTCTTCTACCCCTATGCCACTTTCCCAGTGTTCAACTTTCTTCACAAGATTATATTCTTTTCTAGAAGTTGATGTAAGATTTATTGTTGTAAAATGTATTATTATTCAAACATTATGAGTTATTACCGAACCATAAAAGAAATTACACTATGATCTGAGTCAGTTTATTTGAAGTTCCTTTTGTTCCAAAATTATCGGCAGTAAATTTAACTTTACTTGAATTCATTTGCCTTTTTTCTCAATTTTATGTGGAAATCATTGAAATTAGAATTTAGTAATGATCAATTCGTGTTGTATGTGATTCAAAGCAAATATATGCTCCATTTTTAAAAAAAATTGGATGTTATTCAGAGCAAATATATTCTCCACGAGCCTGGTAGGATTTTATGGGCTAAGAAATAGGAAACAGACTCCCCTGCAGTGTCAGAATCCGTGGGCTAACACCAACAAAAAACTACCGAAATTGCATGTTTGCTATTCCTTGGCCCATAAAATCCATCAAGGCGTCTCCTGCCTCCGCCGGTCTACCTGGGCCTTTTGCTGGACACGTTGCGGACCCACTCGTATGATTTTTCGAGAAAGTTGTGTCGGAGCCCCCTGCAGAACCAGAATCCATTAGCTAACATCCACAAAAAACTGCCGAAATCGCCCTAAAGCGCTCATGGTATCATTATGAAAATACAAACCAAAACTGTTTCCTGTTCCTTGGCACATAAAAATCCTATCAGGCATCCTCTGCCGCCGCCGGGCCACCTGGGCTTCTTGTCGGGCTCGTTGCGGACTTACTCATATGTTTTTTTGGGAAAGTTGCGTCGGACCCCCTGTAGCGCCAGAATTCGCGGGTTAACATCCATAGAAAACTGCGGGTGTTAGCCCTCATAAGGACCAGGAATAGGAACCAGACGATTTCTATAGATTTCTGTGGGTGTTAGCCCACGGATTCTGGGGCTGCATAGGGGGCCGACGCAAGATTCCCAAAAAATCATACGGGTAGGTCCAAAACGAGCCCTATAAGATGTCCAGGTGGCTCGGCGGCGTTGACGGAGGCCTGATAGGATTTTATGGGCCAAGGAACATGAAACATACGATTTTGACAGTTTTCTATGGGTGTTAGTCCACGGTATCTAGAGATGCATGGGGCTCCGACGTAAAATTCCCGAAAAATCATACGGTTGGGTCCGCAACGAGCCCGGCAAGAGGCCCAGGTGGCCCGGCGACGTTAGCGGAGGCCTAGTAGGATTTTATGGGCTAAATAACAAGAAATAGACGATTTCAACAATTTTGTGTGGGTGTTAGCCCACGGATTCTGGGCCTGCAACGGGCTCCTACGCTAGATTCGCAAAAAATCATATGGGTGGATCCACAATGAGCCATCAAGAGGCCCAGGTGGCCCGGCGGCGTTGGCGGATGCTTGGTAGGATTTTATGGGCCAAGGAACAGGAAACAGGCGATTTCGGCCATTTTTGTGGGAGTTAGCCCACGGATTTTGAGGCTGCATGGGGGTCCGGCGCAAGATTCCCAACAATAAATCATACGGGTGGGTCTGCAATGAGCCCGACAGCGTTGGCAGAGGCCTGGTAGGATTTTATAGGCCAAGGAATTTCGACCGTATTATGTGGGTGTTAGCCCACAGATTTTGGGCCTGCATGGGAGTCCAGCGCAAGATTCCCAAAAAAATCATACGGGTGGATCCGTAACGAGCCCGGCAAGAGGCTCAGGTGGCTCGGCGGTGTTGGCGGAGGCCTGGTAGGATTTAATGGGCTAAGGAACAGGAAACAGATGATTTCGACCCTTTTCTATGGGGCGTTAGCCCACAAATTATGGGGCTGCATGGGGTCCGGCGCAAGATTCCCGTAAAATCATAGGTGGGTTCGCAACGAGCCCAACAAGAGGCTCAGGTGGCCCGGCGGCGCTGGTAGGACTTTCTAGGCCAAGGAACAGGAAACAGGCGATTTCGATCGTTTTCTATGGGTGTTAGCCCACGAATTTTGGGTCTGTATGGGGGTCTGGCGCAATATTCCCGAAAAATCATACAGTGGGTCTGCAACGAGTTCGACGAGGAGCCCAGGTGGCCCGGCGGCGGAGGCATACGCCTGGTAGGATTTTATGGGCCAAAGAACAAGAAACAGACAATTTTAGTAATTTTCTTTGTAGGTGTTAGCCCACGAATTTTGGGGCTGCTTGGGGGTTTGCCGCATGATTCTCAAAAAATCATATGGGTGGGTCTGCAACGAGCCTGATAACAGGCCCAGGTGACCCAGCGGAGTTGGTAGAGGCCTGGTAGGATTTTATAGGCCAAGGAACATGAAACAGGCGATTTCAGCAGCTTTCTATGGGTGTTAGCCCACGGATTTTGGGGTTTCATGGGGTCCGTCGCAAGATTCTCGAAAAATAATACGGGTGAGTCCACAACGAGCCCGGTAAGAGGCTGAGGTGGCCCGATGGCATTGGTGGAGGCTTGGTATGATTTTATTAGCCAAGAAGCAGGCAACAGGCGATTTCGACAGTTTTTTGTAGGTGTTAGCCTACAGATTCTGGGGCTGCATAGGGGACCGGTACAAGATTCCCAAAATATCATATGCGTGGGTCCACAACTAACCCAACAAGAGGCCCAGGTGGCACAACGACATTGGCGAAGACCTGGTAGGATTTTATGAGCCAAGGAACAGAAAACAGGCAATTTCGGCAGTTTTCTATGTGTGTTGGCCCACGGACACAAAATTTTTGAAAAATCATACCAGTAGGTCCCCAACGAACCCGGCAAGAGGACAAGGTTGCCCGGCGATGGCGAGGGACGCCAGGTAGGATTTTATGGGACATTGAGCAGCAAACAAGGGATTTCTGCAGTTTTCTATAGGTGTTAGCCCACAGATTTTGGTGTTGCATGGAGCTCCAATGCAACTTTCCCAAAAAATCATACGAGTGCATCCGCAACAAGCCTGGCAAGAGTCCCAGGTGGCCCGGTGGCTGTGGTGGATGCCTGGTATTATTTTATGGGCCAAGGAGCAGGAAATAGACGATTTCTATTGTTTTCTGTGGGTGTTAGCCCACGGATTTTGACACTGCAGGGAGCTTCGACGCAACTTTCCCAAAAAAATGCATCCGCAACGAGCCTGGCAAGAGGCCCTGGTGGCCCGGTGGCGGTAAGGGAATGTCTGGTATTATCTTATGGGCCAAGGAGAAGGAAATAGGTGATTTCATTTGTTTTCTGTAGGTGTTAGCCCACGGATTTTGGCGCTGCAGGAGGCTCCGGCGCAACTTTCCTGAAAAATCATGTGAGTTATCCGCAACGAGCTCGGAAAGAGTTCCAGGTGGCTCGGAGGTAGCGAGGGACGCCTGGTATGATTTTATGGGCCAAGGAATACGAAACATGTGATTTCGATAGTTTTCTGTGGGTGTTAGCTGCAAGGGGGTTCGATGCATCTTTACCAAAAAATCATAAGAGTGGATCCTCAACGAGCCTGATTAGAGGCAAAGGTGGCCCGCCTGCAACGAGTGACGCCTGGTAAGATTTTGTGGGCCAAAGAACATGAAATAGGTGATTTCGGCAGTTTTTTGTGAGTGTTTGCCCATTGAAGTTGGCGCTGCAAGGGGCTTCGACGCAACTTTCTTGAAAAATCATACGAGTGGGTTCGCATTGAGCCCGACAAGAGGACTAGGTGGCCCGGCGGCAGTGAGGGACGCCAAGTAGGATTTTATGGGCCAAAGAACAAGAAACAAGCGATTTTTACTGTTTTCTATGGTTGTTAGCCCACGGATTCTAGCACTACAGGGGGCTTCGGCACAACTTCCCCAAAAAATCATACGAGTACGTTCGCAACGAGCCTTGCAAGAGGCCCAAGTGACTCGATGGTAGTGTGGGATGCCTGGAATAATTTGATGGGCCAAAGAAAAGAAAATAGGCGATTTTGGCAGTTTTCGGTGGGTGGTGGTCCACGAATTCTGGTGTTGCAGGGGATCCGGAGCAACTTTCTCGAAAAATCATATGAGTGGATCCGCAACAAGCCCGGTAAGAGGTCTAGCTGGTCCCGCGATAGCGGGGGACGCCTGGTAGGATTTTATGATCCAAGGAATAGGAAACATGCAATTTTGGTAGTTTTCTATGGGTGTTAGCCCACGAATTCCAATGCTGCAAGGGGTCCGACTCTAAAAAAATCATACGGGTGGGTCTGCAACGAACCCGACAAGAGGCCCATGTGGCCCGGCGACGGCCGGGGATGCCTGGTAGGATTTTATGGGCCAAGAAACAGGAAGCAAACGATTTCGGCAGTTTTCTTTGGATGTTAGCCCACAGATTCTGGCGCTGCAGGGGACTCCGGCGTAGCTTTCCCAAAAAATCATATGAGTGGATCCGCAACGAGCCCGACAAGAGGTCGAGGTGGCTCGACGGCAGTAGGGAACGCCTGGTAGGATTTTATGGGCCAAGAAATAGGAAAAAAAATGATTTCGACAGTTTTCTTTGGGTGTTAGCCCGCAAATTCTGGCGTTACAGGGGGCTCCGATGCAACTTTCCTTAAAAGTAGTTCGAGTGGGTCCACAACAAGCTAGGCAAGAGGCCCAGGTGGCCCAGCTATGGCGGGGGACGCCTGGTAGGATTTTATGGGCCAAGGAACAAAAAACAGGCGATTTCGACAGATTTCTATAGTTGTTAGCCTATGGATTCTGGCATTGTGATGGGGGGGGGTCCGACATAACTTTCCTGAAGTACCATACGAGTGGGTCGCAACGAGCGTGACAAAAGACACCAAGGTGGCCCGACGGCGGCGGGGGACTCCTAGTAGGATTCTATGGGCCAAAGAATAGGAGACAAGCGATTTCGGCAGTTTTCTGTGGGTGTTAGCCTACGGATTCTTGCGCTGCAGAGGGCTCTGACGCAACTTTCCTGAAAAATATAGGAGTGAGTCCGCAACAAGCCCAACAAAAGGCCCAGATAATCCAGTGACGATGGGGGATGCCTGGTAGGATTTTATGGACTCAGGAAGATGAAGCAGGCGATTTTAATAGTTTGCTGTGGGTGTGAGCCCACGGATTCTGACGCTGCAGGGGACTCCGGCGCAACTTTCTAAAAAAATCAGATGAGTGGGTTTGCAACGAGCTCGGCAAGAGGCCTAAGTGGCTCAGCTTCGATGGGGGACGTTTGGTAGGTTTTTTATGGGCCAACAGGAACCAGGCGATTTCAACAGTTCTCTGTAGGTATTAGCCCGCAGATTCTGGCGCTACGGAGGGCTCCGACGCAAGTTTCCTGAAAAATCACACAAGCGGATCCGCAACGTGCCCGGAAAGAGGCCCGAGTGGCCTGGTAGCGATGGGATTGTTTTTTAAAAGGCCTATTCTCGTTACACAAATGGCTTACATATGCCCTTTCAACTGACGGAAATGAAATAACCAATATTTTAGGAAGTCATGACTACGAGCTATGGAAATTAGCTCTTGCAAAAATGTCGTATAAGGTTGTGTACGATAACCCTTGTGGTCTGAATCCTGCACATAGGGAAGCTTTAGTGCCCTAGTTGCCATTCATTCTAAAGGATAGTAGGCCCTATAAATCATGATAATCTTTGAATGGTCATACCTTTTATGCTAGACATAACATGAGAGAACCTTAAAAACCAGAGAGTTTATTATTTCACTGCTCAAAAGATAAAGTACAGAACAAATGAATGATCTGTATCACATCAATAGAACAAATGGGAATAACAATGAAATAAACAAGAATATAGATTAAGTTAAACAGCATCAAACGTCCAACAAATGGTAAAGACTGTCCATAACAAAAGAATATACGAGAGAAAAATGACCGCACATATATTGTGAGTAGCTGGGCTTCTTGATCAGTTATAAATGCAGTACTGCCATGGATTTCATCAAGCAAGAAGCAGCATCCAACTCTTGCGCGAGACGGTTCCTTGAGATATGGCTCCAGTTTATTCCAGCATCGGATACATCTCCAACGGTCAAGAAGTCTAGCACCTGCCCGAATATTTTGAACATTTCGACCCCAAATATAGAGTTATTATCAGCTATAAATGCAGCATTCCAATCCATTGGGGCATCTGGATGTATTGACATTTCTCTCCAAGTGAGAGACATAAGATCAAGCTCCCAGAGTTTCCTCACTGCTTTGTTTCTCCTGCCAATCTGACCTTCCCCTTCACACCAGGAGACAGAGAGCATGAATAGACGACTGTTGCAGCATATAAGTTTAGGGTGGTATTCATGAACTCGGGTAGGGAATGGACTAGTTTGGATTCTAACCCAATAGCCATTCTCAACGTCATATGCTGCGAGCTTATCAGTTTCTGAATAAACATAAAACAACCCATTGCACACGACCCCTGAACAAGCTATTCCGAAATCTACAGGAAGCCTCTGGATCTCTGTCCATTTATTTGACACAGAGTCATAAATTTCCCCAGAGTCCAGAGGCTCATCCCAGCACCCAAGACCTCCTACAGCAATCAAGAGAAAGCGTCTTTGATCTTTATTTGAGTGTTCGCTTTTTTGTTTGACAAACTTGTATGGTTTCACATTGGGTAAGAATGTAACCTCATTCTCATCCAGAGAATGTCGAAATTGGCGTCTCACTGAAAGTCTATGAGGATCTTCATAAACATCTGATACACCACCAACTCTTGGACGGTAAAATCTTCTGTCTCCTCGAGTTTGTTGATTCCTAATAATTAAACAATCTGAACTGATCTCATAAGTTCCTAAAATAGGGGATGATCTAGCATGCTTCATAGGGGCAGCTTTACGCCATGTTCTCATCAATGGACTAAAAACGAGCATGCTTTTATGTGTCTTGAATGAGCTCTTGTCAACCTTCCCAAAGTTAGCAAGGCTAGAACAGCCTCCAACAACGTAAACATCATCATGAATACCAGCAACAGAGAATAAAAACCTTCCTTTCAAAACTTCAGAATTCATTTTGTGCCATTGGTTGAAGGAAACATCAAATGCATGTATTTCTGCAGAGCAACAACCTTCTTTTACAACACCAAAAAGAAACAACCATGGACTCTGGAATGATCCTTCCTGCCTCATTCGCCAGAAACGAGGTGTCATTGTCAAGTTTCTCCATTTCTTGCATACCATCCTAGCATTCACAAGACTTATAAATGGAAGCCTCAATAAGCACATTTCGAGGATATCATCTGGCAAAAACACATTCATGCTTTTGTTCTGGAGCGCTGCTTCGAGCTCTAGAGATTTCCTATTAGTCCTCCTCCAGAACTTTTCCCTCATCCCATAAGAGAAGCAATCTACTGAAGTTTCTTCATTTCCACATATCGGGTTGTACCCTTTGCCTTCCTCACTGGCATTTGACCTTCTTCTACCGCATGAATCACCTAAGTCGTCACCGGTGTCAGCACCCACTTTGCAACCACCCCCTCTGCCATATAGCGATAGACATCTCAACGAAACACCTTTGCTGTCATCCTCTTCTTCTCCTCCACTTCTATGGTTCTTCTTTTTCAACTTTTGGCTCACACTTCTGACTAACCTTTTAGACACACTTAAAGACTCCAAATCTTGTTGAAGAGATTCTTCTACTGTTAATCCTTCTGATGTCATCTTACCATCCTACAACTGTATTTAAAAAGACAGAAGCAATATCTTACATATTTGTCGCATAAATTGACAAGTTGTTGGAAATTTAAGTCCTAGATACTTCTTCAAAGATACACGAAGCCCCAACATCAGACAATCATTTTTCTTTGTTTGAAAGGAGAATGAAAAGAGGTAATATTTATACCTAAATATAAATCCAAATTGACATGAATCACAATGACAATGACCAAGAATTGACAATTGGTAACGTAAGTAAATATAGAACGCACATAATCCCACAAAAAGATTTCTTTTTATGAATTGCTCATTTCAAATATGTTAGTTTCAATAAATCATATCTGGCTAAGACCAATAAATAGAGCAGCCTCTTCAGATCCCCAAAATAAACCCTTTTTGTTCTTCTATCTTGTTTGCAGAAATTTAAACTTTTCTGAAGCAATGACAAATATTACTCCTCAAACACACACACACCTTAAAGTAGAGAAGCACGTAATTACATATTGCAAAGATTCGTTAGGTACTAACAAATGAATGTAGAAACCCCCTTTCAAGAGTGACCGAAATATATGACTCATTCTTTCATTAAAGCCACTAGGAATCTAAAGGGTGGTCTCCTATATACTCCAAAGACACAAATTTTTGGTTGAATGAACAAGATTCTTTGAATTTCATTCTTTTTTCATTGAAAACAACAACATACTGAATGTAATCCCTACTTCTTGTCTAGAGAGGGTGTTTGCAGACCTTACACCTACCTTAAAAGTATAGATAGGTTGTTTCCAATAAACCCTCTGCTCTCTTTTTACATTAAAACAAGCTCCATATTTTCCAGTATCCATCCCTTAACCTAGAAAATCAATTGAATCTCCAATAATCAGAATCCATTCACCCACTCACCCCAGGACAAACAAGCAGCAGCTAAAAAACAGATAAAGCAAATCCAAAAGCTTAGACAGCACTAAGACAAAATAAGGTCAAGAACATAGAATGAAAAGAGCTAAAAGAAGACTGTAGAGCTCACAAGATCAAAACTTTATGCCAAATAAATCTAGAAACCAGAAACATCAGTAACATACCTAGATGGGGAAACAGGAAAAGGGAGAGAAACCATGTAAAATTCAAGGGTAGGGAAACAAACCTCTTTATTAAGTCATTTGAGCTCCACAGACCATTGGATCCACAATCAAGAATCAAGATTCATCTTTTCTACAGATGAAGAAGAAAACTCAGAACCCCAAATGAGATCTTGTTGTTATATCATAAAAGAAAGCATCTTTTTAAGCTCAGTGAAGCAAGAATGTATCAACAAAGATGAAATGGTCCTAATGTGAAAAACCAAGAAAGAATAACCCCATAAGTTGTAATCAAAATAGGTAAGAAGCTAATTATCATTCCAAAGAGAGGAAGATGTAGTGTACTTTCTTTATTATTATACTTTTGATATTATATATTGGTGTTGGTTGGGAATGAATTTAGTAAAGTTAGGAAGAGGAGCGACCCCTCTCTCTTTTTTCCACATTCACTGCGCCATCTGCCTTTTGTTTTTTCTTTATAGTTTTTAAAGTTTTATTCTCCGTCTTTTATTTACGAGATATTTTTTGTTTAATAAATATTTAAAATTTATATGAACAATATTACTATAGGCTTCAACTATTTAAGTGTATATATATTGAAAAATATAGATTATATAATTATAGATTCTGAAATTTTATCTTTGAATACTTGTTTGATCATAAAGTTTGATCATATTTCGAAAATTTAATCTTTTCTGATATGAGAATTTTCTGAGAATAATTTTTTCATCTCTACGAGATAATAATAAAGTTTACGTACATTTTACCTTTCCTTCGGTATGTCGTTTTTTCAAAATTCAAGCTTTGAATATTTTTAAGTATATCAATTTTTGAATTTTTGAGATTTTCACTTACAAAACTTTAAAAGAAAATCAAGTAAAATGTTTATGCAAACACAATTTTATAAACTTAATTTTTTAAGTTTCGACATCAAATCGTTTTTCATTCTCTTATTGTCTCTATGACAAGTAAAATAAGAAAAAACTCGTATTTGCAATAAAAATTTTTATATTATATTTGAAAACTCATATCTTACCGATTGCATTGATTTAGCCAATTCAATTTGTGCACTTATTTTTATTGAATTTGAAAAACGAAAAGTGTCATATATATTGAATAAAGAAATATTTTTGTCTATAGCTTATGATTATAAAAATAATTATTCTTTTTTTAAAAAAATATAGATCCTATTAAATGTAAATGCAACTAATTCCGTACTCTGCATTTGTTGGCTCGAGACACTATTTATAAATATAAAAATATTTTTTAAACATTTGGTTGAATTTTTTCTTTGCATTTCCCAAAATGAGACCTAGAAATTTTGTACATTGATATTTCAATAATAAAAAAAATTGTGGAAAAAAACAGAAAAAAAGAGACAAAATTAAGTTTTCATTGGATAAGAGCATCCAAAATGAATTATATGGAAGTAGAATAGGGAACTTAAAATTGAAGGAAAAAAAAACCCAACTCCATTCAATTGGATGAGTAGGTGCAATTGCCAATTAGTTTTGAATTTAATAAATGCACCTACCACAAAAAGAGTATTTTAAATATTAGAATTTAATTATACTACTTTTTATCCAATGTATTTTTTCTTGTTTTAGGGTTTTGATTGTTTCTTTTCATTTCTTTTTAGGTGGCAAGTGATTAGGACAATTAGCCGATGAATTATTATTAGTAGCTAGTTAATCATAAAAGGTTATTATGGGATCCTTAATCTTTGGCTATGGAAGTGCCTAGCCACTAATTAGTTGAATTAAAAAATTGGAGATTTTAATTCTTGAATTGGTCATTCAAAAACCTACTTAAGAAGCATTTTACCTTTTTCAACATGAATTAGAATAAAATTTATCTCAAAGCAAATATTCAATATCTAATGAGAAAAAAAATAATATATTTGATTTTGCTTGAAGGCTGTATTAATACATAACTTAAAAGCGTAGCTTATAGACATCACTAGTGTAAAAAAAATTCTATTTTTGCATTATCATATTATCCAAGAGAATTTTGTAAATAGTCCTTCATTCCATAGTTTATAAATAAAACACGTTGATAGTATAATTCGTGAAAATAATAAGTCTTAAGTATAAAAATTCTTTACGACACGTAAACATTAGTTAAACTCTATTTTTAAGCAAAAATTGCTTAAAGGAATAATTATAAGACTTTTCTAAAATTTCTCTAACAAGTTGATATCAAGAGTCACATTATCGTGTTATCATTTTACATCAATGGACCAACCAAAAAGAAGAAAACAATGACAAAATCATTTTTCAAAATCCAATTGTTTATGGGTTTGGGTTTATGTTGTCAATTTGCCTAAGGGGCAAGTGATTAGGACACTTGACCAACAAAGATTAGTAGTAGCCCACTTAATCATAAATGTGTAGAGAAATACAAGATTAAAATTCAAAGGTGATAATCATATGGGATCCACATGGTTGGAATTGGAGTATATATTTTTCATATTTATAATATATACTAATAAATATTGAATGTTAACGTATTCATATTACCTTTTTTTAATTCTCATATTACTTATGAATTATTAAGGTTATAATGTCTAATTTGACTTAATCATCATAATAAACCAAGAATTAGTTAAACTATGAGTAAGTTGATTCGAATAGCTAGGTATTTATTTAGAATCATCATGATCAAACATATTTAAGAACATTCAAATGTATGGACATATCATATAATTGAATAGTAACGTTAGTAAGTGATTGAGTTATCGATCCCATCATTTTCATCTCGTAGGAAGTACGAGATCATCCCAAAAACGTCTTCGGCAGAAGCTATGGATCGACTATAGAATCCTATTCAATATATTTTTATTATTGAATTCATAAATAGCATTAAGAAAATTAATGAGTTGGTATAGTTGCTCTGATAGGATGACTCTGATGGGTTTCCTTAACTATGTCTGCCTTTGAGTTGTCAAGGGTTTTCAAAATAGTACATAAAGAAGTACTTCAAATTATTACTATTTGGGGTCTTTTAACGCTTTTTTTTCTTCTCATTGGAGTTATTTCACAAATGTGCAGTTTTATAGATGAAAATATTCGAATTATTATGAAAAAAATCAAGATTTTAATTTTTACGTGTTTCAACAGTAACATACTTTTCCATAGAAATACAATCTAAAATATAAAAGAAACAAGTATTTTGACAATTCTACCCATCGGAGTTTCTATTTTTCATAAAGTAGTCACTCACTTCGATATTATATAACTAATATTTTTAGTGTCGGATAAACTCGTCACATTTTTTATATTTTGTCATGAATTAAACACATTTTTTCATTCATTACTTCCATGCAAATTAAAATTGAAAAAAAAGTGAGAAAAGGGCAAAAAAGGAAACGGGGACCAATTGATCCGACGTGGCTAATCAAAAGTGAACGTGGCTCATTCTGATTGGATTATGACACGTATGCATAGATGACGTGGACCGTCGTTCTCATTCAAATACTTCGACTCAGCTTCTGCGATTCCGGCACCGGCAGAAGTTCGCACGAAGACGGAGAAATAGGCCAATGGCGATTAAGCTGTATACGAGATCTATTTTGGTTGTTGCGATTGCTTTCTTATCTGTTTTACCAGTTACGCTCTGCGTCGAAGATAAATGTTCTGCTTGCTCCGCCATTGCTGTAAGTATTTACATGCTCTTTTGCTCATTTTACGCAAATCTGTATACATTCACTCTAACTTACCTCCTTCGTAATGATCTAGTGTAGATAAATTTTGTAATTTGGTTAAAGACAAATTATTGGACACAGGATTTATTTAGTGGACTTCGATTAGCTTGAGATTGAGAAGTAGTTGATTGTTGTTGTATGTTCATTGGGAATACAAGTATTGTGAAAGCAAAAATTTGAATATACTTGAGAATTGATTTTCACTTGTTGTGCTTGTCTCTGATTTGGATCTGACTCCTATGTTTTCATGATTCTCAGGAGGAGCTCGAGCATGGACTAATCAAAGTAAGAAAATCATGTTGCTTCGGTGATCTTTCTCTCTTTGTTGTGTATTTAACTTGTAGAAGTTTGTCACAGCTCAATTTATCAGGAAAGTAAAAAAGGAAGAATAAGAAATCATTTTAACTATACGCCATGATGCTATCAGACTCTAGGTTTAAAATGGAGATATTAGCTTCTTCTAGCATGAATTTAGGATCGGATATCGAGTCATGACCTGAATTGAATTACATTTACTCCTAACAAGGAGATGGAAATGTTTGAAGTTATGCTAGTCAAGATTTGATGCTTTTGGAAGACAGATGATATGTTGCTCTCCATTCTGAAATGTTTGAACTACTTTATTTCTTGCATCTCACTAGCTTATGTCTAAGTATAAGCCTTTGCTTAGTCATGGTGAAATAAGACTGATTAAGTTGTGGCAAAGCCAAACTTGATTCACTTTTGAGATGAGAAGTTGTTCATAAAAGGTTGCATGCACTAATATCCTTATTTCTTGGCTACTGTGACTAATCATATAGTTGGGTTTTTGAAACTGCAATTTACTATATACAAGCAAACTTCTAAAAAAGATGGAAGAATCAAATACAGGGTTACTTACATGGCCAACTCCTTGAGAAAGAGGCTATAGTTAATAGTGGTATCAATAGTTTTATAGAATTTTTCTATTTGAATACTAGAAAATCCTAGTGCTAAAATAATTGATAACTAGGTGTGGACAATACATCATAAGTAGAAGATCTTTAGTTCAAGTTGGCTTCATTTTTTAACTCATTTAAGTAGTGTAGTTTCATATCTATTCTTTGACATTTTCACGGGCATTTCCTGGGCTAAATCATGTGTATTTTTTACAGGAAAAGCCAAGAAACCATTTAGACATGAGACATCGCCTGGATTCTAAAGGTCAGCGTGAAGGGAAACTTATTGATTACAGGTCAAATATTAAAGATCACCTTATTGATTAATAAGGTCTTTGCTTAGATCAGTTCCTATTTGCTTTATTGTTTTTCATTTTGTTACAACTTCAAAATCTATTATCCAGTTGTATTTAAGAACCAATCTAGCTCACAGTTCAAACACAGTCCTTTATATCCTATCAACTTTCAGGTTCAAGAGTTAAAGAATTTTGGTTTTCTTCACCTGATGGAACTTATATTTTAGATACCCTCTTCCAGTTTGAACATGCTTATCGATCTATCTACTTTTGTGGAGTTACTTGGTTTGTTATTTGCTCATACCATATCCACTCTTTCTAAGCATATTGCATATGTCATTTTCTTGGAAATGTATAAAGTTTGTACTTTTCTTCCCCTTCCCTCATTCTCAGGAAAACTTTGTTCTCCTTTGCATTTACAAAAAACTAGTTGTATGGAAGATATTATCTGAATCTTAACGTCATTAGATGTTTTTTATTTTGACAAAAGGTAAGCATCAGCTTGTTTTCAAAGAGAATAGACCTAAGAGAAGAGTGGTCTCAAGTTTAACACAATTCTTTGATGTTCTCAATAAGTATTTCATATTATAAGTTCCAGAAGATGAATAGGTGGGGAGCCTAGATATATTCTGTGCTACTAGCTTTGTCCTTAGAACTACAATCAAGCTTTTTCTTTTTAATTATACTAAAAGCAAGTTCTCACGCATATTCTTCCTCTCCTAGCACTGATCCAAATGTAAGGGTCTGATAATTCCTTTCATTTCACATTGGCCTCTCACTGTTCTATATTATTACACATCATTGGTTGGTCTCTTTCCTCCTTTTTTTTTTTAATAACTTTCCCTCTTTCCCTTCTTGTCTCACTTCGAATTGACCAGATCCCTTGAGCTGCTAGGAGTAAGCACTCATAGAGGACTAGGAATTTCATATTGCTGAATTGCAGTTGCACAATCTTTTTCCCTTGTGTTAAGTTGACATGCGTATAAAAGTCTTATATTTGTGTGATTTTAGTAACTTCTTATATTTATTTCTTCGAGCAGAGCCAGTGAGCTACGAGTTGTTGAACTCTTAGACGACCTCTGTGAAAAGATGCAAGATTATACACTGGAGAAGGTAGCCTTTTCTTGAAGTAATAAAAGCTTCGTACACTTTATGCTCATAATTAATCAAGTGAAATGTTACTTTAACGCTAATGGTTTTCCCTTTTTCCTGCTAGGTGGATTCAAGCACGAACACTTGGATCAAAGTAAATGATTGGGACCTACTTAAGACTAGTATGTCTCATGACTTCATTTATTCCCCTGATTGTGACACTTTTTCATTTTTATAACTGGATTGCTAATGTTGCTAATATCTAGAGTCAAAATTTAAATTTCTTCAAAGGTCCACTACCTGGTTTTCTGTCAAACCTCAGGAAGACCTTCATCAGCTATCTTCCAGCCAAATCAACTTTTGGGTATCGTGCCTTGTAGAGTTGAATGTCAGTGAGCACCATATTCTCTATATATATGCTTGTCCAACTCGTTGGATTGTCGATGGACTTGAGTATTTTGGGGGACATGAGACTTTCATATCTCTCACACCCATTCTGTTTGAAGCACAAACCTCAGCCAGACTCATTATAGTTCTAGCTGCCAAATTACGAATCATACATGATATACATTCATGTGAATAACATTATACCTTGCCATTTGTGTTGTGGGGATGATCTAGCATGTTCTTAGTTGGCGAGTCAGAGATATTTTCTTTTTAAATTATTTCCTTTCATTTACACATAGGTAGCCTGGGGATATGTTCTAACAGCTTGGAAATTCTCAAATAATGAGTGCATTGAGCACAGGAATAAGCTATCAGAGACACTAATTATGTGGTTTCCTCAGTAAATCATCCCTGGTTTTTATGGATTAGAGTTTACAGAGATCTTCAATGTTAATGTTTTGCCTTTTTTCTTGAATTCCTTAATAGATAAGCAAGAAGCTCGAGCACATTCAAAAGCTATGTCATCCTTCTGTGGAAGGTAAGAGAGGAACCACTTACACCTCTTGGCTGCGGTGAAATTTCTATTTCACTTCTATTTCTACTCTAAATATCACACGTTAACAATGTGTTTATGCCGCCAGGTTACTCGAGCAAACAGAAGATGAGGTAAAATGATTTTCCTACAACAATGATGCTTCCTCGTGGTTGAAAGCTACCGTATCCTCTTTTATACTAAACTAATAATGAACTATTTCCTATTGCACTAATGTTTTCCCATAATCAACAGTTGGCAGAGTTGATAAAGAAAGGATCCGTCAAAGTTGGAGATGTAACCAAGGTATTATGTGAAGATCTCAGCAACTATTGCAAGGGGACAAGGTAATTAGTTTTGGCTATAGTTCCTTTATCCTGTTATGTGTTAGAAACCTTTTAGGATTTCACATATACAGTGAGTGAGTAATAACTGTCTACATTTGTGCAGCAGCTCCAACAAGGCAGTAGGTGATGAAAATGAAGATAGAGACCGTGAACTTTGAGTTGATCAATCATTTTGTTTCCTGACCTAGTTGATGGGGTTAAAGAAAGAAGATTATCCCTATCGATAAACAGTTTTTTACATCCTCATATTTTTTCTTCTGATATGTTTACGTACTACAAAATACAAGTTCTTCCCTCCTTTTTGTTGGACCATGTATCAGGCGTCGTAAGTAATACTCAAGAGAAGCTAATGTATATTGTCATTTGAGTCCTTGATGTATTAATCTACTTCCTGTTTCAGTTGCATTGATAAGACATGTTTTAACAGTAAAAGATAGTACATCAATGATAACTTTTGGTACTGTTATTTTAATTGTTCTAGCCAATTTGATGTTGTAAATATTCATATAACTCGCTTGTTAGATTACCCTTGCACGGCAACATATTTGAGAAGTGTGCGCCATTAAGTTGGAATTGGAACATCAATTTACAAGAGAGGAGTAAAACAAGACCAATCCAACAAGCATTTGCTTTATATCGATTCAACACATTTCCAATACATGCCATTAAAAGCAAAAATCAGACAATATTGTTCTCTGAGTGTGTGGAGCTATACTGCTACATCATTCATTTCCAAGAATCTTGTCATGAGTTGCTTTCCAGTACCCTTTTTTAGAAGATTTAGTCCTTCAAAAGATGGGAAGAAATTCGATGTCTTAGCCCATGTTGCCCATACCGTATCCCATGTTGCTAATGAACTCCCAAGTTCCTTTCTTATCAGTTGCTGCTACTGATACACTCTCCTCTCTTCAGTTCCCTTATTTTCTCAGGACAACTCAAAGAGATCTATACCAGATGACTGCCATAGCTAAGGTTATTGAATTTTATGCTTGGAAGGAGGCGATAGCGATTGGAAAGAATGACATGCAATGAATTGGAGGGAGCAAAATCTTTGACAAATAAAAGATGACGTTTGCGATTGGCGGAAATGTTACCCAGCCTATGAAATAACAAAGAGATAGTGGCACAAGACAGACAAGGCAATATAAAAATTTAAAAGAATAAATTACATCACTTGATAGAGTTGAGAAAAGAGTAAAAAGAAAATTAGTTCTTGGGGATGTTTTTGCCTACAATCTTGGCTGGAGCTATTCGCAATAGATTTCCAGGCTTACCAGGAAGAGCTCCTTTGATCATTAGAATATTGAGTTCATCATCGATCTTGACAATCTTAAGTTTTCTAATCTTTGTCTTGGTGCCTCCCATTCTTCCAGGCATTTTCTTTCCCTTATATACACGCCCAGGGGTTGTCCCAGCACCAATTGATCCTAGCTGTCTATGACTCTTTGATCCATGGGTCATTTGACCCCTCTTGAAATTATGCCTCTTTATACCACCTGCAACCCAATGGAAGAGAGAAAAATAAGATATGGTATACGGAACTTGCTTTGTTTAAAGGTAATCAAATTTGACATAAATAAGTGCTATATGTACGAGGACACTAATAGAGAACCAAAGAACTACCTGTACAGTTAAAATAACATGCATTTGTAAGGAAGTCTCATCCAGGTGATACTTAAAACAACTATTCATGTTATTAGGAGAAGGTTCTAACAAAGTTTGTTGTAAAAAACTTTTAAGACTCGAAAGACTGATAAATCCTACTAACGCATTTAAACATCTGGAAATGTACAGTGTGGAATCAAACAGCATAAAAACACAATGACCAGCACCACAGTAATAATCAATAAAGCTTATTTAAGTGCTGGAGTCATACCACATGCAGAGGAAGCTACCATGATATTCAATCACGAGATGGAGTCAAAATATGCAGACAAAAGTATCAGTTATTCGGAAAAATGAATAGAAGCTTTGATACAAACCATTTGGCCAAAAGTTAATGATATAATGTAGCTCATGTAACAGGCACATAAGTGTTATAAATAAGTAAAATACCACGCCTTAGAAATAACCTTTGGCAGAAATGCAAGGTAAGACTGCATACAATAAACGCTAGTAGTTGCATGCCGAGAGCTTTGGTTTATCGGGCTTGCCCCTTTTTTAATCGCATTTGCATGCATCTCAATAATACAAACAGCTACTCCAGTTGGAGAAAATACAAATAAATACTATTTTCTGAGAAACCATTGGCCTGAATATTGATAATGTAATGTAGCTTATGTAACAGGCATATCAAGTAGTTGTATAAATAAGACATCAAAATATTTGCATCAGTATTGATATATTGCATCTAAACTATACAAACAAATACCATTTTGATTTAAGCCGTGCGTACATGAATTGCAATAACATAACAGAGCACAATAATGCAAAACCAATATCAGGGTTCGACATATTGTCAGGACAATCACAAAACATGAAATCAAGGTCAATTGTACACTTGACTAATTAATCAAATTAGTCTGTTTTATGGGTAATTCAATCATTTAAAACTTCAAAAGTGAAAGGCTAAGTTTTCTCAAAGTCAGATAATGAGCACAAATATAAAAGCGCAAAATTCCAGTAAGATATTGAGGGAGGAGATATATAGAGACCTTGAAATCCTTTTCCAATGGTTGTACCAGAGACATCGACCAAATCACCCTCTTTAAATAGCTCATTAAAATTAAGTTTCTGTGTAACCTCAAATCCATCAACAGACTGAAGACGAAACTCTTGCAAATGTCGAAGAGGAATAATCCCAGACTTTTCAAGATGACCCATTTCAGGCTTAGTTAGTTTTCTATCCCGAACTCGTCGATATCCAACTTGTACAGCATTATATCCATCAGTAGTTTCAGTTTTAATCTGAGTAACGATATTTCCTTCGCGAAATCCCACAACAGTTACAGGCACCACCGTTCCTGAATCCTCGAAGAAGCTCATCATGCCAAGTTTGGTTCCCATTATTCCGACTCCGGCTTCAAGTGAGGCGGAGATAACGGGGTATGTTGAGATGCGAAGTGAAAGGGGTTTATGTTTGGGGAGTCGGAAATGGGGGAGAAATGAAGAGTGGAGGGTTAAGGGTGTATTTGTGGTGGAAATGGATAGGGTCTTGAGGCGGAGCTTGGCGGTGGGAATTGTGGAGAGAGACATGGCTGATTGCTGAGAAAGAGAAGAAGGAAGCTCTGTTTGGGGATTTCCTTATCCAGAAATAGGCTTACCAGGGACAATTTGGGAATATGAAATTACTACAGCTGAACAAAATGAAGTTGCCCCGTTTCTTTGCAACAGAAAAACATAAACAACAATTCGTGCAAACTTTGGTAATGTGTATTAATATTAAGAAATCTTTCAGAGAATATTTGTTGAAAATTTAATAACAAAATCTCTTGGTTCAGCGATAGAAATGAAACTTGCTTAAGTTTTGTTACACCCAAAACACATATAATAAAGTTTATGGATGAACAATGTCATTATCTTTCATGTTCTTCCTACTTTCTTGTCGTTATAATATTGATCTTACAGTCATTAATTAAAGGAAGACAGAAGCAAAATTTAGTTAAACACCACCTTATGATCAGATCAAACATGTTAAATGGTTTTCCTCTGAAAACCTTAGATGACATCGTTTAAGTTAGTATTTACTAAGCACACATCCAACAAACTTGAAATTTACAAAATGCAGTACTAATCCAACGTACAAGGCAGTACAAGGACAATAAACAAGTTGCTTTATTGAATCTGTACATCACAAGAAATGCAGCTGGAGCACTCACACTAATCTTATATCAATACAACACATTTTCAATATACAGGCTTCCAAAAACTACAATAAGCTAAGCGAGTGAAGCGTTGAATTGAGGAAGCAGTCGTGTGTCCCCGAGTGTGGAGTTATACAGGTAGGCCATTCATTTCCCAGAATCTTGTCATGAGTTGCTTTCCAGTACACTTTTTAGAAGATTCAGTCCTTCAACTGATATGTTTCTACATATTCGAGTTGGGGGGATTTCTATCCTAGGTGGAGGATCAGGAGAGAAACAAATTACAATGACTGTTAAGTTATCGCATGTGTTGCGCTTGAGGGCTTCCCTAACCAGTTCTCTTGAACATCTTTCTGGATCATTATGCAGCATGAGTTCTTTCCTGGCCATCGTAACAGCACATTGACTGCTCATAACATCCCAAAGACCATCACAACCCATGATTAGGAACTCATCATCTTCAGTCAACAATGTTTCCTGCAACTCTGGCTCTGCACTCAAGGGGTAGGCAGAACCTTTTGGGCCTTTCATGTGCCAATCTCCCAAGGCACGCGCTATAGATAACTGTCCATTCAAGTATCCATCATATATGACTCCTCCAAGTTTTTCTATTCGATGTCTTTCAGATGCACTATTTGGTTTGTGGTCCTTAGACAACTCAATGGCTCTACCTCGTTTCCCCAGCACAGCACGACAATCCCCTGCATTAGCAACGATCATATTTCTGCAAAACAAATCACATCACACTACAACTATTCAGTATCAAATCACGTCGGAAAAGAAATCTGTAGTACATCAAAGAGAGCAAAAAACTCATAATGGTCAGAAACATAAAGAATGTTGTCATCAGCAGTTAATTTGGATACTGGAGCAGAAGAAAACAGACGACACATTCAGAAATATTTAATGAAAACAAATCCAGCTTATTCTACTCACTTCATCTCAATTTGTTTGTCTTACTTTCCTTTTTAATTTGTTTCACAAATAATGTCTCTTTCATTTTGGTACATTCTACATATCTTAAGTTTAAGACCACAAGATCCAAGTCTTCTTTACTTCATTAATCTCCGTGCCAAGTTAAACCGACCAAACAAAATAGAAACAGAGGGAGTAATAGTTTCCTTTTTAATCTGTTCCAAAAAGAACGTCTCTTTCATTTTGGTACATTCTACATATCTTAAGTTTAAGACTACAAAAAGAACGTCTCTTTCATTTTGGTACATTCTACATATCTTAAGTTTAAGACCACAAGATTCAAGTCTTCTTTACTTTATTAAACTCCGTACCAAGTTAAAACCAAACAAACAAAATAGAAGAGTAGTAATAGTTTACAAATGTAGGTATGATCGCATCAACGTGAAATGGAAACCTGAGCAGTAATACATATTAAGTTTCACAAGCAGAAATAGCCCAGAAAGATGGAACAGAATAAATGTATTCACTTTCATGCTTTAGTAACATAAATGACCAAACCAAACAAGATAGCAGCCAATCTCCTAAATTTTTCCTTCAGCAACTGTATTACATTGTTCTAGGAAATAATTCAGACAAGTAAAACGAAAACAATAAACAGATCTATACCTTCCAAACATTAGAGCTGTCAATGCTGTGGTGCCAGAGGATATGTCTATAGAACTATCGTCGGCAAAAGCATAATCAGCTTTCAGAAAAGCACTCTTGAGTGCCTTCTCTAAACACATGGGAAAACAGGGGTCCTCAATTATGAACTTGAGAATATTATTCCTCACAAATAATGCTGCATCAGTACCCCCATGGCCATCAAAGACCTGGGAAGTATTAGTAATAGAATAATTACAAAACCATACCGATGATGGGAGGTACAAATAAGGACCAAATGACATGGCTTAATTAAGAAACAAAAAGAATACTAGGTGCATATAATTTACAGAACAATCCATGAGATACATAACAAAACAATCAATCAATCCGCTACACCTCAATCCCAACTCATGAGTTAGCTGGGATCAGCAAAGTAAACTTACCCAAATGTTATAATTTTGCAAGAAGCCTAAAAAAATTTACCACCTGTATGCAGACTAAAATTTGAGTAACTGTTATCTTTCTGGAATTGAACTATGCTCACTCTTAGCGTTTCATTGTTGACTTTCTTTTTTCAGCTAAGTGTCGAGAGCAGATAAGTCTTCATAGTTTGAGTTTTATCCTAGGCATATGCATCCAAAAAGCCTATTGCATTTCAAACAGAACAAATCTTTTGGTAATTCATGTAGCTTAGGAGTATATTGCCAGAAAAGCTAGCAGAGTTCATCTGATACTCTTATGGACTAGTTGGGACGGAGGACATGTTGCACACTTGCAGAACATCATAGATCCCATCAAGCCTTCTAAGGAGCAATCCATACAGCATTTCCTTCTAACTCACCATTCACTTGATACTGCTGAGCACTCAAAAGGGCCAAACAAGCTCCTAATTCTTGTCTATCTTGTTTTGTACACGTTAGACCTCTGTCTATCTTTCGCCATCCATTTTTCTATTTTACGAAGTTATTTTGCAACACATGCTATTCAATGCAAGGAAACACAACCAACTCAAAGGGTAACTCATTTAGGGTGAAACACAACTACATATAGCACATCATATGGGTATTTCTATCTAAAACGCATGCAAAAATGCATAGCCAAATGAAGTGCAAAAGCTACAGACCCCATAGAACGCTGCAGCGGAAGTGAAACCTGCAATTTCATTAACATGTATGACTAGATCATCTATGCAGATATGTTCATCCTCCATGTACTGTTTGGGTCCTTTCTCAGCACAACTTCCAGAACGAAATATTGGTTCAAAGTTTGATTGTCCCTCTGAAGGGTGCTGGAAACCCTTCTCTGTTATTTCAAAATCCTAGTAGATATAAGAAAAACAATATTAGCTGCATGACCTTCACAATTGTACAAACCACGAAGTTTGAAAAGTCAAAGGATAGAAAAGGAAGGAAATTAACAGGGAGTTATTAATATAGTTACTAGCAGGTAGAAAGATTAACTGCCACAACTTTTATAGCTTCGATCCTGATTAAGTAAAACCCCACCCCCGTAAAAAATAGGAACCGGATGGCATAGGGAATTTAAATGTTGCATTCTCTGGTAGATCAGCTAATAAATTGCTACAATCATGCAATCTAGATCTTAGGAATCATTTGGTTCTGATACTAGTTATGTAAATATCATAATGCATGGCTTTTTAACAATGAATAAATTGTGGGAATTGCTATGTAATGAATAATGACACGTACTCACGTAGAATATTATGCAGTGATCACCTATTTTATGAGAATTTTTGTCTTTACATACGCTTTTCCACATATGACTAATACATGCATTCTTATTCTACATTCTATCCTGTTGTTCGCTCATAAGTTACGCATATTAAGTTTACCACCACCAATCAAAAGCTGCATTACTTGCGCAGAGATTGTTTTTTCTGCTGAAATTGAATAAATACTAGTATCAAGCACAACAAGGAATCTAATTGAACCGTCTTTGACTTCCAGAAATCTAATCATTAACTCGATTCCCACTTAAATTAACTGCTCCATAAATAGCACTCCTCCGTTTCAATTTGCTTGTCTTACTTTCAATTTTAGTCCATTTTAAAAAAATTGCCTCTTTCCTTTTTTGGTAACTCTTTCATTTCAACTTTCCACATAGCATGTTAAAGACCACGAGATTAGAAGACATTTCTGAACATTATACACATCTTTAGCCTAAGACCATCTGATTCAAAAGTTTTTTACTTTCCTAAATTTTGTGCCAACTATCAAAGTCAAAACCAGTCAAACAAATTAAAATGGAGAGAGTGTCAAGCACAACAATGGATAAAAACATGCAGCAAGATGCTGAGATACGATCGCTACCAAGCTTCAACACTTTTCACTTACCAAATCAGTGTCTGCTACAAGTGCAGTAGAGTTAACTGAATGCCGTACAATAGAGGGATCTTGTAGTTGTTTATCACTCGTCGCCTTTAGTTCATTCGATTCCTCTAGTAATTCATCTTTAACAGACGTATTCTCCTTACTGTAACTCCCTTCTACTACAGCAAATGGTGGTGAAAAATCTGTATATGCAGCCATATGCATTCCCAGAGCATAAATTCAATAGCCTCAGATTCTTATCCACAGAGAGCTAAAACTCAAAAATTACAAAAAAAAAAAAGATGATCAATCACTCGTAAAAAGGCAAAAAGAGAGAACAATTTGCAGTATAATCGTCAAGGTCAGTCCTAAAAAAACAAAAAAGCTTTAATCTTTGGTCCAATAACAAATTCAAGACCCTTCTAAACAAAAAATCTTAGTAGCTCAGTTCATTTTAATCGATCCTCACCTTGTAATCAGCTCCCCCATTTCCCTTCCCCTACCCAAATTTTTCCTTTTTGGAAAAAAAAAGACTCTTTTAAACTCAACAACAACAACATAACCAGTGCAATGGGCGTAAGGATAGTGTGTACGAGATGTTATCCTATAAGCTAGATAGGTTGTTTCTGGTAAACCCTAAGCCACCTATTAAACTCCCCAAGCTCTAAAATTGCAACTGCAGTTCAAGAATCCAAAATAAACAGAAATGAAACCCCTTCTTGTCATAGAATCACCACAACCAACAAATATCAATAATTTATCAGCAAATTTCACAAACCCAAAAGCAAATAACCACAGGAAGTAAACCAACTTAAAATCAATCAAACAAACAAAAAGAACAGCAACCCAAAAAGTCTAATTAGCAGACAGATCTTTATGAAGCAACTTCAGTTCATCATCAAAAGTTGAATCTAAATTACCAGAATGATTACAAGTGGATACCAAAAAAGGATGTTTTGGTGAAAGTCACAGATGATTAGCCTTTTTTGGGAAGTAGGAGTAAAAACAAGAATGGAAATTGCTAAAATAGGAGACCCTAAATCCAACTCAAAAGAGAAATAAAGGCAGAACATTTGCGGTTGGTAACCGGCACTCCCTGTAGAATGATTAAAAAAGAACGGCTTTTCCTTGAGACCAAAGAACATGACATTTTACGTCAGTGAATAGTGAACAGTGAAAACACAAAATATATATAATCACACCTATTGCCGCGTTGAAATTTCAAGATTCAAACTTTTAATCCTCTTAAAAGCTTGTGGAGTTTCGACTAAATTTGAATTACACAATGAATCTAAACTCTAAACCCTTTTAACCAAGGTTTATGGGGGTTGGCGCTCCCAACACAATTTTTCATTCCACTCAAATTCGAAAGCTCTAATTAAGGATGAAACAATCTTATCAATCCAGCATTACATCACAACCCATGTTAGTCCATAACTTAATCATAAATAATTAGATAATTAATTAATAACATAAAATATGTCTTTTTTTATTAAAAAAGATAACATGTTTCGAATGATTTGAAAAAAGTACTGAAATTCGAAAATAATTATAAATCATAAATTTCTTGAAAGCCAAGAGAATCTAACTTTTAAAAAAAAGATTATGCACATGATAGCATTTTTAATTTTCTAAAAATATGAAAAAATAAAATTAAGAAAAAAGAAAACAAGGACTTGGTTTAATGATATCAAATATTTTTCCTTCTTCTAAAGAAATTGCATCTGAAAAGGCACAAATCATGTTATTTAGTATAATATTTATAATCATAATTCTAGCCTTTTATTTTGATTTTTGTTGCCAAATACAAAAATAGAATGAAAAATTTCAAATCCTTTAAGTTTTAAACGAAAATATGTGCTTCTTGACATCGGATCATCTTAAAAGTTTATTGATTTTATTTTTTGAATACATTCCACATTTGTCAAGTTCGTAATCATAATTAACTATATTTTTTTGAATTGAGTAGTGTCATTCAATCTTTTTCATTGAATATTGGCTCAGATAAGTATGTACTAACCTACTTGAAATAAAGTAAAAAATAATGAATTACTACACTAATGCAAAGCTTAAAATAATGACTGATTTTGCAATATTAAATGCAAAAGAAAAAAAAAACAAAAACAAAAAAAAACAAGTAAAACACGTAAATAAAAATTGAAAATGACATGTAGATATGAAAAAGAAACAACCTAATTTAGCCAATTGAATATTATGCATGTCTATCATTATATATGTGTTTAATAAATAAACTTTATTAGAAGCAATAACTACTACTTTGTTTATATTAATCAATGTTCCTTTGATAACGGAACAGCTTATACTATACTTATAAATAACTTAATTATTAAAATAGACGAGAAATAGGGTTAATAATTCTTATTATAGAGTTTATTATTTTATTTTATAAGTCAAACAGTGTTAAATAAACTGAACTAATTGATATTATAAGTTAACTTTCAACACTCAAGAGGTGGATCAAGACTTATAGTTTCTGATTTTAAATCCTTTTAGATCATTCTTATTTTTTTATTTATTGAAATTTTGAATAAATTATTTATTTATATTAAATTCATATTTTAATATAAATATAAAATTAAAATTATTGAATTTTGCTATAATTAGTTTAGCCACAGAAAAAATAAATCCATCCACACATTATTTTCAAGAAAAACGTGATCACAACTCCTTCCCAAGTGCTAGAATTTCTTCAGAGTAATCGTAATGGTAAATACAATTTGCAATTATTGAATGGAGTATTTCTAGGCAAGTTGTAGAGTGTTTGAATTTAGCTGAAATAATTGTAGCCCCAATGAAAAAAGATTTTAAATATTTATTTTAAATTTAAAATTATTCCAAAGACACTTTATTCGTTGCTTTGTCTGATTGGTGCACAACTCAAATGAAGGTGAAAAAAATTCCCTTTTCATTGAATTAAATTTAAGTTAGGAACAACTTTTTTTGTTTCTGTCCTTGTGTCACAACAACTTATTCCCATGGTATTAATATTTTGTATGAATCAAAGTGGGATAATTGGTTTTTCTAGTTCAAATTTTGTGTTCTGTCGCTGAAAAAATTAATAATATAATACGTAAATTTGAATTAATTGAAATTTGAAAATAAAATTATTCACGTCAGACTTCCTTCTTTCTTGTCTCCTTCTAATCCTTCACTTTGTTGTCACCTCTCTCTTTCAAATGTATTCTTTCTTTTGATTGATTTTCCTAAGTATCAAACTTTCCATTTTTGCAAAACCAATATCTTCACTTTCTAATTGATTTTTCGAATAAAAGAATTATTTGGGGCATTTTGCTATATACTTGCTAAAGTGAAGCCTAATTTGTTATCAACTGTCACTGGATTTCTCAAACTTCTGAACTTTACTAGTTTATTCAACCAAGATTGCAACTTTTTGAGGTTTTTCAGTTAAAGAATTAAAAGGGTCATTTCTAATTGCCAAAGAAAATAGTAATTTAGTAGTTTGATCAACATTGCTAGTAGCAACAAGAAGATGCAAGCCAGGGAAAAAGGGATTTTGGTTGTGAGGTAAAAGGGTCTGTTCAAAATCTTGACTTTAGTCTATTCATTCTTGATTCTTCTATGTTTTACTTTGTCTGCTGCTTTTTGCCTTCAAGAGTGTATTTCTTTGTCTCAAGGTTTTCTTAATCTGCCAGACCCAACTTTTTGCCTTTACGTGTTACTATGAGTCTATGACCTTAGCAAACAGCAAACTGTTAAAGTTGCTGTCATGTGGTTCTTTGGGGCTTCCCTTTTTTTGTTACTATGAGCCTACCACTTAATGATATCTATTTTTGTACCTGTGTTATGGCTACCTCCACCAGTTAGGGAAAAAGTCTTTGTACACTCTACCTTCTCCATAGTTACTCGTGGGATTTCACTGTTGTTGTGGTTGTGCTATGGCTAAAAGAATGCAGCTCCTTCTCTGCTTTTTTGTGCTTCTTTCTCACGTTTAATTCATTCAGGAAAGTTTTAAACCAAAAAGAATTCATTTAGAAAGTTGAGTGTTCACAATAATGCTTCCCCTCTATTGATACTTATTTCAGGCTTTAATTTTGGCAAGAATCTGATTCCTTTTTTCAGTTCAAGACAACTGTTTCTTTTTTTTTTCCCCCCTTTTTTTCGTTTTATGCATATGCACTAGCTCTTGCTTCATTTTGTGAGTGCTTGTATGTTTAATCAATCTTTAGTCCTAGTATATAAAGTTGATTTGTGGATTTTGTAGTTTGTACAACTCTCATGGCATTTACTTTATAGCATGTTAAAGCATTGGAGTTGTAGATATTTAGATGCCAATTTTCTGAAGTTTCTTTTGTTTTCACCTTGACTAATTCCATGGAATACATATCCCACCAGCAACAGGTACCAGATAACTTTATTCACCAAGGCTAGGATAGATTGGAAGAAATCACCTTATGATTTTTCTAAAGTTTTGATGTGATATGATCCTTCTCAATGAGCCTGAAAGATATTTTAGATGTCAATTTTCTAAAGGTTTGATGTGATATGTTCTTTTCCAATGAATCTAACTGTTTGAGAATTCTATCTTGTAGAAGGAAGTGATAGGATGAATGCTATTTAAGCACGCAAAGATCCTGGTGTGTCATTCATCTAGGATGAATGTGGTTTGGATTATTGTCTCTTGTCTAGTATGCTTTGGAGTGTGTTCAGACGGGTTGAGTGGAAATGGCACTTCAAGGCCTGCTGTTGTGAATGTTGGAGCTATTTTTACATTTGACTCTACAATTGGAAGAGCTGCCAAGATTGCAATTCAGGAGGCTGTCAAAGATGTTAATTCCAACTCTAGTGTCCTCCAAGGAACTAAACTTGTTGTGCAGTTGCAAAATTCCAATTGCAGTGGGTTTCTTGGCATGGTTGGAGGTACTTTATTCTCTTTTCATTTCCTTTATTTATCTGTTACGCTGTCTTAGATGCTGCAATTTTAGAATCAGGAAATAACAAGAGGAAAGATAGTTTCTCCTTTGAGGAAACTAGTTTTGCTTGGAAGCCATTGCTAATGTCAACCCTCCATATAATTCATCATTCTCAGTTGATATAGATAGCTGATGCTTTGTGCTATTAGAATCGTCTGGCATTCCTTTAAAATTTCTATTCATATAGCCTAGTAAAGTTTCCCAATTCTCTCATATAAGGGTGCATTTGAATATTAAACTGACTAACACATTTTTATTTGCAGCCTTGAAGTTTATGGAGACTGATGTTGTTGCAGTAATTGGCCCTCAATCTTCTGTAGTTGCCCATACCGTATCCCATGTTGCTAATGAACTCCAAGTTCCTTTCTTATCATTTGCTGCTACTGATCCCACTCTCTCCTCTCTTCAGTTTCCTTATTTTCTTAGGACAACTCAAAGTGATCTATACCAGATGAGTGCAATAGCTGAGGTCATTGATTTTTATGCTTGGAAGGAGGTGATAGCGATTTTTGTTGATGATGACTATGGGAGAAATGGTGTCTCTGCATTAGATGATGCACTTGCAGCAAGGCGCTGTCGCATCTCTTATAAAGCAGGGATTTCCCCTGCTGCTACTGTAATGCGAGGTGATGTTATGGATGTTATGGTAAAGGTTGCCATGATGGAATCTAGAGTCATTGTTCTACATGCATATCCCACCTTAGGATTCATGGTACTTTCAGTGGCACACTATCTTGGAATGATTGGTGATGGTTATGTATGGATATCCACAGATTGGCTCACCACCGTGTTAGATTCCTCTCCTCCCCTGTCACAAGATACTATGGATACCATGCAAGGAGTTCTGGTTTTGCGACAACACACTCCAGACTCTGAAAATAAAAGGGCATTTTCATCAAGATGGAACAAGTTGACAGGTGGCTTGTTAGGGCTAAATTCTTATGCCCTTCATGCATATGACACAGTTTGGCTGGTTGCACATGCCATCGATTCATTCTTTAATCAGGGAGGGACCATTTCTTTTTCTAATGATAGTAAGTTGCAATCAGTTGAAGGGAGTAATCTTCACCTTGAAGCAATGAGTATTTTTGATGGTGGACCACTTCTGCTGAAGAATTTATTGGAGAGTGATTTTGTTGGTTTGACGGGGCCATTCAAGTTTAGTCCAGAAAAATCTCTTATTCGTCCAGCATATGATATCATAAATGTCATTGGAACAGGTTTTCGACGTGTTGGATACTGGTCTAACTATTCTGGTTTGTCTATTTTGCCTCCCGAGAACCTTTACTCGAGGCCACCTAATCGATCAAGTACAAATCAAAAACTTTACAGTGTTGTCTGGCCTGGAAACAATGTTCAAAAACCTCGTGGATGGGTTTTCCCAAACAATGGTAAGCAACTGAGAATAGGGGTTCCCATCCGAGTTAGTTTCCGGGAATTTGTTTCTCAAATTCCAGGTACTAACAATTTTAAAGGTTTCTGCATTGATGTATTCACTGCTGCTGTAAACTTATTGCCGTATGCTGTTCCACATCAATTTATCCCCTATGGAAATGGGCATGAAAATCCAAGCTACACCGATATGGTGAGGCTAATCACAACGGGGGTAAGTTCGTGCTGACGGCGAGGATGTTATATCCATAATTGCCGAACATTAGATGGTTTTAACTATATTTTTAATGAACTGTTTTTGTGTGCTCCCAGAAATTTGATGGTGTTGTTGGCGATATTGCAATAGTTACGAATCGGACTAGAATGGTTGACTTCACACAGCCATATGCCGCATCCGGACTCGTTGTTATGGCCCCATTCCAAAAGTTGAATTCCGGTGGTTGGGCCTTCCTAAGACCCTTTTCTGCTCAAATGTGGGGAGTCATCACTGTTTTCTTTCTCTTTGTTGGGATGGTAGTGTGGATTTTGGAGCACCGAATCAATGATGAATTTCGTGGACCTCCCAAACAGCAGTTTATAACCATTCTATGGTGAGATCAAAGGTTCTTTCTCTTCCGTTTTCTGGTTAAATAAATCTTCTGGTGGCAGAGGGTGTCGCGTTGACCTTCCCTGTATGTTTATAAACAAAATGTGAATACATAAAGGAGGAGGACATACTTCCTTACCTCCAGAAGTCCCATGTGAGAAGTGGAAATGCGCACTTCAGAAAAGTAAGCTTTTCATAATGTATTTATATGGATACATGAAATGCTCTAAGAAAACAAAAGGATGATTTCCCCATCTTATATCGATTAGCTTTACAAAATAACAAAAATCATATAAAGTGTCAACATTCTCAAATTAAGTTACCAAATGGTGATGCCAAAGTCCGTTGACAAAAGAAGCATCATAATCCCAATACTTGTATGTTAATTTGCTGTGCATTGTGGTAACTGCTAATTAAAAGGTTGCGAGCAGGCCCAACCAATAAGGTGATGTGGAATGTGTATTTATATGCCAGTAAGAGCCTAGGATTTGCCTAAAAACACACTAATGTTAGTGACATGGGTCCATACATGTGTGAATACATGCCGTACACTATCCTGTAGGCATGCTTGTGATGAACTTGACATAGTTCCTGTTACGGTGCTAGTTCCTTTTTTCTTCTCCTCTAAACGAAACAAGAAAAAATAGATCGTGGGATAATAAATATTAGTTCTTGATGATATGATTGTTACTATTTCAAAACTTGCATGTGTCATTGTATCTTTCTGTTTGTACTTAAATATTATATGAGTTCGAAAAACAGCTATGATAGCTATGGTTCTCTGTTCTCCATGTCAGTTATGATTGCAGTTGATGCTCATAGAATAGTTCTTTGCTCGAAAGTTCCTGGCTTTCTGAAATTCCTAATTTTTCTATAATGGTGTATCTCCAGCAAACTTTTTTTTTTCTTTTGAGGAAACTAGAACATATAAAGCACGGGGATTCTTTGAGCATTCATATGGTTTACCGCTTTAATTTTATGTGAGCAGTTAGCATGGTCCATGTTATTGTTCAACCACCCATCACCCAACCCAAAGAAGTGCACACTGTTATAGAAGGATGGCTGCTTCTCAATAAGAGCAACTTCGTTATCATAGAAGACTATTCATCTGACAATTGTTTGTTCTTCTTGCAGGTTCAGCCTTTCAACTCTCTTTTTTGCCCACAGTAAGTGAACTATAGTTCAGTATAATTGTTTCATGGTGCATTCACTGTTTACTCTCTTAACTTCTTGTGATCTTTCCTCTGTAGGAGAGAACACTGTAAGTACACTTGGTCGCATGGTGCTGATCATTTGGCTCTTTGTCGTTTTGATAATAAATTCAAGTTACACTGCAAGTTTGACCTCCATCCTCACTGTGCAACAACTATATTCTCCTATTAATGGAATCGAAAGCTTGAAAGAAACTGATGAACCAATTGGGTTCCAAGTTGGTTCTTTTGCAGAACGGTATTTGGAGGAAATTGGTATACCAAGATCCAGACTTGTTCCCCTTGGATCACCAGAAAAATATGCTACAGCACTTCAACTTGGTCCGGCAAAAGGGGGCGTAGCTGCCGTGGTGGATGAAAGACCATATGTAGAACTTTTCCTGTCAAACCAGTGCAAATTCAGGATTGTAGGTCAAGAATTCACCAAAAGTGGGTGGGGTTTTGTAAGTTTCTCTACTCCTACCGTTTTTCTATGTTTCCATTTTCCTCATTCTGTGTGCCTCCTGTCTTATCTTTATCCTTAATCCTCATTCTGTAATTGCACCTTGGTTTGAATTGTATGAAAGAAGATCTGTAGCTTCCTTGAGTTTTCTGGATCAGAAGAAAATTGGGAAGAATGTCTTATATATAAGAGTTGCATTTCATTTGTGTGTGGTATCCATATAGAAAAAAAGTTGCCGAATCTCATAGAAAGTCCTGTAACACTTGAGCATACCTAGTTTATTCCATCTGTGATATGTGTATATCAATATTATCTAAAATGTCTCTGAGGTGAACGTGATATAGATGTCCATTCGAATTTTCAATTTCAGGCATTCCTTTAAAAAGTTCTATTTTGTTGACTAAAAACTTGATTTCCTGGACATGTTTTAGCATATCACTAAGCACACTTCCACTTAAAACCGTTTTGTTAGTATTTGTGTAAAAATGGGGTTCTGCATTTCTATTAAGATTCTTAGATTCTTTATTTATCTATTGGAGACACGAATCTAGAAATCATGTCTTGCTCTGTAATTGTGCTTGTTATTCTGATTCAGGCATTTCCTCGTGACTCTCCCTTGGCTGTCGACTTGTCAACTGCAATTTTAACGCTATCTGAGAATGGAGATCTCCAGCGGATACATGACAAGTGGTTAGCAAGAAGTGCATGCAGTTTAGACAATGCTGAGCTTGAATCAGATCGCCTTCACTTGAGAAGCTTTTCAGGCCTCTTTCTTATATGTGGGATTGCGTGCTTTATTGCTCTCCTAATATATTTCATCCAGATTCTGCATAAATTTCGCCAGACTTCCAATGTTGAAGTTGATCCGGATGGTCAGAGTACTTCTACACGTTCTAAACGTCTTCAAACTTTATTGTCAATTATTGATGAGAAATCAGATAAATCAAATAGAGGCAGCAAGCGAAGGAAAATCGACAGATCAGTTTCTGATGACAACATAGAAAATGACTTGGAAAGGGATTCCAGGAGGAGAGAATCACAGGTTCCTTCTCAAAATGAAGTTCATTAGTTCAATTATGCTGGCTTACATTTCTTATAGGGTTCTTACCAAGTTTCTATTTTGATTTTGACAACATAGAATTGTTTTACACATCATATATAAGATTCAGCTGTCAACTGTATATTAGCACAATCTTTACATAATCAATATATCAGTTCTTGCTTCTGGGAAGAGTGATGGAACTAAACTATGCTTAAACTCTGATACTTTTTCGTTGGTTTCATGTGGATAGTGGTGATTTTGTCGTCGTGTTTTAATTGTAGTTTCTGCATTTTAAGCTTGATGAAATATAAGTAGTAAATGTATCCTCTGCAATAATTTTTTAGCTTCTAAATAAAATGATTACACAATTTAACAGTATCATAATCTGCTTTAGCCCTCCAATACATCAGTAGTTCCACTAACTCACTTGCCAGAGGAGGGAATAAGTCAACAAAAAGGATGCATTTTGCCCTTTATCATTATAGCTTCCACTGAACTCACTTGTGGTAGGACAAAGAACAGGAAAAAAGGGTGCACTTACTATTGATAAACTTATTCTTACTGCACTTTGTGATAGATATTTTAGGTGTTGCACAAAAAAGGTGGCATTATTTATCTTAGTGCATTTCCAGGGACCCTCCATTTTGATTTGGTTTAGTAGGGGTTTTAGAGGATAGGTGAACATTTATATGTTTTTGTTGGGATATTTATTTAACTCTTGGAGCCTTCAATTAAGGGGCATCATTGCTACTTTGTACAAAACAAATTTGTAGCATGTGAATATCCAACTGATTGACAACATACACATTTCAGAAAGGTTTTCACCTGCAGAAAGTCTCCCCTACTAGAAACGCGCAACAATGATCTGTCGAACAAAAAAATTTCACAAAAGGAGTCTATATGCAAACCTTATTCCTACCTTGGGAGGTAGAGAGGCAGTTTCCGATAGACCTTTGGCAATGTGCTATAAAAGAAAAAGGGAAATAGAAAGAACATGATCAGCTGTCAGCAATTAGACATCTGTTTTATCAATGATTCTTGATTATAGATTTACAATATGTACAGCGGTTTAAATAGTTGCTAGTATTGAGCTAAATTTGATTGCCTTTGAAGTATTTTTGAAAGATATCTTCTTCTAAACAAAATCTATGAAATACTTTGTAGACCTCAATTACAAGTTTAGGAAACCTGCTGGAGAAATAGCTCTCAAATCCTTCAGGAACCTGTCCAAGAATTCCCTGGATTTCCTTTGAAAGTTCTCTGTAATGATTCAACTTATTTCTGATAACACGTAACAAATCGCGGACACTATCATATTTGTAACGTCTGTAGCGACCAATGTCATTGATAAATGCACTGTCCATTTTATCATTCCACAGACCACCCAATGCTACGGTCTTGACACTTTCCAGTGCTTCCAAAAGTTCAGATCCATCCTCTCTATCCTCTAATTCTACTCTATCACTGGCATCCCGGAGGAATGAGAGCCGCATCTCGGAATTCCAAAAGAAAGGATGATGCAATATCTCCACTGCCTTTGGTCTGTGGGTTAATATAAAAACATATGCACCATCAATGGGAGTACAAAAATAATATCAATGACATAGAAGTTACAAATTTATAATATCAGGGAACCACTACTATCTAGCAAAAATTTGGAAAACATTAATGCCGTTACCTTAGCTCTGGATTTGGATGTAGGAGTGCGCTGATGAGATCTGCTGCCTCTGGAATATTCTCTATAAGGAATAAATCTATTTGATTATTAATTATATTTACATCACGTTCAAAACTCTCCCCGTATGGATGTTTTCCCCCGGTTATGCAGAAAAAGAGTACACAACCTAAACTGAATAAATCCACAGCACGTGTCTGCCGTTCATGACGAAGTTGCTCAGGTGCTTGCCAACCTGAACTCCCAGAACCTACAGATATTGTAGGACAGAAAGAACATGTGCTCAGTGACATCCGCGCATGTACAAGAGATGCAAATAGATATGCAGAAGAAAGTTTCAGAGATATCCCTATTTGCAAATGGCTACACTAATCTCTATAGAAATATATGCGTTATCAACTCCAAATTTGAAGGAATAGAAGATTTTTTCAGAAAAATAGGGACAAAAAGAAAGTGAATGGAACTTCTATTAAATATTGAAGAATAAAAGGACAACAAATACAGACCTTCCTCACTCTTCACTCAGGGAAAATAAGGTAGTGTTGGGGCTGGTTAATGCACTAGGAAATGTCAATTGTTACAAGAGAAAAGATGCAAGTTCTGGAACAAAAGCTTACCAGTGGAATTTTTGGTTAATGAAGACATGTCCCCTGCAAGGCGCTTGCTGATACCCATATCCGAAAGCTTTGCACTTATAGATCTCTCTTTTACTATAAGAATATTCTGAGGCTTCAAGTCACGGTGTACAATACCCAGTTCATGCAAATGAGCAAGTCCTTGAACTATATCCCTGCCATTAGCAATCATGAAAGGTTACTTCGGAATGCCTCTCAGATACATCTGAAAGAGCTGTAACTAAATAATGAAGAGAGGAAAAAGCAGGTAAAATACAAAAAGCATCTTATATGCAAAGCACTGATAGGGCCACATCCGTAAATGACAAGGAAAACTAGTATGTATTCGTTCAAAAGGGTAAACAAATTGATAAGATGTGAACCAATAATGATTCATAGGCTAATTGCCTTTATTTTCCATTTGTGAGATCAAAACAATATAGTACTCTCAGACAAAGATGAAAGAGATACTTCAAAGGCTTCATGGAATCCCACTCTAAAATGGAACTGAAGCTGAATACTACTGAAATTCCCATAACAGACTATTAAGATGCTTTAGCAATATAGATGTGAGAATTCTCAGCTTATATGTTCCAAAGGCTGTGATTCATTTGCCTGAGAGTCGTCATCGAATTCTCTGCAAGTTACATATAGTAACAAATCTTCCATCTTCAATTCTCAATGTGTCACAAGGATCATTATGATACAACTCCTCTTGCCATCATCCACTATAAATAATTACTTTTTTAGAACTCATTTATAGTGTAATTTGATTAATAAAAGTATGAGTTACTACTAGGAGTCCACCAAGCAAAAAGGTTTAGATTAAACAATTGTCAACATAATTTTTTGGGGGATCAAACATTTATCATGACATTCTTGTCTTGAATGTACATATAGACAAGAACTATTTCAACATAAACCTTAAGAGTCTACTCCAATTCAAATCTGGAACCTTAATTTATTGATTTCTCAAGAAAAGCTATAGAATAACCAGCTACAGTGTATGCTACCTATTTCTGTATCCAACTAAGTTCATACAAAAAATTTCAAGCTACCATGAACATTTCCTCTGTCACACTGTCCGATCAATTTCTTCAAGAAATACTTGACGTGAATAGTCCGTAAAATATGAATAAGAGTTGGATAAACATTCAAGAAGTCCAGTTAGACATGCCCCAGAGTCGGACAATGCAAGAGAAGCAGTTTCTCAGGCATGGTTAGTTCAAATGAAAATTGTACAGATAACACAGCTTCACGAGAGTGACTTCAGTTTAGAGTCATATTGCTGAGAAAGCTATAGCTCATGCGCTTGGTCATTGACTGATCCATGAAAAGAGCACTTCCATATTGAAGTGAATCTCTCCATACATGAAAACTTCAGACCAATAAAAATAAAATAGAAACTGATCATAACAATAAACCAACCTCATCAATTTTAACAAGTGAGCTGAAGGATATCCACTGGGCTTCCATAATGGGAAGTCGTCTCCAGATTTCCACTGAAATTTTACAGTGTAGTCATTTAAACAACCGGCATCCTGGTCATTTTCAGAAACTTGCTTTTGATAGAAGCTGCAGACTGATGATATGAACTCATGTAAGCTACAAGTGCAACGCTCAAGAGCCAGGTAAACAAAATCTTGATCATACTCCACCCCATACCAACGAACAATATTTGGATGTTGATCAGAGGCAATAAGATTTTGAATTTCTTTCAAAGCCACTTCATGATGGGTCTGGACAAGGCGTTTAACAGCTACAGGTCGACCATCATAGATTCCCTTGAGTACGATAGTTCCATTGCTCCCCTTAGCTATTTCAATGTTAGAAACCAGCAACTTACCAATCTTCCGATGATATACAAGACTATCATACTTGCTTAGATTCAACTCCAAAACCTTCTCACTCTTACCATCGTCCGCAATGACACCGCTTACTTCAGTGTCATCATTATGACTATTTTTATTATTCTTCTCATTACGGGTACTGCTCTTACTGAAACCTGACTTTCGAGATTTCTTCTTTTTTGAGGTTACAACTTCCAATTTGGGATCTGTAGCCTGCTTGTGCGACCTCCACCTTTTCCACAGCACAGTATAAGTAAAAGAGAAAGCTGCAATGAGCAGCATGAATGTATTTAGTGCAACAGAATTCCAGCTATAGGAATGTACTAAAGCATCAGATTTTGTGTCTGTATTTATATGACCATTATCTCCACTAGGCAGAATCATGAGCCCAAATTCTTCAGTCATGGATGGAAGAGAAGAATGCATTATATCAGTTCTTTTGTTTGGAGGTAATTCCACTAATTCAGAAACTGGTTTTAATGCAGGATTGATATAGTGCATTATATCAGTTCTTTTGTTTGGAGGTAATTCCACTAATTCAGAAACTGGTTTTAATGCAGGATTGATATAAGTAGAAAGCTCAACATCTCCAGAAAGAGTATTCTGTCGCCTACTAGATGCAAAAAGTGATTCTAATGATCTAAGATTCCTGACTCGATGAACAGCTGGCTTTGTAGGACAAACTCCATATCTAGAATTCAATTGATCATCTTGGTCCGAAAGATCACCAAGAAAACTCTCAATTGGTTTACATTGCTGGGAAGCCTCAAAATCAGCAAACATTAAGTACCATAAAACCTTTCCGGTCTTTGAAGAGGTATATTTCAGAGCATAATCTGTTCTCATAATGTAGAGTGGATTTATAGCTTCTGAGTCTGCATCTTGTGCTGCTGCCCAACCTTCAACATCCTCCATTGGTACAATTGGATTTTGTCCAACATTTGTATCACCTTCTAAAGGAAACACATCCGACCTAATTGTCTGCATAAGTTTCCCCGTTTTAGCATCAACAATAAATACAGTGGTCTTCTTTGATCCCAACATAATTCCACTAGCTGAGACATATGGAGTTCGTTTTAGAAATTCTTCCATACTGAATGGCAGCTCCTAAGACAGTAAAAAGGAATAGAAGATTAAGAAATGCAGCATATTAGGGTTTAAAATACCTCTAACACTTCTTAATGTCAAACCATTTCATGCGAGCACACAGAACTCTCAAAGAATCATTATAAAGTTTGCACGAATCACACTCGTCGTGATATTTACACTTATAAATTGACAAAAGGAGAAAACCTCTGGTGAAAAGATTCAAAAGCATCGCAAACCTACTGGTGCCGCAAGGGAATAAAAGCTCTTCAGAAATTCATTTCCTCAACACAGAACTCCGTAAAGTTTCTGTGCGAGCATGGTAGAGGACAAGTTCAGTCAGCGTACCACTTTTTTAAGGCCTTTCCCATGCATGTATAATTTCCAATCTTCTCCACAATCTATATAGAAGTTATCATCCTCAATGGTAACATTGTTACTGTCACCTTGATAATCAGAGAGAGCCTGATATGAAGAATAAATGGATGACCCTGACCTAAATGCCCAGATATCTTCTCCTGATTTTAGATCCAGTAGATATACTGTACCATCTGGAGCAGCTACAATTGCTGTGTCATGTTTACTGAATTTAAAAACAAGACGACAAGAAGTTGCAGTTGAATTAGCTTAGGGGCAGCTGAGTAGAGAATCTATACTAAGAAAAAAGCAAGCGAAAGATGTTGAGAAAATTTAAGCAAATGAAAAGTAAAGGTGAACAATTCCTCAACCCTGCACACGTTATCTTATCAAAGAAAATGTAAAATCAAGATTCTAAAGTTCCTACAATTAGAAACAAGAAACCCACAATTCCATATTGATTGACCTTGAAAATTAAGAATTTCACTACCATGCCCGTGTTCCACAATTTTGTTGTTTATTAACATGTCATCATCATCTGCATCATCTATTCTAATAAAAAACAGAACCAGAAAAACAGCTTTGTTCAACACAAGTGTGAAGCCTGTCAAATTTTATTTCTTGTTTAATTTTCCCATTGAGCGGGAGCCTTTTGAGGCACTGGGGTATGTTGTTGTTGTTGTTGTTTAATTTTCCCATTGTATTGAGTATGTGGTTATTTCCCTATCCCACTCCCAACTCTCTGCCCCTGGATTATGATCCTCATAAGCTCTTAGCTCCTCCTCTATTTGAATAATTAAATGAGCAATCCATCCAACCTCCGAATTCTATAAATTGGGTGTGTACTAGGTCAATTAAAATGATAAGATATGCTTGGCAGAAATCAATCAGCCCAAACGATCGGGTCAACATGTCTTAAGTCATGACAAACAATTTGCTGGTGTACCTGATGGAAAGGCTGCGACCACCACCCAACACATTTTTCATTCAACTAACACTGACAGAAATGAAATAGAGTGATGGCTTTATAGCTCATACAGTTTCTCAACTCATTTCAACCAGCTAAGCTATCCTGACATGCCCGTTTGACACTCTTGCCTGAATATCCTGTTAACTGTTTTCCGATTTATATCAAATTTGAATTGATTTAGAAAAAATTTAAGTTCTGGAGACTCACTAGTGAATGACCCCTTAACTTGTAACAGTGCATTGGGAAATGTATTCGTTGTGAATCATCCAAATGTTTTGGCCTCGTCTCTCTCAAGATGAATATCTAGTGGCAATTTCACAAGGACTAATTCCTTGCTTCATGTTAAACATAGAATAATCGGGTCACCATCAGGGAGAAACATATCCACAGACCAAAAACAATCTCAAAATTCCATTCTTTAAGATACTACAACTTGAGAACCAAACACTAGTGGAAGTAAAAACAACAACAATAAACCCAGTGTAGTCACACAAAGTGGGGTCAAGGGCAGTGGTGGAGCCAAGATTTCAGTTAATGGGGTTCAAAATCTGAAAGAGCGACCATGCGAACTAGCTGAAGAGGGTTCGACATCTACTATATATAGATAAACAATAATTTTAACCATATATAAATAGTATAATTTTTCGCCGAAGGGCGTTCATAGACATAAGATGGCTCCTCCCCTGGTCAAGGGAGGATAGAGTGCATATAGACCTTGCCTACTAGTGGCTGCTAAGCAAAATCAATTAACAACGCACTTAAGTAAGTTAGATCATAGAACACACCTATAAGCACCATCTTTGGTTTTTCCTGGATGACGGAGGCATCCAGTGCCTACCTTCCAACCACCAACACAAGTACTGGATAACTCTGCCTACCAAGCCTTAGGCAGATGGGAAGAACTCACTTGCCTCTATTGGGATTTAAACCTGATCTCACGGTTTCCTCCCACTTCAATCATCACTAGTCCTGGTACACTCTAGCGTGCCAAAACGCATAAGCACTCTTATCAGCAAGAATCTCAGTATATAAATCAATCAGCTATGCTTCAACTAGTTAGGGATTGGCTATTTGGATCATCTCTATTCTTTCCTTTCTACTCAAGCCCTTTCCTAAAAGTTTGATAACCATGGTCTCCAGCCACTTAGAGGGCACCTCAACTAATTCCACTAAATACCTGCCACCTCCCACCAACAATAGGTACCAAGTAACTCTATCTATAAAGATTAGGACACATTTCTTCAAAGAATTCAACTTGACTACTTTTAACTTCTAAAGGAAACACTCCTCCTTTATCCAAACTTGGGAATATGGAAACTTGTGATTTGGTAGTAAAATATGGATTCACTTCTCTAATCAAAATTTGAACAGTTCACAAAATGAAAATTATCACAACTTAAAATAATCATCGGAATAAAGGGGAGGACTTACGGTTTCAGAGGCAGTAAAGAACTGGAAGCAGGAAATTCTGAGCTAGGGGTGGCCTCAACTCCCGGATCGGATCCTTCAGAATTTGATGGAGCTCCATATACAACAACTATAAATACGATTGCTAAAAAGAATATGATGAGGAAAAAACCTTTCATCTCCAAGATATAGGGATCAGAATTTCAACGAAATGCCTTCTCAATCGAAGCAAATTATGAACACAAGATATTGATTTTGAAGGCAATATGAATTTGTAAGGGTAAAAATTACATCTTTGATCTCCTTTCTAGGGTTTTCATTCCAATGTTGAATTGTTTGAAGCAAAAATTGGATCTTTTTCTTGTTTTGTTTCTAGGGTTTTCAGGTGCAGTGTAAAATCATAAACTAGATCGTCGCAGAAATCGACGTTGGATCCGTAACCGTTCGTTTCGGGTGCTACTATGATGTCCGGTCAACTGATTTCAGCTCAAAAATAAGCTTATTTTTGGAAGTTATGGAGCATAAAATTCAAAACGTATATACAACAACAACAACATACCCAGTAATATCCCACAAGTGGGGTCTGGGGAGGGCAGATTGTACGCAGACCTTACCGCTACCTCATAGAGGTAGAGAGGCTGTTTCCTAAAACCCTCAACTCAAAACCCATAAGTAGAAAGACTAGATATGATAAACTGCAATGTAAGGTAAGGCAAGACAACTAATATTGAGTGACCCATAATGCACTATAAAATGACAAGAAGGAAGTACTAATAATATGAAGAATGCTACAAAACGTATATATAATAATAATATACCTATTTAATTCTAAAATGAGGTGTAAGAAGATTAAAATTTTATTAATCTTATTTTTTTATTAGACTTTTGGCTTAAAAGAGAAATTGACACTAATGAAACAATAAATAGTAAAACACATTTGCAAAGATAAAAGATGTATAACCTACTGATAATAAACTTACAAGTGAGTGATTTGTGATGGTGCACTTAATTTTATGTGCAATAGTCAACTTTGATGCCATTAACTCAATGTTGAATTCATTTAATGTAGTGCTGTGTTAATTCACCCTTAATGACATTAATTTGGTTAAAGAAAAACTCACTAACAAAGTACAAAATTAAATCCCACTTTTTGATAATATGGTTGCCTAAGAAAAATGTTGCTGTGCAAATTTCTAGAAATTGTAGGTGGCAAACTGTAAATGTATTTGAAGTACTGCTTGTATAAAAAAAATTGCTTCATTATCGTTTGGGGGAGAAGAGATTTATATACCATAAAGCGAGTTGTCAAAATCTCTTTCTTTTCGCTCACTGTCAACAGACTTGCCAACTTTCCATTTTCTTTGATTATATGAGATTTATGAATTGCAATCGCTAGGCTATAACTTTATTTATGAAGGAAACTAATTTGAATTGTTCATTTTGAAAAAAAACGTAGAAACTTAAGATCAAAAACTGAAAGAAGATCATGTCATATTGTATCAAATTTATTCCCGATCTCGATTAAATAGATAGAGAAAGAATTCATAACACTGTGATATTATTGTCTTAAGCTAATGGGACTTCCCACTCAGTTTTACACATTAAAATGTAGATAACAAAACTGTTGTTCTTCTAAAATGATCCATCTCAAAAGAAGAATTAACATAACAAAAATGTCTATTCATAGACTTTGCATTCCTCATCAGCAGGATTTGTCTCACAGAACTCATCCAATGGGTCTCCACTTCCTGGTACTGCAACACCAGGCCATTTGCTTGCTACTAGATGAGCCAAATCCACCACTCTTTGGCTGCAATTCACAAAAGATAGTAATGTGATCCCCATGAAAGTTTTGCAAGATTTCGGTTAATTTCACGTATGGTTACTGAATTTTACCTGTATCCCCACTCGTTGTCATACCAAGCCACGACCTTGACCATATCGTCTCCCATGACCATGGTCAAGGAGGAGTCGATGGTGGATGAAACGTCAGAGCATCGGAAGTCAACTGAAACAAGAGGGACATCACACACATCTAATATGCCTTTTAAGGGACCATCAGCAGCCTTTCTGAAAGCTGCATTCACATCCTCAGCTGTAATTCCTTTCTTCTCGACGTTGACAACAAGGTCAACGACTGAGACATTAGGTGTTGGCACTCGGAGAGCAATGCCGTTGAGCTTTCCCTTAAGCTGAGGTAGCACTAAAGACACAGCCTTGGCTGCACCAGTGCTGGTTGGGACAATGTTCAATGCAGCAGCTCTCGCTCTCCTTAAGTCACGGTGAGAAGCATCGAGAAGCCTCTGCATATAACGGAACCAACAGTATTAGCGGAGTTACAGTTTCTACCATCAACATATTGCCATGAAGGCTCCATGTACGCGAAGGTGTTGCAATGGTTTATTACCTGATCTCCGGTGTAAGAGTGAGTTGTTGTCATTGTACCCTTCACAATTCCTGAAATGTGATTGGAAATAGTTAACGCAATAACCAAATTTGTGCCAATGTACTGCTATTGTAGTACAATTTGCTTCTTACCAAGTTCTTCATCCATGACTTTTACAAATGGAGCCAAACAGTTAGTGGTGCAAGAGGCGTTGCTGCAATTGCAAAGCAATGAACTTCAAAATTTTGAACAATATGAACTGTGCAGGTCTTATATACTCAAGGATGACCAACTTTTCAACCAATGCAAATATAAATGCGGAAACTGACCTTATGATGTTGGCAACCTCATGAGAGTAGTCTTGCTCGTTCACCCCAACAACATAGGTTGGGATATCAGCACCTTTTGCTGGTGCAGTGATGATAACTTTCTTGGCACCAGCTTGGATGTGCTTGCCAGCACCTGGACCATCAACGAACACACCGGTTCCCTGTGAATCAAACAGTATAATCAGCTTGGAACCATTTCTCAGGAATTGTGAATGTTTGAACCTCAATGATCACAGATTATATTTCAACAAAGGGCTGCAACTTGACTACTTAAGTGAATGACCAACTCATCTAAAAACTTAAACTGCTAAGGCGCATACTCTTATGATGAGAAGTGTACCTCAATGACAATGTCAATGCCGAGTTCAGCCCAAGGAAGCTTGAGGGGATCACGGCTAGAAACAACCTTAATGGGCTTTCCATCAACACTAATGGTTTCATTATCCACTATTTTAACATCAGCTTTGAATGTTCCCAGCATTGAATCATACTTCAGCAAGTGAGATGCCTGCATAATCCATGTTGCAGCAAAACTAGCAACTCTTAGTAAAAAAGATCAATTGAATTAACTGTTGCAACAACAAAAACATAGTATTTGGACTCACGTTCTTGACACCGCCACTGTCATTGACAACCACAACATCCAGTGGTGAATCTTTGCGACCATGCCAGCATCGGAGGAAATTCCTGCCAATTCGCCCAAAACCGTTGATAGCAACCTTCAATTTAGCAACAATTTCTCCCTTAACAGGAGCTGATCCTGTGGTCTAGTTTGCCATACCATAAAAACAGATCAGTTCCCCAAGCCTACTTCCCTGTAAAGAGTTTAACTTTCTACAGTGATGGTATTACACTATAATTAAGATCAGTTAAAAGATAACTTCAACTAATCATCGATATCACTATGATTAGTAACCTGCTAGAACATGTTAAGATATACTGATAGTGTAAGTCTTCCTACAGATAAAGATATAGCTTGTCTCCTCTTAGTATTCTCTACTCCCTCCGTTTCAATTTGTTTGTCCGATTTTGGCTTGATGCGGAGTTTCAAATGGGTTAAAAAGGAAAGTATGACAAACAAATTGAAAATATACGAAAATCTGAAAGTAGCGAAATCAAAGAGTTACCTTTGGAGTAAGCTGAGCAGAGACAACATCAAAGAAAGAAGACTCTCTGTTGGAAAATGCCACACATCCACTTGATCTAAGACCAGAAAATTCAGCTATTTCATATTTCTGCATAAACAGAGCATGAGAACTCAGAAAGACCATATTTTTTTAACATATCACTAAAAATGTCGACAAGTGTATGTGATCTTCCAAAAGTAGTGCAATTCTTTGAGGATCTGATACGGGTGAGACAGTATTTTTAAAAAGTCCGAACAACATAACATAGCATTTTAGTACTATCAATCATACATTGGAAAGGAAAGAAAAGAAACCTTGGATAAACAATGTGTGGGGAATAAGTGGGAGTTCTTATTGGAAGGAATTCTTGTGGTTGTAGGAATTCTTGAAGGAGCCAAAGCTGCATGAGAAGCCATGGCTGCAACCAAATGATCTGTGAGGAATTACTTCCTTTTTTGGTGTATATGGTTTGAAATATGGTTTGTTCCCACCATATTATTAATTGTTTTTTTATTTTGATGGAAATGATTAAAATAAAGTCATGGTTGATATTGACAGTAAAGAAATGAGTGGTGAAGATGGTGTATGAAAGATTGATATAAGATAAGATCATGTCCTCTGTCCCCATGTAATCGTCCATTTTCATAATCTCAACCACAAATTGTTGGAATAGTTCTTTTTATTCCGATCATGCCCTTGAGATTCTTTATACTGACCTGACTGAATTGATGCGAAGAATTTTTACACCATTACACGCAAAAATAGTCTTTACTGTGGTGAAAATTCGTTGTTATTGTTGTGGAACCATGTGTAATGTATTCCAATATTAAAGATTCACATGTTCATATCCAGGATCTAACAGGCTTCTCGTGCTAACCTTAACAACTTATAGAATATATTACTACTTGAAAACCACACTAAGAAATAGCAGGACAAAAGACAAAATTTAAAAGAGTTCCGGTCAATAAGAAGCATGTCACATAGCGTTCTTCCTCATTTTGGGATATAGTGTAGCAATTACCAAAAACATCAAAACTGAACTAAGAATATTCCCATATATTCAACACCCTCAGCTGACTCGACATTAAGAAGATAGAAATGTTTCTTATACAACAGCTTCAACATCATCTGAGTTCACAGCAGCTCCATTTGGTGCGTCATCTGACCTCAACTGAGTGGAAATGTCATCAATCGCTGAATTCAGCTGGTCAATCTTTGCAGCAAGCTTCTTGCGTTGTTTCTGCAGACAGAACAGTATGCACGAGTCAGAGGAAGTAGGAATATAAGACTATTACCACGAGCGTTTTGGTTTTGTTAAGACCATGAAATAATATGCAGGACACAATTACACTTGTGTAGAGATGATCCAACACCTTTTCACTAGGAAGTCAAGAGTAGCATCCCCGTATAGTTACTTGAAAGCTTTCTAGTGGGATTGCCAAGCATCAGTATACATGTAGCACTAAAAGTGAAGCTAAACTTTGAGAACTGGAGCGACACACAACTGGCAGTTTCTAATCTTGCTGTTTAGCAGTAGAATTTGTATCTCAAAAACGTAATTTGATTCGCTAGTTCATGACTACATTATGGTCACATACCAGCACTTGTTCAATTACTAAACTTTTGTTCAAGTATGACATTATAGAGAAATATTCTTTCTGGATAGACAATTACAGGTTCTAGTACGAGTAGGACTCCTTTGGTTTCATTGTCCACCAACAAAGGAAAATAAAGTACTTATCTGAAGGAACGCCAATATGGAAACTTACAAGTTACTAGAGTTATCACCTTTTCAGGTGAAGATTAAGCTACACAGACTCAGGAAAAAAAAAGAATCACATCAATTAGTGAGACTAAAATCACAAGGAAACTATATTTAATCAGAAGAGATGGTTCCGGGCACAAAGATATCTCCTTATATAATCAAAGATGTGCACAACACCAGCTTACCTCTAGTGCTTTGTCTTCATCATATATAAACTTGGGCAATTTTCTCATCAGGTCCTTCTTGTCAGCTCCAGCTAATGCCTTGCTGATCTGTAAAGAAGAATTACACAGCAATCAGCTAGCTCCTCCTCTAACGTGCAGCACTCAGAAAGAGAAGAAAATATATAGAATGACCAATAAGATTGAGATGTGACTTTCACTAGTATGTTTAGCAGAATAAAGGCAGCAACCAATGCAATCCCATATTTACCTGAGGTGCAAACACACAGCCAAGTGTACCAACAATTAATCCTCCCAAAACAAAGCCACCAACAAAGATGCCAGCACCGCTTCCGCTTGACCTTCCACCATCACTGCCAATTTAGGGGGAGAAATATTTGATACAATATTCCCTCGATTAGGTTTAGATGGATCACAAATATATGAAAGAAACAAATTTCCTTGTGGCTTCTCAGAGGCAAGAACCAAGTTGTTCCTGCCCCTAGATATGCCAATTTCGGTTCTGCTGTTTTGTTTGGCAGAAAGTTCATGCATAAACTGCAAAGAGAATACATGAAGGTAATACCTGTATGATGCTTGAATAGTCAATGATCTCTTAGAAGAATATGATTTTCCTCCGAAACTTGGACTGAAGGACAACTTGGTAGCACTAACATTTTGGTCTAATGACTTCAAGCAAGAACCTAGCACAGTAACAAAGAGGTTTTACACCACAACACTGTTAACGGTTCTAAAAGGCAGGGAACCCTGAATGCAAGAAATGATCTGCTAATGCTATTTATAGGCCCAATCACAAATATGAGCAATATATGTTGTTTTAATAACCGACAAATGCCAATGGTGCACGGGGTGAAACTAGTGGATACAGGCCAACCCCTCTACCCTTCTCCACTTAATTACCAGGCTTTTATCTGTAACACGGTTCGAACCCTTTGTTTAACACACACATCACATGTTGCCCTCTTAACCCTATGCTAAAGCCCTAGGGCATAATTGTGAGAAATATTATCATCATGCTTTCCATGAAAAAGTACAAAAGCCCATGTATTGGAAAACATGCACTTCATTTGTCTCACACAATTGGCCGGCAAGTGCTTTGCTGAAAACAATTAATCACAAGGATGCATTATACCACCCAAACTTTGACTATAACATGACCCCATTTTCGATATTGTGAAGAGAACACCTAGCAGAAAATTCATATAATTCCTCATATCTATTAGATTATATACAAACCATTGCACTGAATTAGCTACCTGTTACTTATATTTGTATAAAGTATAATTTCCATGCTACTCACAATCAAATCAAAAGCTTATTTAACCGTTAACAGTAATAAAAGTATCACAAACAACAACAATCATCACTTGAACAACCAGGTAGTAAATATACAAAATTAATAAGAAATGTGTGGCAAATGAAAAAAGGGAGTTACGTCATCACCAAGCAGAATATAGCCCAATAGCAGAAACAATCACTTTCTTACACCATGCATGAATATGTGAAAATGCAATAACAATCCATGAAAATGCAATAAGAATCCATATCAGAGATTTGCCTAAAACCGAGGAACCCAGCACAGATCTGGCATTCCCTACTAAAATTCAAGAGAAACTAAAGCTGGGTTCCAACTAGGAGGAGAATTATCTCTGGTGATTGAAATCCGAATCTAGTTTTTGAGCAGTGGAGCAGCAATTTGCAAATTGTGATTGTAGAAAAAAAATCAGAAGGGCAGCTATTTTAAGAGGATCTCTTCAGCTCCTCATTCAATATACAGATCACACAGAGTAAGAAGCAACACAGTGCAGTGTGAGAAACTCACAGACACCGAAAAATAAAGAGTGGGAGGGCTGTTATAGTTAGGTGATTAAATCACAAGAGGGTTGAGTGTAATCCCACAAGTGGGAGTTCGGGGGGTAGTGTGTATGCATCTTTTTCCCTACCACATGAAAGTAGAGAGGTTTTTTCATAAAATGCCTTCTATTATTACTGTTATATAGAATTTTATCGGATATAAACTCATATTGTTTCCCACAGTCACACTCACACCCTTGCTGCCTATAGGTAGTAATGCTCTGGAATTCAGCACCGGCTTACTTAAAACATTGCCCCAGCTCGGACTAAAAGCTAGCTCATGAGGGTAGAATCGCCCAAGTTCAAACAAACCACCCATCCATTCCCCGTCAATGGTTACAGTAACGAACTGGAGAGACGCATACTAAAATCTAAGATATCAAGGAAATCAGTGAAGGAGTGCATCAAAACTAAATAAGACAACCAGATCAACAAAGAATAACACAAATCCATCTAACAGTTCATCGATTTGGGGTATAGTACAGAGCTCGACAAACGCAAATCACAAGCTTAATCCGCAATAGAAAAATCAGTAAAAGCGTTCAGCATACAACAGGCAAGACAAACGAGATCGAGAAATGAAAAACAACAAACAAAAAATTTGAAAAACAAAAACACAGCCATAAAACAATCCTTCAATTTGGGTATATTACATAGCTGGTAAAAGCTTAGATAGCAATGTAAATCAGTACACAAAAAAAATGCAATCACATCAAACAAAAATTGATGAGAAACGAAAGGAAATTGAAGAAATTACCAGAGGAGAAACAGAGAGAAGGGCTTCTGGGTTTGGATAACACCCATGAATTCGAAAGAGCAGTCATTTTTGCAGTGAAGAATTTGGATTGAAGAGAAGATTAAAGTGAAGCAACGGAGAAGTGATTATGGGTTATAAGCATTTTTATATTTTCCATTCGATAATATCAATGCCACATTGGGGATATTTCGTAAAAAACAATACTTATTATTGTTAAAAATTAATTTAACTTGATTAAATTACTATATTTTTGCATATTTGGTGTAATTTGCCTAAACTATAATACTCTATATTATATGTCGTTCTCCCCTAAATTAATAATTATAGTGAATGAATAAAGGAAGTTAATGAACAAGAATTAAATTTTAAATGAGTACAATTTAACTAGTTAGCGTCAAAAGCTTGCATTTCAAGTAACTAATTTAATTATGGTGTTTGGATAAATTTTTATATATCTCAATTAATTTTATAGAATATTCGTTTATCACTTGCCAGTATATCATGTATACGTCACCCTTTGGGGCGGCCTAGTAGTTTGGACTTGGGGCGTTCATATTAGAGGTCTCAAATTCGAAATCCATTGCTAACAATAGAAAGTAATTTATCTTCTTGTCACCCCGGATATCCTTAGTGTGGGTTACCTCTCCTATGTTGGAAAATATTTATGGAAATTTGGGGGGAAATCAATTTGTTAAAGTAGGCAAGAAGTTGGAAAAAAACAAGAACAAATGTGTAAATGTTGAATTACTTGGGCCAAATGAAAAGCATATTGCAAGCAACGTAAGCCCGTTATTTTCGATGAGACCCAAATCCAACAAATTTAAAAGGGTTTAGAGAAATGGCCAATTTGATACGGCATTTAAAGTTTAGCTAGTTCGAAAAAAATTGAACAATTATTTTGAGTTTTTAGTTATAGAATAAACTCTTTCTTTTATGTCTCAGGTTTAGAACAAACCGCTGATTGTTTTCAACTGTAGAATTATGAATTTCATAACTTTTTCCCGAGCTCTCAATCATAGAACTTTGTGACGTGGATCAATTAATGTCTTATTGCTTCTATTAGATGCAATCACAACTCTTTTGTTTATTATCCTGCTAAATTTCTAGTTACATAACTAATGAAATTAATCTATTAGTTTAAAGACGATTAAAAAAAGTAAAATTTTATCAAAGTTCAAGCAAAAGAACAATCCCTAATTATAATATATACACACGCCCCTCGTTTAAATTCAATTCATAATTTCATTTTATAAATATTTTAATAAATGAGCAAAAATATATTACGTGAATCCATAAGGTATAAGTCAAACTCTCATAGTAACACAAGTTTGCTTAAACTAAACAAATATTAGTTGCCAAAAAATGTATGTATTTTTTAAAAATAAATTTTAGCAAGTTGTTTGGTGACAAAATTTCTACAATATGAAATATGTTAGTTGTCATTTGTCATCTTGATTGCAACTTCAAGTTGGTTGGTTGTAGTTTGACATTAATTCAAATATATACCATACACCAAGTTGTTTACTTAATATTATTAGTGAAGAATATTTTTCTATAAATAGTCATGTCTTGATCATTACTGTTTGTTTCGAATAGAATGGAATGGAATAATTAAAAGACAAGTGATAATTCCTTAAGACAGTGATAGAATTAGAATTTGAATTTTCACTAATATAATTAATATACAGGACAATATCATCACTATCAATAATAACAACATACAATAATAAATAATATATAATGTAATTTTACAAGTGAAATTTGAAATGACGGCTTATATACAAATCTTCTATCTCTTTTAGACAATCCGATTAAATATATAATATATACATAATACGAATTTTTAGCGAAGAATATTAGTTAAACAAGGATGACTTCACCATGAAAGTGCTCTCCAGGTCTATTAAATTCAAATTAGCACTACAACAAAAATAATTATTGCCAACAATAAATATGTGAGAGTGCTAAAATGTGGTTGTCACTGTTAATTAACTACCTCTAAAAAAATATATCCAACAACGATTAAGTTATTACTATTAATTAATTTTTAATTATTTAGTATAGAATAATTATTTAATTTTTAGTGGTATGAAAAATAGGCAGCATTATTTAGACAATATTTGGGATCAATACCCAAAGTTGATTACTTTGAAAGTATGCCTCCCACTCATTCACTTTTTTTTCATATTTGGAATTACTAATTATTGAGCAATTGATTGTGCAAAAATAATTAACACTATGAATGAATAATAATTACTATAATTTAATTACAAAATAATAAAAACAAAATGATGTCATGAGGTAAGAGGGTGTCAGTTTGGTTGTTAAGAGTTGAGACAAATATCCAAGTCCACGATGAAAAAAAACAAAGAAACAAATTTTAGTTTAATTGGATGGACAGTTCACTTTTTTCTAAGCAAATGTCCAGAGGTCAAAGTTGTTTATTATATTAAATAATAATTTGATTATTGTTACACTTACCTAAACATCCACATGCATTTCCTTGATTCTATTTACTCATCATTTAACTAATATACTATTTTAACTTTATCTTATCTTTTAGGATTTTCTTGGCTTTAATAATTTTGTGTCTTTTTGCTCTCTTAAGAAATCATAAAAATTAATTTGACTTTTGTTCAACTCTTGTCAAAGAGGTAAAGATGTTAATGATGGTTTTCTATTATAGTTTTTACTTCCTCATTTATTTATATTTTTTTTCCCAATTTTCAGATACATCAATATTATGAGTTTTATTTAAAACAAAGGTTTTTTTAATGCTCAATACTCTATAAGTCTACCTCATATATCAATATAGATTTAATTATCATACTATAGTATATATATTTAAGTTTTGAAAGCACGTTTTTATCACATAACATCCCAGACGCGAGCCTCTATTTCATCTAATTGACTTCAACATGGTGAATGATATCTAACATCATGAAGTTTTTCATTTTGTTTGATTATAGATCCAAGATACTTGAAACTTACTCCTTTCTTGAGTATGAATTGTGTATCAATCTTCACTTTCACGATTTCATCTTCCACTTCGTGTGTTATGTCACTAAATTTGCGCAACAACTATGTCAGTCATTTGTTCTTCTTAACCTAAATCCGTTTAAATTTAAGAGTTTATTTTCGAACTTTTAACCTGTCATTAACTTCACTTTATATGTATCTTGTTCATTAATACTATATCATCTTTAAATAACATATGTTACGTTGCATCAATTCTTTCTCTCTAAAATAAACAAACAAACAAATCATTAAAAAAAAAGTATTTTGAGTGACCTTCTATTATTTTTATTAATTTTAACTCAGTCAAAAGTTAAATAATTTGGATCACTTTAATAAATTTGTTAATATGAACTAGCTTAAAGATGTAAAAGTTGATTTCTTGCAAATTAAATTATCTAAAAGATTATTGTTCCACAGTCCACAATATTAAAGAGAAAAAAAAAGATGGTAACACTATTTTTTTAAAAAAGGGAAAAAAAATCTTCCACTTTTGGTAGCTCGAGGATTCTGTTAACCACATTGAAAAGTGGAAACTAAAACCTAAACAAAAGATTCATCACACTTTAGACATTAATCCATCATTTATATTAATTTTGATTTGATTTTCATCATATTAAATTGTATTTTTACTTCCTCACATAAAATAATGTTATATTCAGAATGTTTATAGAACTACCTCACTCAAAAAAAGACACAATAAAATTTAAAAATTTCCACATATTTCAGATAATACTATAGGACTCAAAAAAAAAAGAGTTTTTTTTTTAAAAAGCCGTCTGGACTCAGGTCCACTTAGTTCAAATATTTTCAAAATCTTGTTTGAATATATAGTAGACTAATTTATCAGTTAACTTTTGAAGATACAATTTTTCAATTTTTTTTAAAAAAGTTAAAATTTATCCAACTGAAAACTTTTTTCTCAAATAAATATATATCTAAACTAATTTCAACTTTTAATATCATTTTTTGATTTTAACTCTTTCTTTTTATGAAAAAAAATTCAACAAAATCTACAAAACGTTAGTTTAAAACACAATTTCTCACGAACGAAAAGAAAGAAATCAAGGGTGAAAATGATATCCATCCACTCATTTTAACTTATCTACCATAGTAAAAATATATTTTTCATGTCATTTTTAATAATATTAATTTTTATTTTATACCTATCCCTATTTATTCTTTTACTTCTCAAAATACAATACAAATATCATAGTAATACATATTAATATCAAAAAATACCTCTTCGTTACGTTTTGACTAAAAAATATAAAAAATGAAGGTCCTTTTTTAACGGAAGGATATTTTTTAATCGAATACTAATGAAGGGTATTTTGCTCTATTTCTAATAGTTAAAGAGTATTTTTGATATTTTTCATTTCTGTCAGAATGAGGAATATTTTTTAGCAAGAAATTTAATGAAGGGATATTTTTTGAGCCAAAAATATAATGAAAGTGTATTTTTACTCTATTTTAAATAATTTGAAGATATTTTTGATCCTTGATTATTTTTTTAAACAATGCAAAAGATTAAAATTTACATGTAAAAATAAATGAGCACTATAAGAAAGGAGCCGGCTGGATGTCATAGTCAAAAGAATTTCTTTGTTCTTTTTCTCCGTAATTTCTTTTTGAGATGATTCCATTTCCATAATAACAGAAAAAAGAAAAAACTTTTCGTCTTTCTTTAGTTACACTTTTGCTGCATAATGTTTTGCAGTTCCTTATTTTGCTCACCCACTTCTTCTCAGTTCCATCTTTCAATTTTCCCAAACCCTAGAACTCAAAAATCTAACTTGATGGGTCGTCTTGTTTCTTGATTTTATTATCTGGGTCGTTGTTAAATTCTCGTTTTTCATATCGGAATCTTCTAATAAGTTCTTTTGCTGCAGAAAAAGCCAGCATTTTTTTCTTACTTCAGTACTAGTAGTTCAAACACATTGTTACAGTTTGGATTGTTGGCATTTGTAGTTTATGGTTTGAGTTGAAACGGGTCGGACTCGGTTCTCCATGGCTCGGCGTCATGGGTGGCAACTACCGGCTCACTCGTTTCAGGTTCTTCATTTTGCACTTAGTTGTATTTGGATTACTTGAAAAGCTATAATGTTGGTGTTATTAGATCTTTTGGGGTTTTTGCTTTGGTTTGGTGACATTGCTGATTTGTTTCTTTAGTCAACTGCAGTTTGACACTCTTATTTTTGCTTTTTTAAGTGATGCACCAGTTAGTTTTACTTTGTAGATTTAGGATTTGCTCAAATATTTAGTTATATTTACTTAGAAATTTCCTGTGTTTCATATTTCTCAAAAGCTGCGATCTTTAACTTCTGAGTAGGAATTTGACTTAAGTTACAGTTGTTCTATCTGGATTTTCTTAGTTGGTATTGGGTCGGTGATGAATTTGGAGCAATGGAGGTCAAGTTTTAGTTTGTGGTAGAAAATTTATTTGACGGGTTTCCTTATTATTATTTTTTGCTTTGATGATTTTCTAAGTTGGTAATTACGCTGCATTGAAGGGAAGCTCTAGAGCAATGGTAAAGTTGTTTCTGGGTGACCCATAGGTAGGCTGCCTACGTCAGATCTCTTTAGAGGGTATCACCCTTGACTAGACTCTATGTGAATGGAGGATGCTTAGTGCACCGGGCTCCCTCTTTTTATGGTGATTTCCCTGCGTTGAAACAAGATTAAAATTTCTGCGACTGTGACTGAGATCACACTTTCCAACACTCTTGATGCAACAAATCATATCTGCTTTATCCAGTTTTTTGTTGGACAAACTTTACGACTTAATCTAAAGAGCTTTTTAGCTCTGAATCGTGTTTACTGGATTATCTAATGCAATTGTTCTCTTTGTGTACTTGTATATTGGTCCTCGTGATATTCTTTCTCGCAGTCCATCGGACAAAATAAAATAGTATTGGTTTTCTATGTGGTGGTCAGCATGCATTTCTTACTTCTGTACTCATTTTCCCATTTCTCAAGTCTCTGAATGATAAGTTTCACCTGAAGTTCTTCTGGCAGGCACCGGTGTTACTTTTTATATTGCTTAATGATATCATATTGTATCGGCCTTTATGATTAACTAGTATTGTCTATTGTTGATGTGCAACTTGAATCTTGTGTACTCAGTGTTCCATGTTGTTGTGCAGGTTGTGGCTATAACAGTTTTCTGCCTTCTATCTGTTGCCTTCTATGCATTTTTTGCTCCATTTCTAGGAAAAGACATCTTTGAGTACATAGCAATTGGTGTTTATTCCTTCTTGGTGAGTGCAATAGGGATGAAGTTGCTTGCTATTTTTGTTGCAAACACTCTATTCATGTTTCACTTTCTTGTCATCTTTTGACTCTTGATTTCAGGCTCTATGTGTGTTTACACTCTATGTTAGATGCACGGCAATTGATCCTGCCGATCCTGGGATTCTCATTGAAGCTGACAAGTCAACTGCCTATCAATCACACAATGAAATAGATTTACCTGGTTAGTTTCTAGATGCTATATGATCCTCTTATTCTTCTTCCTTTGATAAAGGTAAATCTGCAAGGGGATCAGAACAACCTGAAGATAAATCTAAATTATTTTTTGGGTGGTAATCAAAGACCAAGTACTGAGCAAAATTATAATAAGTATCAAGTTTTACTAGTACTCATGAACTGTCAAAGAGTGAAGTTGTACAATAGATGGAAAAAGGAGGAGGACCGTCAAGTGTTATGTATAAGACTTTGTGGCTGCATCTTGTTGGGGATGGAATGGATGAAAGATGGAGCATTGGTATTTATTTGGTAATTTGATCATGATTCATCTTCTGTTGACATCTTGAACTGCTTGTGATAGGTGATATGTCTGCTGCAGGGGGTCCCAGCAAAGAAGGGTTCCGAGATGGAGGAACACCTGCAAGTGCTGCTTCAGGTTGCTGTGGAAAACTTGGAGGTGTCCTCTGCTGTTGTTTTGTCATTGAAGACTGTCGGAAGGATGATCAGTTGCTGCAGCAGAGTGGAGATGAAGAAGTTCTTTTCTGCACATTGTGTAATGCTGAGGTATACCACTTCTCATCTGCTTCCCTCTCTAGTCTACCCTGCATCTACAGTATATATTTCTCCTCCAACTACTTCCAAATGTTCAGACTTTCATTGGGTATAGTGGAGAGCCATGGATAAGTTATTTTTTTCCCTATGCAGGTTCGAAAGTTCAGCAAACACTGTAGAAGTTGTGATAAATGTGTTGATGGATTTGATCATCACTGTCGTGTGAGTTCAAATATATGTTGTCTTCTTGTTTAGTTTTCTGTTGCTCAAAATACGTCGTGTTTTACTTTGACATGACATAATTCTTTGAATTGGAGGAATGTGCTGAATCTGATTTCCCATTTGAGGAATTCAAGATAAGGGTATTTTTGGAAAATATATATTCCATCAAAACATATTTTATTCCATGCTGTTAAATATGTACACTACATTTCTCCGTCTTGCAGTTATTGTAAATTTTCTGTCAGTAGTATCATTTCGGATGTGTACTTTTTACAGTGGTTGAATAATTGCGTGGGAAGGAAAAACTATATCACATTTGTGAGTCTGATGGCTTTCAGCTTTGTCTGGGTAAGTCGCACTAAGATTCTTTCATTATATCGCCTCTTTAATGTTTGACAAGGCATAATCATTTCTCTACCTTTTAAATTAAATATGTCCTTTCATGTCAGCTTGTCTTTGAATGCGGAGTGGGCATTGCAGTCCTAGTTAGATGCTTTGTCGATAAGAAAGCTACAGAAAATCAGATAATAGAGAGACTTGGAGAAGGATTCTCCAGACCTCCATTTGCTGTTGTAGTGGTATGTAAGCTATCTTGTTGCTTGCAGAAGGACTATTCTGATCATTTGTGTTAGCATTTGGAAGCTCTGTGTGTACTGCATTTTACTAATCTGTCTTTGTTAGACCTTAATTATTGCGGGAGTTTTATCTTATACTGGTCTAGTAGTTGGAATCTTTAGATGTGTAATCTACTATAGTAAGTTCATGAGCCTTGGACTGGTTGAAGCAAATTTACGAAGGAAAGATATAATAACATTTATGTATCAATGCATTGAAGCAGCTTGTAAATTTGAAGGTTTGCCAAATCATAGTGCCAGAATCACCATGTACATGACATTTAGTGTTGTTTCAAACTTGTTCCCTATGTTACAGTTTTATAACATTTTTTGTGCATTTTCTGAGAAATGGTAAGTGTATTATATTGCAAAGAAGTGCTATCAAAAGTATTTACAATCAAAGGCAGAAGAATATCCCTTCTATTCTTAAAAGGGACTCTATCAACTAAATAAAATAGTTCCATCTTGATCTTCTAGATAGAATTTCCTTAATCTTCAAAGCACCTCTTGTTCCTTACCTCTAAAGAATCCACCAAATGGACGCAGGGATAGTGCACCACAATTTCATCTTTTTCTTGATTCTCCCCTAATGTACCAGCTGTTAGCAGCTCTCGAGTATCTCTAGGTACATACCATTTTAGGCGCACCATGTTAAAAAATAATTGCCATTGATCAGTGACGGAACAATGCAGAAACAAATGATTCACTCTTTCTGGCATGTTATCACACAGAAAACATCTACAACATAAATGGAATCCTCTTCTTTGTAAACTCTGCTATGTTAAGCAAGTTTTTTGAGCCACCAACCGTGAAAAACACATAATCTTACAAGGAGCATTTGTCTTCCACATCTGTTTCCAAGGCCAAAAATTATTTTGTATTCCCCTAGAGTTCATATTATCCATATCATGAGTTCACAGTATAAATTCCGCAAATCTGCCCATTTTCCGATCATTTAGGTTCCTCCTAATTGAAATCAAAACTTGCCTGTGGAAATCTGGGAACTGTTCTTTGAGAGGAACATGGCCAATCCAGTCATCATTTCAGAAGAAAACTTCTCTACCATCACCAATTTTAAATCCAATATTGCACACAAATTGCAGCTAAAGGTTCGTTATGTTCTCCATCATTAACCCCATAGGAAATGGTAACTGTTGCTTCCATACTTTTAACTAATCTCATCTTTCTGTAAAGCTTGTTCTTCTGAAACGAATCTCCAGAACCATTTCATCATATCAAGCCTTTCCTTTTTGTTCGTTGTTGTTGTGGACCACTTTACTAAATGAAATACCCTTTTTTCCTTGATCTCTTGCATTCTTTTGACCTTTTCTTGTTCTCTTTGGGTTTAATCTTTTGTTTTTCTTTTCTGTTTCAGGCCTTATGTACTGCTGTTTCACTCCTTGCAACTGTGCCTTTAGGTGAATTGTTCTTCTTTCACATTATTCTCATTCGTAAGGTATGTCTGTTCATATCCTCATTCATTCCTGGTTTTTCAGTTGTGTATGTGCATGCTTATATATAAAAGATGTTCTGGTTGTGCTGTAATGCTGTATTCAGGGTATTACGACATATGAGTATGTTGTCGCAATGAGATCTCAAAGTGAACCGCCTGGACCCTCTGTAGATGGAGGTGATCAGGAGAGTTTGCCATCATCACCGACCAGCTCTGCAGTGACTGCCATCAGTGGGAGAAGTTCTGTTGGTATGAGCTTGCAACATAAAGGTGCTTGGTGTACTCCTCCAAGAATCTTCATGGATCATCAGGTTATATACTTCCGTTCTTCTGGTTTTGTGAAGTTGATTAAGAAAGTTCTCCCTCTTTTTCTGTGAGTGGGGGATATATGAGGCGGAGGAGAATGAGATCTGGATAATTTTGACTTGAGCAACTAAGTTCAATGTCCTCGAGTAAAATAGTTAAATTATTGAACCGTGTTGCTAATTTCATTCCTCTAAACACCTCTTGCAGGATGAAATTATTCCTCATCTTCAGCCTGGGCGATTGCCATCTACTGTTGATCCTGATGCACTAGACAAGGACAAAAAGGCATCCCACCGTCCAGTCCGAATTAGTGCATGGAAGCTTGCAAAACTAGATTCCAGTGAAGCAATCAAAGCTGGTGCCAGGGCTAGAGCTTCATCGTCTGTGCTACGCCCTGTTGGTGCCAAGCACAATCCTTATGACGCTGATCATTTGTCCAGTGGCATGAGTGGTAGAAGCAGTCCAGCAAGTACTAATCAAGGATCTCATGACAGTAATGCTAGAGCTGGGACATCAAGGTTGTCTCCTTCCAAGAGCTCATATCCGCCGAGTCGTGCCAGCAGAGAAGATATTGAAACATGTGGCCACAGCATGAGTAACTTAAGCAGTCCTCTTGCCCCTAACCTATCCCCACCTCCATTAGCACTACAGCATCACCCTTCAAATAGAGACCACTTCAATCCAATATATCAGTCATCTGCAGAACAGTCTCCGTGGTCAGCAAAAGCATGCCATGAGACCGGATCTCCAGGCCCTGATAATCTGTCAGAGGTATCCACAAGGAAGAACAATATGGGCACTCCAAGTATAAGGTCATCAGTGTTCTGGGATCAAGAGGCCGGGCGATTTGTTACTGCTAATACTAACAGGGGTGCTGCTTCTACTTCACAAGTTTCTGGAACAGAGCTTACTTACACAGGTCAATCTATATTTTTTGGAGGGCCTTTACTGAACGAAAACATGAACCGAGGGGCAAGAAGTGGCAGTACTGGTGGTCCACAACGGAGTTACTATCATGGAAGAACACAAAGGGGTGGTCAGCTTCCTGTATTTATTCCTAGTGATTCCCAGCAAAATCAATTTTCTTCACGATGACCTCGATTATATTTGCTCCACTTGTTTTATGTTGAGATATAAAGTTAGATGTCCATTTTCGCCTTCTCAAGTTTTTGTTCTTTCTTAACTGAGTAGATTCTCCATCTCTTTTGCAACAACAAAATACTTGTATAGAGAAGCTGTTTCCACTAGAACCTCATCTCAAGAATCTCTGTTTCTTTGACGACACTGCAATTTGCAGAGAAAATTAGAAGGCGTGCTAGTCGATAGCCAAATTTAGCTATGAGATGAAATTGCAAGAACTGAAATGTGTATGATCAGTGAAGAGTATAAATATCATTGAACTAACTTAGCATAAATATATGTGAATCAAATATCTCAGCTCCAAATGACTACTCCCGTCTCAAGTTTATTTATGTTTTAGTCTGTTTATTTCTTTTTATTTAACATAGATATATTTAAGATTAAATAGCATTTTCGTATATTTTATATCACACAAACAAATTGAAGGCTTAGGATATTGTTGTAAAGGAAATGACTCTCTTGCCCCTCAACTCCTTCAACGGGCTCGGTTTGGATAGAGCAAACCAAGAATGACAGAATAGTACGGTAGTATACTTCTTGCAAAATATCCTTTAAGCCATGGCTGCAGCTTTGAGCATTCAAGGATCATGGGTCGTCAGGAATTCTTCAAATTCCTCCAATGCACAAACTGAGCAGCAGCTAAAGCAGGTGTTTTTACAGTTACCCATTTCAAGAAGATCTGTAATTCTCATCTCAGTGATGCCCCTTAGCCTTAATTTGGTTCCTCAACCATCCATGGCTAGAGAGAGGCGCAATAAGAAGAACATCTCTCTTGAAGAATATCAAACTAGCTGTTAGTACATCTTCCCAAATTCATCTATTTTTAGCTTTTTCGAATCTAAATTCTCAAGAGATATATTCCCATTGGCTGCAATTTCCAACTGCTGCTGCTAGTTTGAAAAAGTTACAAAATTTACCATAAATTATACACCATTCTGTTTCAATTTGTTTATTTCCCTTTTAGTCCATTTAAAAAAAAGAATGTGTCTTTGCTTTTTAGCAACTCTTTAATTTCGGCTTTTCAGTGATTTTACATATCTTTGTTTAACAGCACAAAATAAAAGTATTTTTAAATTTTTTAACCTCCATGCCAAGTCAAAACCAAATAAATAAATTGAAAAGGAGGGAGTACAAAATATGGTCACTGATGCTAACTTATGCTTGTATGATGAGCTTCTAAGTAGTGCTGGAGAAACTAAATTTGTTTTCCTAATGGAGAGTACTTAAGATAAAGTTTTGTTTGAGCTTGATGTTGTTGACTTCCCACATCAGGTGAGATGTGGAGCTTTGTCTCCTTATATAGGTTCGGAAAATCCTCACCTCATGAGCCGATTTTAGGGATTGTGTTAGATCAAGATCCATTTCTTTCATGGTATCAAAGCCAGGCCCTCATGGTTAATCCAATCTTGGTCCTGCATTTTATGTGTTTGCTCTCCAGATTAGTACTCTGGGCATATGAGGGGTGTTGAGTTCCCACATTGGGTGGTATGTGGAATTTTGGGTTCCTTATATGATCCTTGATGAATCCTCACCTCATGAGCTAACTTTCAGGATTGTATTTAACATTAATAGAATTCTTATATATATCATCCAAAGATTTGTCCACTTCCTTGGTTTTTGACTACTCTCATGTATTATGACATTGCTGTTGAGTTTTGATCAATCTTAAAGGACCTCAAAAAATAATCAAATTATATCGAAATAATACTGTAGTTGATACAAGTAATAACTCTATTGTCAATTGAAAGAGCCTGACGATATCATGGATATGACCCCATGATTATTATCTTTATTAATGATTGCTTTTAAAGCAGCTGATGGATTGAAATACTATGACATTCTTGAAGGAAAAGGTCCTGTAGCTGAAAAGGGCTCCACCGTACAGGTTTGTTTATCGTTCTCTTGTGATTTGTGCACATTTTGATTTCCCTTTCAGACTGACCTATTTCTGGCTTCCCTGCTGATTCCTGTAGGTACATTTTGACTGTGTATATCGTAATATTACTGCGGTTTCAAGTCGAGAATCTAAACTGTTGGCTGGAAATCGTATCATTTCACAGGTCTGTTGTGATGACTTCTAATAAGAAATATGCAACAATTTATTTACATCTTACCAATAGACATGTACTGCTGCCCTTGGTTTACATTTGATACTGATATATGTCTTTCTACTCTTAAGTAGCCCTATGAGTTCCAGGTTGGAGCTCCTCCAGGGAAAGAGCGGAAACGTGATTTTGTGGACAATCCAAATGGTTTATTTTCCGCTCAAGCAGCCCCAAAACCTCCAAAAGCAATGTATACAATAACTGAAGGGATGAAAGTTGGAGGAAAGGTGTGATGACATTTCAATTGTGCCTAAAAAATCTTTTTTTTTTTCTAATAGTTTCTATGTGCAAACTCTGATCTCTGAAAAGGATAGGCAAGGTTTAACATAACTGACAGCTACCTTATTATTTGCTGCTTGTCTGTATCTTTTGCTCAGAGGACTGTGATCGTTCCTCCAGAAGCTGGCTATGGTTCAAAGGGAATGAATGAGATTCCGGTATGAACCTCACTTTGTTTCCTTCTCTGTTATTAGTTGACAAGGTTGTGTTATTCTTCTTTTCAAAGAAATGTCAATCAACCAAGGTCTGAAATCACTGTATCTGTTAAATTACGTCCAGTTAGAAGTGAGTTTATCTTGAAAGTAGGTTGTGGTCAAGTGCCATGATCCTGATATCTATTCCAAGGCCTAACAATTGTTGCTTGCTTGTTTAGTAATTAGTTATGCAAGGGGCAACTAGAATGTCCAGCCAAAGACAAATATAGAGCCGTTAGAGGATGTCCAACCAAGGTTCTTGTGTCCTTTAGCCTTATTGACCATGTCCATCTTGATCATATAACTTATTGATTTTCTTTAGTACCTATGAGAGATTTTTTCAGCTCCACTCACCAAATCGAGAAAAACAAGCTATTTGCAGATTAAACAGCCGTTATACTAGGAGTTCTTGGCTGAAGATGCACAAATATCATATTCGATGTTATTGATGTGGTTCTATTATCTTTAACTCTTATTGTTTTCGAGATCTAATGATTATTCAACTTACATGGTGCAGCCAGGGGCTACATTTGACCTGAATATTGAACTACTGGAAGTAAAGTCACCAGACAAGAAGCAATAACTGCCCAGACTGCTGCACTATATGTTTTGCCTTCCCTCTTGTTCATTGTTTTGTGTTCTCTCATAAACGCCAACCGCTGTGGAATCACTAGCAGTTCCCACTTACCCTTCACGTGATCTGAACCACGGCCGATTGGTTGAGGCGCCTCACCAACACGTGTCAACATGTCTCATGATTTTTGCTTCCCCTTCAAGTTAACTGTTCACTCTTTGTCATGTAGATGAAGTAGCTTGCTTCACCTTTTCTCCGTTTGTATGTGAACTTTTACTTAACTTCCCATATTACTTGTTACCGCATATTAGTATTAGAGAGACATCACATTTTCTTTACTATGAGAAACCATGTTGTGTCAGATGAAAAAGTGTCAGAATAATTATTTTTTTTCATATGTTATTTTATTTATTATGATAATGATGATTTATATAGTCGATTTCAACTTATTTAACACCCAGACATAGTTTTTTTTGTCTCATATGCCATTTTGTACGAAGCAACTTGACAAAAAATACAAACACCTATACTCTCCCTTTTTGAGTAAAATTTTAGGAAAATAGGATGTACACGAAATAAATGCCAAGAGACATATATATAATTGCAACTTATATTATTCTATGTTATAAAAATAATAAATTACACATTTATTTATAAATTACAATCCAATTTGGAATCAACTATTAATTATAAACGAATCTTACACTTTTAGAAAAATTATTTTCAATATTATCACAAGTCACTTAAACAAGTTAAATGGGTGAAAAATAAGGTAAATAGAAGTATAGGGTAAAAAAAGACTGATAAGTATGTAGGAGGGCTTTATATTTTAGGCAGATCGGTCTCACTTGTCAGTAGACATAGCGCTCAACTCCGACGATGGTCTTCTTCTCCGTCTGATATTTTCTCGATCTGATAGCCAAAGTATTTCAACACATAAACCAAAAAATCTAATTGGAAAATGACGATTCGCCTCTATTTGTTGTTTTCGTTTTTCGTTTTACTTGCTCAAAGGTCGCCTGCACTTTCCGATCTGGTCATCTCCAAACTTGATCGAAAGGTACGTATGTCTCTGATTGGTGTTCAATTTGCTTTGCTTCGTTAATGTATAAACGTGCTACTCTTTTCCCTATGATATTAACGCTAATTGGATTATAGGATTAAGATCTAGTCGTTGGTAGTGTAGCCTTTTGGGAGAATTTGCTAAATATTTTGGTTTGCAAACCTTCTACTACCTGCTTCTGGTGGAAAATGGCCCGTGGAATTAGTAGAGGGGAAAAAAAGTAGCAAATGTGGTAGAGGAATCATATAGTCAATTAATCTAAAAAAATTGCTGTTTTTAGCTTAAAAATTAGAGTTTTTTTGGGATAGGCAGACTTAAAGTGTTGAATAATTTTTCATAATGTTATAACTATAGTGCTCCAACATGAGTAATTTAACGCCGATCACCTGTTTCTTTTCTTTTCTTTGCGTTTATTCTCAAGCTCAGGACAAGTTGAATGAGGCATAGAATATGAGGTCATAGTAGAGTGATGATACTCTTCGCCCCTTTTCTATGTTACTATCTTCTAAAAAATTTAATCATCCACCACACTGTTTGTTTGATTGTCATGGTTGATACTTGGATTAGTAGTCATTTCACATCTTGGTGTCATTTGAAAGAGAAAATCTCAGCTGTAAAATTAGACCCTTGGATCTAAATGGCAATTATTTATTCACTAATATGTTCATTCCTGGCTGTCATGAATCTCGTAGTGCAGATTGACCTGACCTCTCAAGTAATCCGTGTGACTACAACTTTGAAGGTTAGTAGTTATTGCTTGCATTCTTTTGAGATTATGGACAAGTTTGTTGAATATTCTGAACTATAGATAACGGACTTATTGGTCTATTTACTTTAATTGAGAAAGAGTTTATTTATTTGGCAATTTGCAAAATCGGCTTACTGCTACTATCTAACTAGTGATACTTGTATTATTTCTTATTTGTTTGTTCAGATAGAAAATCCTGGTTATGATCCAATTTCAGAGGTTTTGTTACCATTTGGAGATCACCAGGCAAAAGACTTAGCATTTTTAGTGGCAACTACCAGTGAAGGGAAAGGAAAAAGTAAAACTTCTTCCAGTAGCCTACCTATTAAAGTTGTTAACCCTGAAGGCATGCCACCATCATTGACTTGGTATTCTGTCTCCCTACCAAAGGAGCTGGCAAAAGGGCAGAGCCTGAATTTGGAAGTTAGGACTGCATTTACACATGCACTACAGCCATTTCCTGAGAAAATCACTCAAGTTGATATCCAACTTCTTGTGTTCCAGGAGAGTGCCTACTATATTTCTCCTTATCCAGTTAATGTCCAATCTCTTAGTATTAAATTACCAGAACCAAAAGTCGAATCATACACAAAGTTAGAGAACACCAAATTTTCTGGTTCAGAAATTAAATATGGACCTTATGAGAATCTTCCTCCTTTTTCATTCTCTCATATAGCAGTACACTTCGTGAGCAATAAGCCATTTGCAGTTGCACAGGAGTTGGTGCGAGAGATAGAAATCTCTCATTGGGGAAATGTTCAGATTACTGAGCATTACAACCTTGTCAATGCTGGTGCCAAAAGCACTGGGGAGTTTTCAAGGTACTATCATATTTTCTGATTAAGTTCAAGAATTGTTAAGCTGGTTGTATGTAACCAAGAAGTCTCCTGCTTTTAACATCACAGGCTAGAGTACCAGGCCCGACCACATCTTAGAGGTGCATCGTCGTTTAGACATCTTGTTGCCAAATTGTCTCCCAGAGCCCATTCCATTTATTACAGAGATGAAATCGGCAATATTTCAACATCCAACTTATGGGGTGACTCATCAAAGGTTAGAAAGACATTCTTTCTGAAGTGTCCGTGTGGCTTTTGTCTGCTAAACACTCCGCTATCTGTTTGCAGACATTGCTAGAAATTGAACCCAGATATCCAATGTTTGGTGGCTGGAGAACTTCTTTTACCATTGGCTATGGGCTGCCCCTTAAGGACTATTTGTTCCGTGCAGAGGGGAAACGTTTCTTAAATATATCTTTTGGTTGCCCAATGGAGGACGTGGTAGTTGAAAACCTTGTTGTGAAGGTAATACTTCTGTAAGAGCTGAATAAAGGCTTTAATGCCATATCTTTCATGATGTGATTTAGCGTTATCATAAAATCTAAAATATGATTTCTTTAGAAGATTATGATACATATCGTGCAACAGAGGGCTTATATGGTATAGTGTGATCATATGGTATTCTTTGGCTCATTGTATATGTTTGATATCCGCTAATTGCATGTAATGCTTTATCTTTTTTTTTTCTCTGTTGAAAAATTCTTAAAAATAACTATGTAATTGTGGGGAACAGGTCATTCTTCCAGAAGGTTCAAAAGATATTTCTGTCTCAGCCCCTTTTCCTGTCAAAGAGTCTAGAGAGGTATGATTAAATCTAGTTGTCTCCTCTGAAGTTCCTCTTGTATGATAACCTTTCTTCCTCTAACTTTCTATTACTTATTATGTTTTATTTGCAGACGAAGTTTTCTCATTTGGATTTGATTGGTCGACCAGTGGTTGTTCTTGAAAAGACCAATGCTGTGCCTGAGCATAACCAATATTTCCAGGTATACAAGTCCATCTACAATGCTGTTGAAAGAACTGTATGTGAGAAGCATTGCATATGAGCCTAGCTAAGCGAAGACCATTTTGGGTATGAGTTAACCGGATTGTAGGTAGAATAGTCAGCTTTGATAGAGAGCCTCAAATATATGGTAGGCTTGGTTCAATCTGAAAGATTGAATGATGGAATTTGTGCGAAACATGAGCTAGATCATCCTCTCTACCTCTATGAGGTAGTGGTAAGGTTTGCGTACATTTAATACCCTTACCCTCCGCCGCCCGGCCCACCCCCCTCCCCCCCCGCTCCGTTTTCGGGGTGTGTTTGCTTTAGGTTGTGTATCGGGTTCTGTG
>JAOTQR010000079.1:26664083-26683944 GCA_025774065.1 Solanum ossicruentum
AAATTAAAAAGTGAAATTGGTGGAAAAAACAGACTCGACCACCCTCTCCCCCCGTTAGGGGTAGGGGGAGGGTGTGGGTATTTTTTAACCCCCCCCCCCCCCCCCCCCCCCCCCCCCGCGCTTGTGGGATTTTATTGTGTATGTTGTATGAACTAGATCATCTAGAGAAGCCTTTTGGATCTAAGATACAATTTTTTAGTTCAACGAGAGAGTAAAGAGTTCACTACTAAAGGAGGATGATCCACCACCACACATTTTATTTTTTCTGAAAAAAATTGGGGAGAAAAGGGAAGAAGAAGAAGAGACTAGAAAGAAAATTACAATGGTGATTTTACCGACTGTAAGATCTCCAGGTGGAATCTTGACTGCTGGTCTATTAAACAACGACAAACTAATTACAATGGGTACAGATATGAGTGTAATATCATCTAGGATATGGAGATTTAACATATCAGACTTATGCTTTAAATGGTGTTTTGTTTCCAGTCAAAACAAGCATTTCAGCATATGTTTTCTTGCATCTGGCTTATTCACATGCTACCCTGCGGATATTTTTACTGGATCAAAGTTATTTAGGACATGTTTTTGTTCTCCAGAAGAAAAAATGATGGATTTTTTTATAAAAGAACCACTTATAGCTGTTCTTTTCTGACAAACTCAAATTGTAAGACTCGTATTGCAACTTATCTCATTGAATTCAGAGCACAGATAAGACCCCATTGCTTCATTTCCCTAATATCAACTATGATATGTAACCTATCAGTTTGATAGGTATCTTGCTCCTCCCAATGATGTACCATGCTGGAGAGTGCCAGTATAAGTTAAAAGTTAAATTAAGCCTTATAATCTTTCGCTCTAATTTAAATTGTTTGGTTATTAGAAGCACAATTGTGCTGATTAAGATTCCTTACTCTTTCTATTTGAGTCAATAAGGAAGTCAGTACTGTTTAATTGAGACAATCCTCATGACATCAAAATCTCTTCTTGGGTATTCTACCTGAATGATGGAAAATTGTGGTGTCTGCTTGGGGGTTTTCATGCCTGAAAGAAGTCTTCAGAGGTCAGATAAGAACAATGATGGTCTCCTTTAAAGGGATAAGGCTAGTTGAATGTGTTTGGGATCTTGTCATGATCTCCATGCTTCTTTTCTTTTCTCTTCCTTTTTGTGGTTTTCTCAAGGGATTGGGAATAATTAATTCTTCTCTTACACTTCTGAGGTCTCAATGACATCCATTATATAGGTCTAGGGTTTAATTGCCATTCAGAAGGTTTCTGTCCTGATCTGGGAAAAAGCATCTTTTCCTTCTTGCTATTTTCTTTTCAGCCATTGAATGAACGACACTACACATTACAGCAATTATTCACCTTTTTCTATCTCACCGTTGGCTGTTTTTAATGTTAAGACTTCCGGCTCATTTATGATGGCCATTCTCTATCTGGGAATTACATTATCTTACAAATCTTATCATGTGCTATAGCTTGTGAGGACAACTTTCTCTGCATGACCTGGATCACATTATTTGCTCTGTTTTTGGCTTATGTTTTATGTAGCTACTGACTGATGAAGCTTTGGTGACAGGTCTATTACAGGTTCAGCAGCCTGTCAATGCTTAGAGAACCGATGATGTTAATTTCTGGATTTTTCTTCTTATTCGTTACATGTATCATATATATGCATGCGGACTTGACAATCTCAAAGTCCTCTCCTTCTTATCTTGCAAAACTGCAGTGGGATGAGGTAAGCTGGTGGTATATCTACTTTTTTGTCAAATATTACAGAAAATAACTTACAATTTATTCTTTCGGTGTTTTCAGGTGCAGACTGCTCTTCAGCAGATCCAGAGCATAATGAACCGTTGTTTGGGCATTCAAGATAAACTTGAAGCATCATTACGAGATCTGTCAAGGACTGGTGATGTGCAAGCATGCAAAGCTGCTCGTAAATCAGCTGATAATATGTTGAAGGAGCTTTCGAAGGATTTGAAGCCTTTACTCTCATTTTTGCAGTCTTCTCCACTGTCTGCTTCATTTTATTCCAAGGTTTGTGTCTATCTATTCTGTTTTTGCGGATAGAATTTACCATTCATCTTGATAAAAATGGCCTACATTGAAGCACCATAGATGGTTGGTCCCATTTTATCTAATGAACTCATTATCATTGCAAACTTCAAGTTTTGAGTTATTTCATTCTACAATGATAACTTTGTGGTCCTTAATCCGTTGGTGCTAAAACTCTCCGGCTGTTTTATGAAGGTTGAGGATCTTGTTGCAAAGGAGAAAGAGCTGCAAGAGAAGCTGATAGTGAAACACACCACAGTCACAGATAGTTATGAAAAGAAGTCTGGTGGTCGGGATATTGAGAACCGTATTGCACCAATCCAGCAAAGAATTACAGCCTTGAAACAGGAAGTTGAAGATCTTCTGGAAATAATTGATGAGATATAATTTCAGAGCAGACAACTTTGATCCATTAAACCAATCTAGGGTCAAATTTTTGTTGCGAGGTGAACAGCATAATTAGGGTTCAATTTGAAGTTAGTTGATGCAGCTAGATATTGAGAACCTAAAATTACTTTGTAGTAGTAGCTTTCTGGGTTCTTGCCGCGGCCATTTGGCCTTATCTTACTGCAGAAGCGCTTCTTCTGACAATCAAATGAGTTCTGTAGACAACTGCTTTTCATATATATATTGAGTAGTTATGTTTATGTTTCTCTAGTATACTTGGGTTCAAAGATAAACTAAATTTCTAGTTCTTTTAGTACAACTTTAATTGTAAGCTGATTGAATGTTCTAGCATCAAACTTCTGGTAATGATACTAGTTTTGCTAAGTTTAAAAACCCTTGGTTTTTTTCTTGAAGAAGCGGAACTTATGAAAGGTAGGCGTGTGTGCTAGTTTTGAAATTTCTAAGTTCTACGAAATTGAAAAAAAAAAGCCCTTATTTCCAATGATGTTTGATTGAAGATAATTTTGAAAATTTTGTCAACCTTACCCCCCCCCCCCACCCCCTCAAAAAAAAAATACACAACGTTACAAGCACACCCTAATAATTTATAATACTTATATATCTTTTTTTTCAATTTATTATAATTAGATTATTTCGTGAAATGATAATGTATACTCCCTCCGTCACAATAAAAATAAAAGAGTGTCCATTTCTATAAAAATGATTAAATGCATGAATTTTGATTAATTTTAGTATGTATTTTTATCATATTAATCTAAGATAGATTACAATTTATATTTTTTTGATATATCTAAGTTTAAAATGTTGAACTGGTCTAGTTTAATTCAACTCAACAAATTAGTCAAATTGGACGGAGTAAGCAATTAAAAAAGTGTTGGTACAAAGTGAAGAAAGGAGCGTTGGTGTGGTACTAGTAAGTAAAAAAGAAAAAGAAGAGAGGCAAAAGAGTTAGAAATCCAAACTGTTTTCAGTGTGTTTATCGAGTCCTGCTGTTGTGTTATCCATTCCTGCAGGCTGAAGCAACTCTTCCGTAGGGTTTAACCAGTTGGTGGTGGAGCGGGGATTCTTCTACAGTGAAGAATACCTTCATTTGACAGAAAATGGAGACCTCACTTCGTTATGGTGGAGATTCCAAGAGTATGCTGATTCATGCCAAGGAGATATTCCCCCTCAACACTTTGACCCATTTGCAGGTATCAACCATTACCTATTGCCTTCAATTTTGTGACAAGACTGAGTCTTTGGCATTTACCCATGTCAAAAGACTCATTAAGAAGTTGCTCTTTCCATGAAATTTTTCTGAGAAGACAAGAGTTTTGAGAATTTACCCATGTCAAAAGATTGAGTTTTGAGCATTTGTAAGTTACTCTTTCCATGAATTTTTTGTGAGAAGACAGTTCTTAGAATTTATCCGTGTCAAAAGATTGAGTTTTGAGCATTGGTAAGTTACTCATCTTGAATCTTTTGCTTGATAAAAATGTCATGTCGGTTTTTGGATATGGTTTCTGCTAGTCATGATGCCTCACTGATGTAGTTTAACTATTTGCCCATGGCAATGGACTGAGTTTTGAACATCGTTGAGTTTCTCTTCGTGAATCCAATTTTCTCCCTTCGTACTAATAAGTATAATTAGTTTGCAGGGAAGAAAATGATTCATATGAGTGATACCTACTAGTTGAGGACAGGTATAGACTTGTCTGGATTCATATACTCGGCCGTAACTTGTTTGAGACTGAGGCCTAGTTGTTGTTGTTTTTATACTAATTACTTATTAGAAATGCCAAGGAAGCTTTCAGGCTAGTCAAAGATGCTTCCTTTACGCCTGGCTGATTCAGTTTAAGTGCTTGAACAGCATACAAAGAGGGGCCAGGTTCTGCTTTTGAAGTCAGTTCATCTTATCTTCCTTTTCTATTACCAAGTTATAGTAATTACATACTCTCATAAAAGTGTAAAATTGGTTTGCTTATCACTATATCCAAACATGGAACTCTGTTGCGTACATTGGCAATGAATCATATGGGCTCAAATAGAGCCGAAGGTCTATAGGTTAACCCAGCTAGCTTATAGTTGATATTGAAATTGCCTCCACTTCTTTTAAGGAAAATGGGTGATGATTACACATATTTGTCACTTCATATAAGGTAAAAGGATTTTACTGCAATTCTTGTACATATTAGATATGCGTATTTCACCCAGGAAAGGTACGGTGAGATAAAACCAAGTTGAGAGAACTTGATGTGTCATTTTGAGTTGTATTGGTTCTTCAGTTATAAGCCTTTCGAGATTCCTCTTGGCCTTTATCATGAGGATTTCTATTCATTGGCAGGGTCATGCAGAACTAGACACCAAAATTGGAGCACCAACTTATGCCTGTGCTATGATAAGGCGATACTTTGATGATGTACATTCCTACCCTTTCTACAACAATTTGTTGCTTGTATATGTAGGCACATTTTCAGCTTCGAGCACTCCAAAAAGTCTAACTAAGCTTGTATAGTCTCATTAAAAAAATGATTAGGATCAATCTTTTAGCATTCTATTTATTTTTGTGCCTCAGCAACATATCGTGTCAAGTCCCCAGAGTTGATTTGCCTGCTTGAGACCAGAGAAGACATTTTGAATAAAACAGGGTTCATCTCTTAAACTAAACTAAAGTGTTGTTTAATGACATCATCACATGCTTTCTTATTTCTTACCTCAGAATACTGGTGTAAATGTAGTATAAACATGTGATTCTTTGTAGTGAGAAGACAAGTTGGGCTCTGGCACAAGCCGAAATGGAAACATCATTGTGGGCAATTCAATCAAATTAACTGCCATTTGTATTACCCCAAGAACAGGGGAAAATTGAAGAATAGATTGCAGTAAATAAAAGAATTTCTTCATTTCAAATTGAATGTTATGATTTTCTTTGTAATAGTCAACCTTCATAATATTTTCCCAATTGTTTTAATAATTCTAATGCTATAACTTTTCTTCCTTATTTTTTTTCTCTCTAAATATGTTAAATTTATTGTCAATAGAATAAATGAAATCTTTTGGCTTGTATCAAAGATTAAGCCATGCATGTATAGTATCCTCCTCAAAGTAAAGAAAAAAGTAAATCTTTTTGTTTCACTTTTAAATTGGCCAACTCTCCATAAGCTAATTGAGATATTCAGCTTGAAATAACTGGTGTACATGAAATTTTTGTTATGGTAGCTCTGGAAATTGACATGCTTTTGTAATTGTAGCAACGTGCTAGCCTCGCTGTTGGAGTGCAGTATTATAGGCGGCAAAAGCTCTGGTATACTGTTCGTGGTAAAAAGGCATTTCCAGTGACAGCAGATGAGTCAGTAAACTTTCATATCAAGGGAAAGTATGATGTAGATGAAAAACTTTTAGAGGTTGGTAATCATACAAAATCTGTAAGGCCTATACATGAGTGAAACCATTGGTGATTAAGAAAATGATGATGTTGGTTCTTTTGGAGCACAGATTGGGATATATCTTGTAATCTACTCTAGGCTAGCCCAAATAACAAATAAAATGAATTTGGTTTTGAGTTTAATCCATGAATAGTAATCACCCTTGTCAAAAAAAAAGTTTGAATAAGTAATCCCATTTTCATTTCGGGTATGTTCATATGTATGCAGTCTTAACTCTTATGTACTTCAATCTGAAGGTATGTACTTAAGTTGGCTTGAAGATCAAAATTGTAATCAAACTTTGTCAGTTATCTGCATAGAGTGTTGTCTATCTGTTCCTTTGACTAAGCATATAATCATATTAAATTGAGGGTGTTCTCTTTATAAGGATTTACCTTGTCCAGTATTGGAATGAAATTGGCTCGGATATAAATAGCAAAATAGACATAGAGGATCTGTGTAATCGATATTCTGATATATCTTGCAATTTGATGCATTGCTTATTATTTTGGTTTTAAAGTAACAGTCTTGCGGTCCTAGAGACCTTCATACTTTGCTTAATTCAAAACTTCCAGAAAAAATCAAGAGGTGCTGCTGAATTTACTTGGAACATCATGGATGTGAAAAAAGACCAAGATGTGAGGCTCAAAGTTGGATATGAAGTTATTGAAAAGGTAAACTTATTTTCCTAATCTTCAAGTAGCGTATTCTCCATCCATCTCCATCTCCCATATTCGGTCTTCCCACCAATCACCAACTGTTGAAAAAAAAGTGGAGTTTTGGCTTGTGAAATGGTCACCTGAGCTTCTCTAGCTCTCATTTATAAGTTGCTTGGCATTGTCTTGTACGTTAAATCTCATAAATGAATATATAATATAGTGTTTTAATACTACTTTTTTTTTTCAAAAGAAAAAGGATACTCCATCCGTTTCAATTTGTTTGTCTTAATTTCCTTTTTAGTCCGTTTAAAAAAGAATGTCTCTTTCCTTTTTTGGCAACTTTTAAATTCTAACTTTCCACAATCCACATGACATGCTTAAGTCGACAAGATTAAAGGACATTTTGGTACATTCAACATATTTTTAGTTTAAGACCATTAGTTCAAAAGTCGTCTTTACTTCAAACACTCCAAGTCAAAATCGGACAAACAAATTGAAACGGAGGGAGTATAGATCTAGAACTAATGTGAAAAATAACCCCTTTACATTGACTGGAACTTAATATTCATTTTTGTTACCCAACAAACAACAAAATTAAGTTGCTTAAAATTGTCAAACATTCTCCTTTTGATAGTTGCGGAAGCTTTGATGAAGCAAGGGCCTTCCTACTATGTTTTGCAACTAGTCATTTCTATTTTTATGATATGGTCTATTCTTCATTCATGTATTCCCTCTCCCTTGCTGCTTTGTTGGCCTGATTCATCTGACAATCAGTTTCATTTATTTTAGTCCATTGCATATACTTCCATAGTCTTTTGTGTGGATTTTTACACTGCACTTTGAAGTTCTGTTTTATTCTCTTCTTTCTCTTCAGGTTCCTTACTTTCAGATTAGAGAAAACAACTGGACTCTCAATGTCAACAGTAAAGGGAAATGGAAAGTTAGATATTATTTGTGATATTACCGATGGATGTGTAAGTTGTTCCAGTGAGACTGTGAGAGTAAGTAGAAAGAAGAAAACCAACTTCATTTGTTTGTGTTTCTGTTACACATTTGACATTCTATCGTTGCAAAAAGGCATTACCTTCTGGAAGCTCTGCTGTTGAGTAGTCTCCAGAGATAGTGACCCATTGCAATACAAAATTCAAACTCATGAAAATCACCTTTCGTTTATATAAGAAATTTTGATCTCTTTGAATGCTTGTCTGCATTGCCTCATTTACTCCGGAAATTTTGATCTCCATGTATGCTACTGTGAAAGTTAAAGCTGATAAGTATGATTCAGGAGCTGTGTTTTGCACTTGATTTCTTTTAGCTGTTTTATTTTATTATAACAATGTAATCCCACCTGGGGTGGATAATATATATGCAGACCTTAGCTCATCTGGTTTGTCACGAGGCCACTCATACATTTCCCTGTATAACTTCATTCCTAATCATATTTCTCCTAGTCAATTTAAAAAATAAATAAATTATTTCTCTTCTAGCATGATCACTCATCCATATGAGCATCGACACATTCATAACCGGCTGGCGTTCTTGACTGGCTAGTACTCAACCACGTACAATGAATAAGTATGATCCTTATTTTGCCTTCCAAGTTTGAAAATGATCATTTCCTCTCACATTATTTAAGGTCCACTTTCTTTTACTATAGACTTATGTGATTTCATTAATCAGATCATTTTGAACTAGATTTGTTTATTTTATTTAACTTAGTACTAATACAGATCCTCAGTTGGATTTGTTGTGCATGGTTAATTTTTTTTAATCTTGAAAGAACAATCCAATGAAATGTCTATTCTATCTCCACTTAACGTACACTAGTTTATTTCATGAAAAGGTGTTTGTGGTGAGCTACATCATCTACTGTGAAATGTCTAACCCTTCATATGAGAAAAGGGCAATTAGAAAAAATTGCCAACGTATGAAGTCAACTACTGTTGTCATATATTCATCATCAGAAAGAGTCGTTGCTAAGCAGTTTAAATCATGAATCTATCTCTTAATATAGTGTAACAGTTTCATGTATAATTTGCTCAAAATAATGAACCTTGGAAGTTTGAAATACATGTGATTTGTTAACTATCAAACCAAATGTTAGGCACAATGATCCTAACTCTTAAGGCGTTGAAATTCAATCGAGACAAAAGAAAGTTACGTGATGTCTTTTTATTAGATAGAATACTCGAGGTGAATGCAAATAAATTGAGTTTTATGTGTATGCGAACGAGTTTGAGAAGAAAAGTTTAGAGGTGGACTGGAGGGCCATAAACTGTGACAAGTTTCAAAGATGTGTGGCAATTGATGAAGTCAGTCAAGCTTGAAGGTTACAGGAAATTTCTGACTAAAAGGATGTGGAACAGATAGATTACAAAAAGATAAGATAAATTATTATACGATTACCCAGAAAGAAAAGAGAAACGTGCTCCAATGGTTTTTATAATAAATGAACAAATAAGAAAGAGCCAACTTGTCATGTGCATAATAACAAAGTGCTTTGGTGACCAATTCACACTTCCTTCCACTGCTCGTCTCCATCCACTACCTTATTCTATACAACAAACTCTTTGCTTTTATCAAATTTGTGATTGTTTTTCGTTTTGTATTGGGTGGTTGATATTTGTATTGACGTCGAATTGAAATTGTATAAGATTTATTTAAAGGAGAAAACATTCTCTTACATCAATATAGCTTATCAAAGTATAAAAAGTACACACTGATTATACAATCTAGGTTACTCATACATGAGCTATACACGTAAAACTTGAATATAGCATGACTATATATACATGGAATATACATACTTTTTTTTGATAGTTATTTTGGCTGAATATCTATGCACTATAATTATCCCTTTTATTTATCTTATTATAATCCTTCTTGTTAAAAAGTAACTGAATACTCCCTTTACTTTATTATATTTAGTAGCGAAGTGGTGGAAGATAGTTTGACTTAAAAATTTTTTAGAGTTGACCATGACCGTTGACCCAAAAGATGTTAATTTAGTCACTTGAGTCTTGTTTCAATTGTTTTATTTATAATAAAATATAGCGTAAATGATTTCTTTATCGAAAAAATTACGCGGATAAGTAAATATATACTAGTTATTTAATTAACATAGCTATAAATTGAATTAATTACAACTCTCGACGAATATCTAGTTGTAATTATAGTTTGAGTTTTATGTAATTTGCACGACTTTTACAAATATTGTGAGAGATAATACAAAAGTTGTGTGCGTGTGAATCAAATTGTATAGTGAAATATACAAATGCTGTGAATTGTATAGCGAATTATACAAACGTCACACATGAATTGTATAGTGAAATACACAAATTCTACACGAAAACTGCGAATTCTATAGCAAATTATACGAATATATATAAATGTTGTGTGAATTTTACAAATGTTACTATAACTATAGTTACGAGATATAATTATCCAAACTATAGCTAAATAACATAATTAAGATATCTTTGAGTGATCATATTCGAAAATTCCTTCTTTTTTTTATATATATATTGTCAAGATATTCTTTGAATATATATAGATAAGTTATGATATTTGTAATTTTGAAAATTAAGACAAATTAGTAACTAATGGAATAAGAAAAGAATTTTAGTGTACGTTTAAAATTACTGTTAATAGTGAGAGTAGATATATTGGATTAGAAATGTTTGGCAAGATTTGCCTAAAAAAAGAGATGGGAAATTCTGAATACTAATCCATAAGTAGGAAATTTTGCTAGTTGTTTTATAATTATTGGAATCCAGGATTGCTCTCTTAAGTAGTAATAAGAGTATTAATTTGCCATGAAAAATTGCTTTTTATGTAGATCCATCATTGTCCTAAAAAAAGTGATTTTAGATTATAGTCAAAAGCAGAATTAGCCAAAAAAAAAAAATTGTATATTTTTCTCATTTATTTTTCTGATGTGGTGGACTTGGTTTATTTTTATTGGCAAGAGCAGATATAAGATGTTTTGCAAAAGTGAAGGTATAAATAATCTCAAAGAATAATATTGGACAGTAAAATTAAAATATTTTATTTAAATCACCTCTATTTATTATTATGAGTTTGCTTTCGCATAAGATAAGAATGGTATGGTGTTCTAGGTCATTCGGACCTGTAGTTAGTTCAACTTGAGCAGAACCTTAAATAGGATAGGATTTTTCATGCATTCTTCCTCTTTCTCTTTTTTTTTCCTTATAAATCTTCTTTGATAAGTTCGATCATTGAGGCAGCAGATGACGAGTCTCCGTTTTTCTTTTCATTAATGAAATACGCCAATTATTATTTCTAGGAACTCAAATAAAAGGATAAAAACTTCAAATAGGCTTCTCAACTCGTTTCGCCTTATATAACATTTTTTTAATGTTTTCAACACATCTCACTCTACATAGAGCTTTTTATATATTTTTAATTTGGCTCGTCCCACGTAAGTCTTGTGTAAATCCTTCATAGTAATGTATTTTACTAAGTTCTTATCATAGTTATTGAGCTAAGGATCTTTTGGAAATAATCTCTCTATCTTTTTGAGATAGTGATAATGTTTGCGTACATTTTATCCTTCTCAGATTCCACTTGTGGGAGTTTACTAAATATATTATTGTTGTTGTCATAATTATGTCAATCATCAACATGTAAATATCACAACCTAATGTCCCATGTGCTTTCAATCTAGTATTAGTAACATTACAAAGCCATTACTACTAATCTAACAACTAATTGATGCTCTTTTCATCTATATATCTAACCTAAAAAACAAAAACAAAAAAAAAGATGTCATGCCTATAAATCAACAAACTTCATCATAAGTTGAATAGATAGGTACTTTATATGGTTCACTTAGAATCTTACACACAAGAAAAAGCTAATTTAGTTTAGGAAAATCCTAAAAGAGGAAAGATTGATATGTACATTGCCTTTGAATTTATTTGGAACTAGCTACCTAGGCTTTTTGTACTGCTACTTATAGCTCACTTTAATTTGGTTCTTTTATCAACAATCATGTTCTTCTTATTGGCCTACATGAAAATACTTTTGGAGTGAATAAATTCCAAAGTTATGATTACAAGTTTAATATTAAATTACCTAAGAAAAAGTGTTAGTGTATGTTATGGAGTTTATCTTTGAAACAAAACTCTTTCTCTAATTTTTACAATTATAATTATGTTTGAATGTTAAATAAGTTGAAGTTAGCTATATAAATTCGTACTATTTTATTTAAGCTCAATTTATTTGATCGTGAACAAAAAGAAGCTAAATATATGTAAACGAATATAATAGAAGTTAATAATATCATAGTAAGTCTTTTAATAAGACTCAACATATTTTAAACTATTAGTAGAATCATTTATATGATCTTTTTTCCTTCATAATGCCACATTACTTTACTACTTAGTATAAGAGCCCTCAAGTAGGGACATTGTGGTCGACATATAACTTCTGCTCATTGACGTGTTTGTTCAGTTGTTTGATTTTACTATATTATTTCTATTAATTATTTTTTTAATTACTATAATTATAAATTTATGGTATTGCCCCTAATTAATTATTTTTTAAAGACAATTGCAGATTAATATGTCTGTTTCAATTTCTTGATTTTACTATGTCGTTTCTATTAATTATTTCTTGTACTGCTTTAACTATGAATTTACAATATTATCCTAATAAATCATTTTATTAAAAGCGACTGCTAATTAAAATATTTACTTTATCTGTATAATTTTATAATATTATTTCTAATAAATTATTTGAATAAATATATTTATAGATTGACACAAAATATGACTAGACCATCTCAAATGTATTTCTCTCATCTTTATCTTTAATATAGTGATACACTTTTGTTGCACTTTTTTAACAAATATGATTATTTTTTTAATTTTATAAAACTGCAAATTCATGCATCTATATCTCTTATCCAAAAAAATATTATATTTGAAATTCATAAGGTCACCTGATAAAATGATTACATGAAATAATATAAAGGAGTAATATAAAAAGATGAACTCTTAGTTGGAGCGCAAGTATAAACATGATGTTATTTCATGCTAAACACCAATAGTTTCTATTTAATATTATAAATTTAAGATATCTGATGTTGAAATATAATAGGTTAGTAGAGGTAATTATATTTTTATATTTTGTATTATTATTATTATATGTTTAATATTTATTTTATTATTTTTATTATCTTTTTGAATTATCATTGTCTTTTCATTTTAGTTATTTCGTTTCATATCTAGTATTTTCTATTTTTAGAGATGATATTTTTTGAGATAAGTATCTTTTGAAAATAACATTTTATCCTTTTTAGATTTCACTTGTGGATTATGTTGTTGTAATCATTTTTATTTAAAAAAATTAAATTCGTTTGATCACTAAAATTATTTTTAAAATACTTTAAATTTGTTTTGTTACAGTCTACCACACAAGAAGTGTGAGTTTGACTAAAAGAGATGAAATAAAATAAGATAAGCATGTATTAAAGAAAAAAGTTTATGCGTTAGGCAGTTTATTTACTCCTTTATAAGGATTTTAAAAACAGCTCAATACACGAAAATCAAATACTACTACTTGGTTTTAAGCGCAACTCTTTCTCTCTCTGTCTCTGAATTAGCTCACCACTTTCCTCATGAGTAACACTGACCCTTCACCTTTCCACAGCGGCGCTAAGCCGTCTGCTGCTCCGTCTGTATCCACTGGAATCGGCAAAGTCGACTCCGACTTCGTCGTCATCCTCGCTGCTCTACTCTGTGCGCTCATTTGCGTTCTCGGCCTTGTCGCTGTTGCTCGCTGTGCCTGGATCCGACGGATCTCCGCCAGAGCCACCGGGAATCACGCTTTTTCGGCACCTCCGGCGAACAAAGGTTTGAAGAAGAAGGTTCTCAAGTCGCTTCCGAAGTTCAGTTACACAGCCGAACACGCTGAGAGATTCTCTGAATGTGCTATTTGCTTGGCGGAATTTGCAGTCGGGGATGAAATCCGAGTGCTGCCGCAGTGTGGGCATGGATTCCATGTAGGATGCATCGATACCTGGTTAGGCTCGCACTCGTCGTGTCCTTCTTGCAGGCAGATTCTAGTGGTGACGAGATGTCATAAGTGCGGGGAATTGCCGGTAGCCAGCTCGTCGTCTGCTCCCGGAGCTGAACCGGAGAGAAATTATCATGTAAATGCATTTCTTCCGTAAAATTTAGGTGAAAATTAGGTGATTAATTAATTAGGCTGTGTGTATATACTAAAAATTAAATCCATGTAAACGTGTATATTCATCCAGCCCTACTACTATATGAAAAATCATCAATTAGGGTTACAGAAAATTTACTGTTTAATATGTGACATATCACTATTTTAATTAGCGTGAATTTATCATTTAATTAAAATCTTTTTAATTTCTTGTTTAGCTTAAAGTGTGTTTTAGAAACTTCACAAAGGGTGCGGCCGTAAATCACCTTTCCGCTTTTCTCCGTGAGCATATTAATTTATTCCAAGAGAAATATCAGTTGCCCTTATTAATTTCATCTTCAAATAATTATACTCTAAAAATATATATTATTTTATTTAATTAATTAATTGTATATATTCTTGATCTATCATATGATATAGACAATGATCTCAAATTTTTACATGAGCATACGAATTTTAATAAAAAGTTAAAAGAGAAATGCTGAAATCACCTTGAATTTGGCAAGAGTTTAAGGATGTATTTTGGTCATATTACAAGATCGAGAATGTATTTAAGTTAAGTTGACCAACTAGAGAGGAGTTTTTTTAAGCTTGTCAATGATTCAAAGATAAAACTAATAATTCGTACAAAATTTAAGAATATTTTCAATACTTCTCTCGTTTAATTTTGAAGAATATTGTTCAATATATCTCCATTAACTAAATATATTTTTTAAAATGTTTGACTAATAAAATCAGGAAGAGAGCCACAAGTCTGATAATGGTTAGATTATATTTGCATTAAAAAATTAACTTAGGGGTCGATATATTTTGGTTGCTAGTTAGGAGAGATGGAGTTAGCCATGTATTAATATTAAAAAAAGTATCTAAAAGAGTATCATATTTGATAGCTTTTAGTTGCTTTGTACGAGTAAAAAAGATGTATGTATTATGAGTGACTTCTGTAATCTTTAGTACGAAATATTACACTTGTTAAATAATTACATAATAACTAAATCACGTATAACTTCTTCAAAATTAAAATAAACAAAAAGAAATCGCTCAGTAATATTTATATTTTTACTATAATTTAATTATAAGATTTAATAATTTTTATCACAATCACTCGACTACATTTGAACAGGTGGAAATTTATGGAATAAAGATGAGACTCTACTAGAAAATTCCATCTTGTTATAAAAATGTTGTTTCTCCAAGTTGTATTGCTGAGGTCGATAAAGTTGGTAAACCACCAAACGAGCTGCCAAAAATGGTACTAGCTAAATAAATAGATAATAACAAATGCCATTATCAATTACTAATTAATTATTATAATCAAATGAAAACGTTGCACTTCACAAAAAGGATAGAATTAACATAATATAATACACTCTCTTTCTCTGTCCTACCTTTTACAAAATGTTAATCCAACTTAGTGATAAAATATAGGAGTAGTATATTAATTAAGTTATACAAACCATTTATTCCCTTTTAATTGGAACCGTCCAACGTAGTAACTAGGAAGGACCCATGAAATCCCACTATAACCTAATATACTAGTATTAATTTCCACTTAAAGGCAAGGGAACAAAAGTGTGAATGACAACTAAAAATATAGTTTAAAAAAATTACGGTTTTATTATACATCAGGTATAATTTACATAGGAATTTTATTAAAGGTCACGAGAATTTAGAAGGCGAAGAACATGGGATAAGAATGAGGAACAGTTTTTATGGGTAAAAGGTGGAGTGATTGCAGGGATGAAGACAAGAGTGGTTAAGAGCCTTTTTATTTTTTCTTGCAGGAGACATGAAATAAGCATGTTCCCTTTCCTACTGCATTATCTGGGCTTGTTTTTTTCCTTACTTTATACGAAATAATTCGGATTTTACGCGAAAAGAATAACTGAATAATTGCAATAGTATAAAATTATCATCCCAAAGATCGAACCACAGATATAAATAAGCAATGTGAGTTCTTGAAAAGAAATACTAAAGCAAATAAATATACAAGAAGCTTAGTCATATGTTACCTAATAAACATATTTAAAATATACTTTAGAAGAAAACAAGAAATATGGTTGAGGAACCCTATTTTCCCGCAACAAATATTGTTACCGAATAAACACCTAAAGTTTATTTGAAATATACTTATTAAACAGCTCAAAGGTGATGGACATTTCTCTTGTAATCAAAGGTCTCGAGTTTGAGCTTTGGATATGAAAAAATCATTGATAGCGAGCGCGTCCCTGAAGGCCAAACGGCGCAAGTCCGAAACAATCGGGTTCCAATACCGGCACCGGATGTACATAAAGGAAAAAAGCGTGTAATATTTACGCGCAACGGACATTGCCAATCATCAAATTATATAATGACACATGGCTAATTCCACATTTTTCCGTATTTTTAGAAACAAATCTAGAAAGATATCGGAAGGGTAAAAAAAGCGTGTGATATTTACATGCAACGGACATTGCAGATCATCGAATCAAATAATGACACACGACTAATCCCATATTTTTTCCGTATTTTCTGTTTGGTCAGTGTCTTTAGAAACAAAATCTAGAAAGATACCGGATAGGCATAAAAAAAATAATGCGTGTAATATTTACACGCACAAACATTGCAGATCATCGAATTAAATAATAACACACGGCTAATCTAACATTTTTTCCGTACTTTCTGTTTGGTCGGTATCTTTAGAAACAAAGCTAGAAAGATATCGGATGTGCAACAAAAAAATAAAGCATGTAATTTTTACACGCGATGAACATTGTAGATCATCAAAATAAATAATGACACATGACTAATCTTACTTTTTTTTTTGTATTTTCTATTTGGTCGGCATCTTTAGAAACAAAGCTAGATAGAATAGAGAAGAAGAAGAATAAAAAGAAAGTTTTTCATGCCAACAGAAAATCACTCTCCACGCCACGTGTTTGAGGTATTCAATAGGCACACTTCCAACATAATAATTAAGATATTTAGAAGTTTACTCCAATTGAGATGTCTAAATGAAAATACACGAAAAACTTTATTGAGCTTACTATATATTTGATCGATTTCTAAATATAACCTCATTAATGCACAACATATCTCCCAAGGGAATTTATTACTTGATCAGGCTTGCATAATTCACAATCCCAAATAAATGGCTCATTGGAATTTACACAGATTTTAATGATTTGTACTCAGAAATATTTTCATCACAACATGGCAAACTATACCAACACAGACAACAACATACCCAATGAAACCCGACAAATGAGATTTGAGAAGAGTAAAATATACGTAGATCTTACTACTATCTCATATCTCATAGATATAGAGAGGTTTCCAGAAAACTATACCAACTTAAGAGAATATATTAATTTGGACATTGTCATGCATCTCAAAATGGTAATAAACAACTTCTGAACATATATCTATTGAGGAGTGCCAATGCCAAATGGATGTAAAATGGAGGACCTAGAGAGAACAATTTCTTTACAAAGACACAACATACTCCAAAATTCGACTGAAGATACATTAAACTACTCATGCTTTCCGATGGCAGCTTGTCTAGCACCGACAGCGAAAAACTCTGTAATGACTTCTAAGGGCATGCCTTTGGTTTCGGGAACCCTCAAGAAGACGAAAATCCAAGAAATGACGCATACAATGGCATAAATACCAAACACTCCAGCTAAGCCAATTGAGTTGAGCATCACAGGCAGGGTGTAAGTCACAATGACATCGCATATCCAGAAGACGAGGGCACAGATGGCAATGCACAAACCACGGACCCTTGTGGGAAAAATTTCAGAGCAGAGGATATTTGGGATCGGCCCATAGCCCGTTACAAAGAAACAAAAGTAGAGAATCACGCAAATAGTAGAAATGACTGCATGAGCCACACTCCCGAAGTTGACAGTGTTACCAATGACAAGACAGACAAGCGATAGTATGAGAACAGGAATAGTGTACAACAGCAGCGTCCTGTAATTTATCATTTTAATCAGACATTCAATTCAACACGTTAAAATAAAGAACACAATAATGAACAGTTCGTATTTCTCTAAGTTAAAAAGTCTATGCTCACAGCCACTGAGAAATAACAATATACCCTTCTGAATAGCAGAGGTGTACTGTCTACTAGGAGAATCAGTATAGAGTGCTTCGTTAGAAACCTAAGCAAATAGAGCCAAATGTAAAGACTAACATGTTACGAGAACGTTACAACTTGAGCAGTTAATATCAGAGATTATCATGTATTATTAGAGGGCACAAAGTAGTAAACAGAGAATACATTAAGTAATACTAGTTGAAAAGTAAGTCAAAGAGCATCTCATCTATGGTTAAAACAGATTAGTTAATTGAATTTGAATTTTTGAAATGTACAAACTTTCGAGTAACTAATGATTAACAGAATGATGTCACACATCTTTGTTGTGTAAATTGGACAGAGAGAATACTATCTGTCACGAAATGCAGTTCTGAAGTTAACCAATTTGAAATTTGGTCTCGCTGCAAATAGGGTGTGTATATATATATATATATATATATATATATATATATATATATATGTATGTATGTATGTATATATATATATGTATGTATGTATATAAATTCTGAGGGAACTACCAGAACCAGTGTAAGGCAAAAATAGTTGGATATGCCATTCGAGACTCACTGCACATAGTTCATGAATTTTCTAGCACCAAATCTTGAGGACATATTATCCAAAAACCATCTTAATCTAAAACAGAAGAAAGGAATCAAAAGGACATTACCTTCTGCCAGCCACATCCATGAATCGCATTGCAATAGCTACAGAAGGGAGCATCAGGAAGTTTGTTAACGCACTGATGAGGAAGGATGCCGAGTCTGATGCGATGCCAAAGCTGGAAAGAAGAACTCCTACGCCTGCCTGATCAAGGATTTGAGGAGTGTAGTACATGACTCCATTTATACCAGAAAACTGCAAGACAAAAGAAGTAAGTCCATTTCATTAGCATTCAAGGACCGCATGCTGAAACTTTGTAGCTATCAAATTTAATCCTACTAAAACAACCAAAAGAAGCAACAGAATGACAAAAGAATTATACTCACCTGTTGCAATATTTGAATTCCAATTCCAACGATGAGCGCTCGCTTGACTCCTGGTTCCAAAAGAGCAACCCAACTCGGACCTTTTGAAACAGTTTCAGATGGATGCACCATTGCTGGTCCCACAGGATGCTGATCCATAAGTTCCTTTGAGTAAAGTGCGGGCTGACTTACCAAAGCCGCAGCTTGTATGTATTCACCATCTTCAGGAATATCACCACCAGGAACTGAAACAAGAGACCCACGTCGAGAGCCAGGGCCTGCCTCCTGATGCAAATATATCCTTTTGAAGCCCCCTTCTTTGGTTCCATCTTCACCTTCCCTTTCAGACCATTTCCATGCCAACTGCCAACCACCACCAATGCCCATGCTGCCTACACCCTCTCCAGCATTTCCTTGCATTAGGCTGCTATGCCGCCTTGCGCTCAGTGTGCTGCCATGGGGAGGAGGGACTACGGTTTCCACAGCAGTTGTTTGACGTGATATCAATGGACTCTGTAGGTTGTCATCAGAATATGCACCATCATCTGAAGGATAACCATCACCTTCCCTCTGCAGACTCTCCTCATCCCACTGATCATCTTTGGCATGAGGATCTGTGGTGCTGATCATGCTTCCAAAATTGGGAAATAGCATGCTTCTCATACTCCCTGTATCAGGCAGCTTCTCATGGACACTACCAAATAGAGTCACAAGAGGATCCATAAGAGGTACACTCTGCTGCACCATGCTCCCTTGCCTGGACACAAGAGCTAAACTACTCTGTCCAGTAACTGGCTTAGCCACCCACGAGAGGCCTTCCTCTGGGCCATACAACTTAATATGATCTTTGTCAGTAGCCAGATCATGATCCCCAGCAAGTTCATCAGCTGGACCAATGATATACTCTTCTATTGATGGTTCAATACCAACTGCCAAACCCTCAACAAGCAATGCCATCTCCCCTGTGCACAGAATAATCAACAAAACCAATAAAATGAAATCAGTGTCTGAGAGAGAGAGAGAGAGAGAGAGAGAGAGAGAGAGAGAGAGAGAGAGAGAGGGAGAGAGAGAGAGAGAGAGAGAGAG
>JAOTQR010000079.1:26689688-26757540 GCA_025774065.1 Solanum ossicruentum
TATGAAAGGAGAATTATCTTTCTATACATAATTTTGTAAGAAAAGGTTGGTTACCAAATTATTAAAAAAAACCAGAAAAAACCGCAAACCGCACCAACTCGAAAAAAATCGAGGTTGAAAAAACCGCATTTATTGGTTTGGTTTGGTTTATATATTAAAAAAATCGCATTTAATAGTTTGGTTTGATTTTTAAAAAATCCGCACAAATTCGCACCATGTACACCCCTAACCTATAGGGTATGGATTAGCATGCACCAATTCAAAGATTAATAATCTAAATTTTAAAATAAATTCTCAATTGATTTAGCAATTTAATAATGATTTTAAGTATTTTTTCATTGGAGTTCTTAATTTTTAATTATTAGAGATATTTTCTAAACGAATTAACTGATAATTTAATAGTAAAATAATAAAATCCTTGACTTAGATTATTTTTGATTGTTTTTGAACTTTAATTTGTCAATTCTTGTGCATAATTCATTTGGTAGTGTGTATCTTAATAATAGTTTAATATTTCTACATTGACAAAGAAAACTGATACACACTTGACAGCTCCATGGGCTACCCCACTTCATGGGCCAACAAATGGTCCAATTGGTATCCAAAGGTAGAGTATGCAGGGAAAAAATGATGTTTTTTGTTTTTTTAAAAACAGAAAATTTGAATTTAATAGAAAAATCACTCACGATCAATATACATATTTTCTTATTTCAAACCTGTAATATAAATTTATCACACGACATACAAATGGATACAATAGCATGGATAGTTAATTTAATTTGCTCCAACACAAATACAATATATTTATTAAAAAAAAAAAAAAAGAAGAATAGTTGTGTTGGATATTTTAGAAGAATAGAGGTCGCGTTTGGATAGGGGAGTTAGAGATATTGACTGAAGAGAAAGCGTGGTCCAACACACAAACCAAAGCTACTGCTTACATTTTTTATAAATTTATGTATTAATTTAAAATTATATAGAAATATTAAATATCTAGAAAAAAAACAAGTATTGAAGAGACTATATATAATAGCTATAAGAGTCTGTCAATATATATTCTTCTTCTCTCAATTTTATGTCACAATTTAGAGAACATATGAATTATTAGTACTATAAGTTATTTTTTAATAATATAATAAAAATAGAGATGCCTATTTGCTACTGCTTGATGTGTGTCTTGAAAATAGAGGAAACACACAACCTCTGCCTCATCACCTGTTACCTCTTTTCAGTTTAATTCGTGCTATATTTCTTCCCTACTAAAAGATAAATATTTTTTTTTATAAATTTAAAAGCTCTTTTTTTTTAATGTCCCTTCTTCCATGCTAATTTGTAGACTTTAGTTCAAACTAGATAATATGATATTATTTTTTTGTATTATACGGGGGAGAGTTTGGAATTAACATGAATGTTTCTGCTTTAGCAAAGATAGTTTACAAAAAAAAAAGTTAAAAAAATTATTATTTTTGTTCTACTTTGATTTGATTATTATATAGGGTTTTTTTTTGAAATTATGAAATCCGTTTGAGCTATGATCTTTCGTTTTGAATTCACATCTTTTAGTTATAATTTTTTATTATTTTGAATGTTGATAATATTCGTGCATATTTTATAATTATTTTTGAGTAATAAAATTATTGAGTTATGACTAAAATGTTGGGATATTATAATTTAGTAAGAGTAAGAATTTAAATTTGTGAATAAATATTGGGCTTGTGGCCTATCCTGGGTTTTTGTAAATAGTATTATCCTGAGCTGCTTGTCACAATTTTAATTTCCTTCTCCCTCGATAATATTGCCCATAGGTCATAGATAGAATGGAAAGAAGCAACCGTATATATACGCATTACCGTTGAATTAGTACGTATTAAATAATTAACATGCATAAAAGAAAGTCTATTAGCTCACATGAGTATGACTATGATTGACTATTAAAGTTTACCTGGAAGGTGTAGACGTTTTTCCTTCCCGACTAAGTACGTAATTGTATAAATATTTGTTTTCATAGAGATTTTGCTTCTATAATATATGGAAATAATATAGTACGTATTAGAGCTATCAAAATAGATTTGGCCCGTGAGGTCGATCCTACTCAATTCTTGAATCAAATAAGATCGGGCTAAATATTTTCAGTTCACTTATGAATGAGGCTTTTTAGTCCGTCCTAATTTGGTCCGTCGGCCTCATAAGCTCAACCCGTGAGCCTTAGAAGTCAGCTCGTGGCCAGCGAATTTTAAAAATATTTATTATATATTTAATTATTTTTTTAAGTATTATCCTATTTATTAAGATTATGGACAACTTTTACATTTTGTTATCCCATTAGCATTTATCTGATTAGATTTCTAATATTAGATGATTAGCATTTTGTTAAGTTTTTGTATAGACTTGTGTAGTTGTGTTGTTGGAAACTTTTAAACCAACTAGTTATAATGTTTTACTAGTGTATTTATGTCTAATTTGTTGTTTTCCTTTTGTTATTTATTTATCTTGTTCGTGATAAAAAAATGATCGATATTTCATAATCTTTTTAAGAGATTAATATTATTAATATTATAGTTGAAGGGCCAGTTTATCCCAACCGGTGACCCGCATAGGTTGAATTGTTATTTTATAGGCCTTTTAGTTAAAAGGATCTACCCGTCCTAGTCCATTTAATATTTTGATGTATTATTAATTAAATTGACAAGTATTGTCATTGTCCTTGGATAAGTGTAGTAGCAGTGTACGTGTAGAGTAATACACTGAAGTATTTAGAGCAGAGGTCCAATATATATGTACTAGTATGGTAAGGTTGTCTAGTCACCATCAATGGTACCTACCAACATGGGCATTCTAATCTGAGGACGGCGCTGAACTAGTCAGGCATTATTTTCCAATTCAATATCTACCCAACAACACAAACACTATAAGCTAATTAACGTATAAACGGCAAGAAATAGTGTGTAACTAGGACAATTATTAGCACTGAGGGAATTAATATATATTTGTTTTGATTTGTAGGATTGGATAGGGTAGAGAATAGTGGCAGAGGAGCAGGTTACTGTACGTGTGCAACTGCATATAAATCTTCTTTCAGATTTCTTTTGTGTTGTAAAATACTCCTATATTAGTTCTTTTAGGCTTCTGCCACTATATTTTATAGGTACTGAATACTAGTATGGTTAATTATAAATAAAAAAGTTGCAGAGCAAAGTGTAGTTAACTTAATTAGGCTTACGTGAGAGATTCACCTTCCTTTTACCAGTCTCTGCACACATGCACTACTTTTCTTACTTGTAAATTGCCCACACGTGTATCACAGTGCCTTCTCATAAATACATTCATTAATCACATTATTACAAGTTTATAATACATGTCAAAACGCACTAATATAAGAAATTTCTTATGTACGAACATAACATGAATGGATTTATATATAACGAAAGGCAATGAACTTAAATGACAATAACATTAATCACAGTATAGGGTACTCACCAAAGCTACAAATGTTGCTAGTACGTAGTATGGGAGAAATAGGTACCTGACACAAAACTAATATTTCATCATAATCCGTGACTTCAAATTCTCTTGAAGATGCATCATAGTGTTAACTTTTCTCCATACTTATTTGATCTATCTCTATCCCGCATCAATCTTCAATTTTCAAATCCTGTTAAAGATGCACCATATATCATGTTTAATCAATACTCTTTGATACTTTTTTAGTTTACCTCTATTCCTTCTTACATCTCAATCTTATCTTTTCCTTACCCCGCATTTTCCGGACATGCAAATCCTCAATGGCCTCATACTTTACCTAATCACTTCATCGATCTCTCCTTTATCTTAAATTAAAAAAAAAACATATTACTTAGAAAAACAATGAACTTAAACATATACTAACATAAAATATAAATTCAAATTCCAATAAAGAGATTTTAGGATGATAATACATAGGGAATAGAGTAGTGATATCACTCCACACATATATATATATATATATATATATACAACGTCGTTTTCCTGGAGTAGTGTTAGATGTGTCTGATGAAGCCCATCCCATCCATCTGCCCCAAAAGAAAATATACTAATAATATACATCTGACTACAACAGTACAATGCTGCGATAAAAAACATGCCCACACACTCACGCATAAATCTCTCTCTTTCTTTCCACCAAACAATCCTCAAGCATTTACTCTCTTCTCTCTCCAAATATCTCTCGTTTTCCTAAATGTATCTTTCATTTTTACATTTTTTAAAATCTATTTTCGTATTCCTTTCAGGTGACCTTCCACAGCCCCACCATTTAATACTTGATACTCCTCTTCCTAGTTAATTATATCGACACTTTAACTAATTTTATATACCACGAAACTATTTTTTAGGAAGGAGGCGGAAATTCGATCGTTGAAAATTTCAATATATACCACATTTTGAAAATAAGAGCACAAATATTATTTGTAATTTGTAAATAGTATGTGATCGCGATAAGGAGGGTTACTTAGATTGAACTAAAAAAAGGTGAGAACTTATTGCTTTAAGGGTAACCAAATAAAGTAATCATGCAGCCTAAATAATTATCAAGATTACATATTCATTTTTTCGTAAGGTTTCATTATACATATTAAGAGACATCATAATATAAAAAAAATTTACACTATGGCAATTTCATCTTTTGTTATAGTAGTAATAATTAATTTTAAGATTGCAAGTCCTTTCAAGTATAAAAATTATTTTAGGCGCTATATAAGTTAAACTTTATTACTACCCCATGTAGTTGTGTTTTTCCACTTGTTCCCTAACCTCATTACTCTCCTCTCTCATACTTCCCTTTCTCCTTTGGTTTCAGTGCCTATTTTGTTTTCTTTTTCTTTTTCCCTTTGTACTTGTTGTATATATATCATACTACTACTACTACTAATAATGCTCCACTTTGTTATAACCAGCTACCACATATTTTGAAAATCAACAGTTGTAGATTTAAAGCTAATTAGAGAGAGATGATGTTGTCAATGGAAGAAATATTGTGTGAACTTAATAGAGAGGAGATGAATGAACAAGGTCTTCCACCTGGTTTTAGGTTTTATCCTACTGATGAAGAGCTCATCACTTTTTATTTAGCCTCTAAGGTCTATAATGGTACTTTTTATGGTGTTCAAATTGCTGAAGTTGATCTCAACAGATGTGAGCCCTGGGAACTTCCAGGTAATTAATTAATTATTACTATTTTATATCCTTTAATTAATTACTTCAATCATAGATCCCTTTGTGGGTTTGGAGTTTGTCTCACATGTGATGGAATCTACACTATATGCCAAAAGTACCAACTGTTTAATGTACTCATTAACAATATTTAATGAGAGACCATACCATTCATCTCCATTAATATTTGCTTCCTTCATTTATTTAAAACAGTATAGTATTAATTGGATATATTTCACTGGGTATTAATTGTCTAAATACTTCCAAGATATCTTCTTCTCACAATTTTTTTTTTTAAAAAAAATTATTTCACATATCTCTCTTTGTTATGCCTTAATATCATTACAGAAGTGGCTAAGATGGGTGAAAGAGAGTGGTATTTTTTTAGTTTGAGGGACCGGAAATACCCAACCGGTTTAAGAACGAACCGGGCTACTGGAGCGGGTTATTGGAAAGCAACCGGGAAAGACCGTGAAGTCTACGCTGGAACTAACGGAGCTCTCATTGGGATGAAGAAAACACTTGTTTTTTACAAAGGCAGAGCTCCAAGGGGAGAGAAAACCAAATGGGTCATGCATGAATACCGTCTTGACGGCCATTTCTCCTTCCGTTACTCGTCGAAGGTAGCTTATCTCATCTTGACTTGACACCAAAAAGTAGAATCCATATCAAAATGACTTTAATTTTGTGGTATTCCCATATGTTTGACAGAGATTTTATTTAAACTGAGTATGTATCGAAAATAATCTCTATAAAATTTGTGTGTATTCTAAGTACTCTTTTAAGGTCCTTTTATGTTATTGATTCATTACTTTTAAAAGAAAATGTGTGAGTAATTGTAGTTATGATAGTAGGGTGTTTGTATGAGTTTTTGTCCGTTTTTGGGTTGACTTGGTTAGTAAGTCTCGTGATCTATTAGTTGATGTGACGTTGACTGATTGATGGATGGATAGATGAATGAAGATGTTTTTATTTTTACACTATTTGTTACGTTTTTCTGCTTCATAAAATATAACATGTATAGTGGAAATCATGTTGGTATTAATAGTTTCATGTATAGTGATTTGGTATTTTCATGCGTTGCTGTCACTTGAAATATAGTACTATTAGGTTAGAGTAGCATACATAAATGTTATTAGTTGAAATGTTTTTTTTTTCAAGAATTCGATATAGGAATGACTCAACATGCCCTCGCTCACCTACTTTGATTAAGACTATGTCTTTACTATGAATTTTCAAGTGAAATTAGATATTATGTTATATTGAATATGTTATTATTGTGTTTAGTGCGTACACTAATTTATAGGTGATTGACAGGAGGAATGGGTGATATGCAGAATACACCACAAAATAAGTGAGAAGAAAAATGCAACATATGAAGGGTACCCCACTTTAAAGACATGGTCATCAGTAGCAATGAATTCACCTTTAACACCAAATCCAAAAACACCATGGCAGCAAGCTGAATCATTACACCACCATGAAAACGACCTCTTTAACAATAACCTTTCCCAAACTACATTAACAAACACCTTATTCCCAGCCAATAGTGTCACTGCTACCAAAAGATACAAAGACGACAAGCAAGATAATCATGTAGACACAAACAACATCACATGCCCTACTTCAAGGAAAAACGAAACACAAGGTTGCACCTTTTCATCTCCATTATATTATTACAATGATTTTGGGATGAATGTTGCAGATAATTGGAGTAGTAGTTTATCTGGCATGGAGGAGGAGATGCCATGCAATTATTTCAATAATGTAGTCATGGATAATTGTCCCATCAAAATTGCTGCTCAATCTTGGCCTCTCCATCCCTAGACATTATTACTAGTAGGATCATATATATATTAGCTAGTATAATTTTATGACTAGTATTGTGTCATCCTCCTTTGTCTCTATATATATGTAGAAACAGCTACTCGCTGGCTAGCTATATGTGATTAATTCTGTTTGGTCTATTCTGAAACCAGCAGCATGTTGCTTGTTCCTCAGGGGTCGTTTGGTGTGATCGATAAAGAAATTTAATTTCAGGATAATTTTTAAATGACCCTCAATTCATTGTTTGGTTGCACAAGTTGGGATGATTTATCCCCGATTAACAATTAGTAATGAAATAAGTTATCCCTCCTTGTGGATGAAATAATAATCCAAGATAAGTTATCTTGGGATTAAGTATGTAAAAATACAAAAATACCCCCCTTTAAACTCTCTTTTATACACTACTTTTATATTCATGTATATTGACATAATTTTTAATAATATTTATAATAGCATTCACTACCTTAATTAATTGTTATTTTTATGATAACATATTTTTCTATTAAAAATTATATTTTACAAATACAATTTCTATTTATGAATATATTATAAGTTGAACTTATTTGTTAATACTTATGTTTATCTATATTTTGATTTCTCTTAAAATGTTCACTTCACTATTAAATTACATATTTTTAATTAACTAATTTACTACTCACTTAAAAGTTGTATTCTATGTTTCAATTAAAATGTAGACAACTTTAAAATTTTATTTTTAAGGTAAATAAGATGCATGGAAGTTTTATTTCTAAGCTAAAATAAGATGAAAATTTTATTTAAAGCTAAATAAAATGGACATTTTATTTTAAGTTGAATAAGATTAAGGTTTAATTATAAAACACATGACATAATCATGAAAAATACATGCACAAAATTATTTATGTTAAATAAGATGAAAATTTTATTTTAATAATGAATAGCTAGAGGTTGCAAAGAGAATATTAAGAAAAATTAAACAAGGTAAAGGATATTTTTGTAAACGAATAATTTATTCTTTTATGAATATGACAAACCAAACAAGCAAATAAAAACTACTCTTACCATAAATAATCCCATCATAACTTATCCCAATATAACTAATCTCATTATAACTTATATCCAAACCAAACGACCCCTTAAGATTTTTATACAAGTAATTTATTTATTTATGAGGTGAATATCATTCCTAACTTGGTTTCAACGGATAACTATAACCTCTAACTTTATCAATTAATACATCAAACACGACAATTTTGTGTCCTACGCGTATTATGCTACATAGGACAGGTGTGTTTAATTATTCAGTTTTATATAAATTTAAGTGTCTATTTGTGTATGCCCAAAGTTAGAGAGCAAAAACACCGGTTGAGATCAAATTAGATGACATATTTATGTAACTTTGTCTATTACTTTCTCCATTTTAATTTGCTTGTTACAATTTCGTTTTACGTTACAGAACCTTAAATGTGTTGTTACAACTTTTGTTTATCCTACCTCAGTTAGGAAATTATTTTTCTTGTTTTTAATAAATTTATTTTATACATTTTCTAAAAGATCAAATCGAAATTAAATTAATATCAACAAAAATGGAATGATGTCATTAATAAGATTTACTGTTAAGGATGATTTAATTTATGAATGACTACCCGACCCGTCAGTTCTCCTGATTTCTAAATTCTATGCAAATGTTATTTAATTATGTATAATCCATCAAGTCACAGAATATAAAATCGTACATTACTTTCAATTCAGAGAAATTCTTTGTTACATGTGACTTTAAATCATGATGATTTAATGTAATTTATAAGTGATTGATCGTAAATAAGACATCTATTGCTCCAATTTTTATCAAAAATGAGGATAAAATTTAAATCGTTGACGATCAAGTCCATCCAAAGGAAGTTGGATCAAAGTTGAACGTAACTCAAAAGTCAGAAACAAGAGATAGGTATAACAAGCAACCCCCACAGCCGATTTAAGCAAGGAATTCTGCATCGATACAGTGGCCGGTGGAACCAAGTATATTTTGCAATTTATAATAACATATTCAGTGAAATCATACAAGTAGGGTATGAGGAGGGTAAATTGTAAGCAGACCTTATCGCTACTTCATAGAAGTAGAGAAACTGTTTCCTAAAACACTCAGCTCAAAACTCATAAGCCATGTATAGCATAAACATGTCAGATAATATTTGAATCTTGAAAGGAAAACAAACTTTCATTTCAATCTAAAGCCAATAAGCACAATGCTTTAAGTCTCAGCGTGCACTGAATTTCTGCTGCTATGTATAAAATTATTTAATACCAAAACAGACTTTGCTTCAAAGCAAATTTATATAGCCTATATAAACTCAACTTTCTCATTCATTCTAAACACAAATAGTTCAAAAAACATGGCTTTTACAAAATTGTCATTTGTTTTTTTATTTTCCGTTTCCCTCCTGGCCTGCACCTCATTGGCTCGCGATCATTCCATCGTGGGATACTCCTCTGATGACTTGACTTGTATCGATAAGCTCATAAATCTCTTCGAAAAATGGATGGATAAACATGGCAAGATTTATAAGAGCATTGAAGAGAAATTGCATAGGTTTGAGATTTTCAAGGAAAATTTGAAGCATATTGATGAAAGGAATAAAATTCTTACAAACTATTGGCTTGGTCTAAATGAATTTGCTGATTTGAGCCATGACGAGTTCAAGAAAATGTATTTAGGACTCAAAGTTGTTGAAAAAAGACAAGAGTTATCTCAAGAAGAATTTGCCTATAGAGATTTTGTGGATTTGCCCAAGTCTGTTGATTGGAGGAAAAAAGGTGCTGTCACCCCTGTCAAGAACCAGGGTCAATGTGGTAAGTACAAAATTAGACGTTGTTACACGTTACATTGATATAACAATCTAGATTTGTGTGTACGCCAGGTAGTTGTTGGGCGTTTTCAACAGTGGCGGCAGTAGAAGGAATAAACCAGATAAAGACAGGGAATTTGACATCCTTGTCTGAACAAGAGTTGATAGATTGCGACACAACTTACAACAATGGTTGCAATGGGGGCCTAATGGACTATGCATTTCAATTCATTGTCTCAAATGGTGGTCTTCACAAAGAGGATGATTATCCTTATCTCATGGAAGAAGGCACTTGTGATGAAAAAAGAGTAAATATAAATCACCTATACTTGTATGTTGATTACTTCCTTAATACTAATTGTTGGTATTAATTGAAAATGTTTTAGGATGAGTCGGAGGTTGTCACTATTGATGGCTACCATGATGTTCCAGCCAATGATGAACAAAGCCTATTGAAAGCACTTGCAAACCAACCTTTGAGTGTGGCCATTGAGGCTTCTACTAGAGATTTCCAATTCTACAGTGGGGTACATATCCTAATTATCGTTTCATTTAACATTTGACTCGATACAAAATTTAATTAACAAAAAAAGATACTTTAATATGATTGAAAAATGGTATGCAGGGTGTGTTTGATGGGCATTGTGGAACAGAACTGGATCATGGAGTGTCAGCAGTTGGATATGGATCCACAAAAGGAGCAGATTACATCATTGTCAAGAATTCTTGGGGGCCCAAATGGGGTGAAAAAGGCTTTATTAGGATGAAGAGAAATACAGGAAAGCCAGAAGGTCTTTGTGGTATCAACAAAATGGCCTCTTTCCCACTCAAAAGCAAGTGAAACAAACAAAGTGGCTATATTATGAATGTATTTTTCTGAATTAATGTTTTATTTCTGATTCAACACGCAGTGTTATCTTTGATTAACAAGTTTAATGTATTACCACACTTTATTATGTTCGATGTAATAAATTTCTTAATGAAATAGTACTTTCTTTTGGATTTAACTCTACCTTATGTAGTTTTAAAAATTATTCTTACATAAGTTTCCATTTTATTTAACAATAACATACCCAGTGAGAGGCCAAGGGGAGAGTAAAACATACGTAGACCTTACCATTATCTCATAGAGATAGAAAAACTATTTTCGAAAGACCCTCAACTCAAATATATTCGACTCAAAAATAGAAAATACTAGATACAAAACGACTATAGTGGAAAACAATTGAAAACTCATAAATATAATACAAGTAGCAAACTAAATAATAACAACATGATATATAATGACACAACTAATCTTACAACCTTCTATATCACAAGAAAAGACACCATCATACCTCTACTAGCCTTCTACTCTAATATGCAACCTCCATTTTTTTCCATATAAGGTCATGTCCTCTGTGATATGAAGCTACATCATATCCTATCTAATTACCCCCGCTAATACTTTTTCAGTCTAACTCTACCCCTCCACGTAATCCCTGTATCCAACCTCTCGCACCTCAACACTTCCTATTTTCATTTTATTTAATGAATATAAAATGGAAATAGACATTCACTTCAATTCAGTCAAAGTTAATTAATTGAAGCCCATCCCTTGTTGGAGAATGATATGTGGCCGGCAAAGTTGAAACCAAGGTAGAATTTAAAAAAAAAAATTATTTATGTTTTACAATACAATTTTTTTTATTAAATATGTATTTTATTTATGTGTCATTGTTCTATAATTGAAGTATACAACAATTACTATTCAAAATAAAATTTAAAAAATAACAATTAATTAATTTCATCATAAACTTCAAAAATGAAAAAAAAGTTATATGGAGGGGAGTATTATTTTCAAAAATATTTTAAAATCTTGATCAAACATCTCTGCTTCAAAAAAATAAAATAAAATAAAATATGATTGACTTATCAAGACCAAAAAAACTACTACAAAGTAAGAATTGATATAACAATCAACTTTATTCTTCACCACATATATGTTCATGAAGTACATTCACCTAATTTAGTCAATTTACTAATATGTACAAACGTGGAAATTCATACAAGAGGAGGAAAATATATGATTTCACACTAACAAACAGAAGATGTGGAGAAAATAAATAACTTTTAAGCCCTACCACCAACAATTTCATTTTGATTATATTCGTGGATACTAATATTTTCATTTTCCTCAAGTGATTTTCCCATAGTCTCACGAGTGAAAAAATATGTAGTGATCATTCCCACTACACAAACTCCAGCTAGTAATATTAAAGATGTTTTCATTCCAATTCCTTCACCATATCCATCTTTTTTATCATGTGAAGCCCATAAAAATCCTATCGACCCGATTATCGCGCCCAATTTTCCGATAGCTCCAGAAATTCCATGACATGTTGTTCTGAAACGAGCGGGGAAAAGCTCCGCGGGCACGATGAAGGTAGTCGTGTTCGGTCCGAAATTCGAGAAGAAGAAGGTCAGTCCATACAAAAACATGAACCCTACATTGGTATTGTTATTCCAATAGGAATAGTATGGAATTCCAATTGATAATAACCCAATTGCCATGAAGAAAAATCCCATTATTTGAATTTTGACTCTCCCAATTCTGTCAATGAAGTACATTGTTGCAAAATAGCCAGGAATTGTTGAACAGATTGCAATAATAGCCTGAATTCTTGCAACTTCAAAAGCTGCTCGAAATGCATTCACATTTTGGTCATCACTTAAATATCTTTTGTATATTTGGGATTGGAAGAGATTGCTGCTGTAGAAAACAACATCAACTAGGAACCATGAGATTGAACAGGCAAAAAGATCAAGGCCATGGCTATGAAGGAAAGTTTTGGAGAAAAGGGAATAATTAGAGGGCAGTGAATTTGGTGTGTAGATAGAAAATTCCTCAACCATTTGACTGGCTGAAATATCCAGTACTTTTTCCATGTCTCTGGCTGCTTGTGGCACATTTCTTTCGACCAAAGCCGTATACCTATGGTTAAAATGGAGAAATATCTTGATCGTGGACCATAACTAACATTTCAAATGAATTGGGATCCAGAACGTAACGTACCTGGCGGTCTCAGGCATCATCATGCGCCAATAATAAGTGAGTCCAGCAGGAATAGCACCAATCATGAGTATAATTCTCCAAGCCAAATCAGCACCATGAGGGGTCATACTTCCTCCATTAGCACGATTAAAAATTGAACAAACAATCATTGTGACGGTTGAACTAGCAAGGATTCCAAATCCTTGCATTGAGAAAACCCCAGCAATAAACGCACCTCTAGTTTTCCTATTAGCAAATTCAGACATAATTGTGGCTGATAAAGGGTAATCACCACCAATTCCAATTCCCAGTAAAATCCTAAAAAATCCAAGACTTAGCAAAACACAAGTCTTTGAGGTACATATTGAGTGTCCACATCCGAATGAGCTCAACACCATGAGCATTAGAGCAAAGCCGTAGACTTTGCGTCGGCCGATTAAGTCACCTAATCGGCCGAACACTAGCTGACCTATAACGGTCCCTAAAAGGGCCGTCACAACCATAGCAGACATGACGACCTGAGGGAGGTCCCCTGGGGATCCGTAGTAGATTCGACCGATGAGTTTCATGATGGGAGGGATACAAAAGAGGTCGTATGCATCGGTGAATAAGCCCATGCCGGCTATGATAATCGCCTTAAAGTGGTAGTACTGTGTTCGAGCTGAGTCAAGGGCAGTGAGAACTTTGAGTGCCATATTCTTGGTTTAACTGGAGTGAATTGTTTTCTTGTTGAAGTGGGATATATGTACTATACATATACATTGATGGACTTTGAAGTTATTGTTTATTGTTGAAAAAAAAAATAGATTATTCAAAGCAATTTCGTGGAAAAGGATAGGGGAAGGAGACAAGGGAAGACTTTAACAACGATCGAATGTACGATCCCTGTGTTTAAAACATAGATCGACTATTTTCGGATGATCCATAATGAGCATCGAAAGTTGCATTGATTAACTGCTACTTTACAGTTAGAAGAAACACAGACAGTTTAAAAAGTTATTTTGTTTTATTCCATCGTACACAAAAAATAGTAAATTTTTGACTCCATCCGATTGTGAAAAGAACAAGGGAAGACTTTGAACTAGAAAAATATACTATAAAATTGCTGATGATAGATGCGAATAATTGTGAAAAATATACTATATTAAGTCACGCTTGTCTCGATGCCGGTGAAACCAGCTGAGAAATTCAAAATATAAAGAACACCACATGAAAAAACCAACATGTATAAACAATATAACTTTTCACAAGGAGGTCGAATGAATTTGGTTCTATTTTTTACCATGATGATTTTGATTTGTTGCCGGACTGAAGTATATTGTGGAATTTACAAAGATTAATCACGTTTCTCATTGGTCGGAAGACCTGCAAATTCTTAAATCTTAATTAGAGCTGGGGCCTCCAACTAACCAGCTGTCTTTGGGAAGGCAGAATGTTGACGTTGGTTTAGTACAAGCAAAATCATATGTCATGCTAATAAAGAAAAAACAAATTCCATTAATGATTTAGACTGGATTAAGAGTGGAAAGGTCAAACTATAAGATCATACATCATATATACTTATACCCCACCGGTATATGCTTGGTATAAAGATACAGTTGAACCTAACAATTGTTGTCCCCTATGAAAATGCAGAAAACTTAGGATCCTGTCATTGACTATTAGTCACACACCATGTAACACATTTGCTAGACGTTTGTTATGTGAAAACAAAGCATTTCCTGCATAAACTTTGTTGAAACATATTGTATACACTTAGAGCTCACTCGAGACATCAACAGCCTTAGATTTATATCATGAAGTTGAAGTCAAAAACTAGCCTACTTGCCTTTTCATGGTTTTCCCAGTACTAACTAAGGCAAATAATGGACTCACAATAAGCAGATGATTATGACATAGCAAACATAGACCATAATATAGATAGAAAAGATGTTGATACTCCAAGCTTTTGTTCCACAAAAGTACACACTCGGTTCAAAATCAAGTCAACATAGCCAAAGTCTCCAATGAAACATATAATGCAAAAGCCCTTGTTGTACAGGTATGGCTACCTAGAAGTTGTTCCTGATACTGTGATATATTCATGACAAAAGTAGTGAAGCAAATAAATTCCATGTGTCTTGGCTGAACCTGGACCAACTAGAATTCATGGACTTAGATAGAGCCATTGTACCAATTCTCTGGCAAACCTTCAGCTGAAACCAGAGGTATCCGGTATTTCATTACAATGACTTCCAGAATGCCATCTGTTCTAAATTGCGGGGAACATAGTCTGGGATCAACAGGTCCTGGCAAATTGAACGAAATGGTAAAAGGCCCAGGAGATGGCAGCTGCTGAACTTTCATCTCATAACCCTTGGGTGAGTTTTTCAAAGTCTCACTGTCCGTAATCACCCCTTCTATCCGGACTCTGCCTTCTCTCTGGATGTCACATTTTATGTTACCTGTACAACATACATATCAATTGATTGTTAAATTCCAGTCCTTATTAGTTTTGCTTACCTGCATTTAAGTATACTAGTAAGGGTATGTGCTTTGCATATGTGTATGTTATGTTTAATATAAAAATTGTACTTTAAAAGGAAAACATGATAACTCACCATCACACTAAAAATTAAGAAGCAAAATCCATACTACTTGCTTGCTTCTATTTTGCAAATCCTTCACAAGTGCGTTGCAAGTGCACGATGGCATGCCAAAATTAACAAAAGATACCATCCATATCATAAAAAGAAGTATAATAAAAATGTTCAAGCATTCTAACCTCAAGTGATCAGCTTGGTCAAGACGGAAGGATATAGGTCAAAGCCACTTAGAACACAAAATTCTTCCCATATTCCATAATAGGTAAATATTGTCATGACAAGTAATAGTTAACCTAAAACAATATTAGTTAGTAAAACCTAAACCTAATTCACCCCATGCAATCCCTCTGTGGCAATTTTAGTAGAATGTCCTAAACGTAATCAATAAAGAGACGACTACTAAAACTTAAAACCTAATTCACCCCACGCAAATCCTAACCAACCCAATAACTGAGGTTTAGCTGAATTGATTCATTGATAGCAAGTGTTTGTAATACCTTCTTATATTCAAAATTCTAGGAATGACTCATTTCAAAATCATCATATTATGATCAAAGAATTTGATCTCATGTATCCACGCTAAAGCTTAACTTTGACGGTCATAAGACAATTTCAGGTTCTCAATGAGATTATTAAGTATGTGCGTACATAAAATAATCAGTGTTGCACCCATTAACTATACCCACTCTAGGAAATAGACAATAATAACAATTAAAAGAAAGCCTATAGGGAAATTCATTTGAAAGTACTTACATTTATGCCTTACACCAGGAAGCGCAACACGAAAAAGATAAGCATGTTCACTACTGCCAATGTCAACCAAACCAAGTGGCGGTCCAATTGCACATGTTTTAGCAGCCCCAGTCAAAGTGACATCTGGTTTGGCATGAGACTTTGCAGATTCATCTGAATTCATGGTTTACAGCACTACCAAGTGAGTTACCTCCCTGCAGGTTATAAGATAATGACTTTAGCTTAAGAGGGAAAAGTGTGAGGTGGCTTTTCAGGTTACATCAGTTACATTCTTCAAACCAAGGAGACAACCCCTACAGCTGACCATCACAATCATGAAAAGTTAGACATAGCTGGCAGGAACCGGACATTTCACATTTATCTTAGTTTAAAGGGATGTGCTCCCATACTTAAGGCAACAGATTTCTCCCCAGAGTCATGAAAAATACAAACATGCCACACAAAGACAGGAAACTTACTGTACCAACCATTTGCAATTCAAACAAACTGCACCCGAACAACTAATCATAAGGAAATCTGGGTTATTTTTTCCTCATTTCACTCATTTTTGTATGATTAAGACAGACAAAGATCAGAAAACAATTGAGAAGTCATGAAAGATAGGACTTTTAATACTCTTATATCAGTCTTTAACATGAAAAAGGAAGCATCACATCAAGTTCAAGCGAATGCAGTAGATGGCAATAGCTCTACCAAAGGCTATATCCAAAAGATTCCACATACCAGTACCGGTACAGAAGAGACACAAACATCGGATTCAAATGAAGCTGCCTTATCAGTTGCAAGCACACCACAAAGTACAAGAACCAAACCGCACAAACATTTTGAAACAAAACATCACACAAATCAACAAACCCATTGAAGGAAAACAGATATCTCAGTAAAATCCCAAAAGGAAAAAAACCCTAGCAAGCGAACATTTGGAAAAAAAAAACTATTAGCTGTTCGATAGAGTGATTTGCATACAAAAAACGAAAGAGATAAACTTGCCTCACGGAATCGCTTCAATTCGTCGCCGAAATTGAACGCCGCTGCTTCAGCTTCAGCAAAGTGAACTTTCTTTTTAGAGTGACCTTCTAATAAATGTGAGACTTTATACGTTAACAAATTGGAAAAATACAAAATAGACCTAATAGAAAATTATTTACTCTTTAAGGACTCAATTTAAATTATTTATTTTTAATGAATTTATAATTTAAATTATTTATTTTTTTACTCCATATTTTTCTTTTTATTTTACCCATGACATCAATATGAATACTATGAAATAATTATATGTTCAGTGTCGGAGCCACATAATACTTACGAGTTCATCCGACCCCTTCAGTAAAAAATTATACTACTGTTATATGATAAAAATAATTTTTTATTTATATATAATAAATATTGAACCCCATTCGGTTAGTTTGTGTGTCCAATTCTTAAAATTTTGAAACCTCTCAAAGAAAATCTTAAATACGCCACTGTATATGTGATACTCCGACTGTGTGTGTGTGTGTGTATATATATATATATCATATCGTTATCATATAAAATGAGTTCAATCCTCTGTGATGCTCAGGCGATATATTGATACCCAATTGGTATCATACAGGATTATGTTTTTTCTAAGAAATAAAAAAAAAACAAATAAAAAAAATTATTAAACTCTAAATTAATAGAAAATATATTCGTTATGATATTTCATTTGGTATATTGATACTATATCAATATCGTACAGGACTGGAGCTTAATTATCTATGACATTCCATCATTGTATTGCTACTCGATATCACATAGTTTTGCATTCTTTTTGTAAGAAATTGAATGATTAAGAGAAAATTATTAAAGTCACAAAATTATTTATTAAACTCTAAATTTGTAGAAAATATATTCTTGTAATACTCTGTTGATATATTGATAACCTATCGGTGTCATATAATTTTGAGTTCTTTTTTAAATAACTAAAATAATTAAGAGAAAACTATTAAAGTTACAAACTTATTTATTAAATTCTAAATTAGTGAAAAATATATTCTTTTTAATACTCTGTCGAAATATATGATTGAACTTAATCTTCTGTAATACCCTGTCAGTATATGCATACCTTAATGGTATATTATACAAGGTGGATGCAGAAGTCAGTGCGTAAGTTTTAATAGTAGAGACATAAATATAAGTAAAATAATTTTTTTCAACAGTTATAAACTTAGTTTCCCCCATAAATATGAGATTTTATATGCTATGAAATATATATGATCCAAATATAATATTCCCTCCATTGAGAGTTAACTATAATTAATGATACGAATAAACTAAGAACTAAATATAAAATTATCTCTTGATTTGGAGAAATATTTTCCTTTTATTTCCAATTAAGCAGAATGATATTACGTTTAATACCATAATTTTTATTTAAATCTTTTAATTTTTGTTCTCAACACTCAAGTAACAAAAATGATAAAAAATAGCTATGATATATGTGGCACAATGGACTTTATTCTTCACATAATAGAGCAAAAACATTGAAACAGACTGGTGAAAATGAAAAAAGTGCAGCAGGCTTTGAACGCTCCAAAAGTAACCAACTTTACACAATAAGTTAAAATGTTGCAATATCAGCTGAATTTATGCAAGAAAGGAAGATACATAAAGAGTTTCAGTAACATAGGGATGTTCCAGGACAGGAAGTTGGTTTGAATTATGATTACAAGCTAACCATGTCCAATTAATCAGATGAGTTGGACGGGCCATCATATCCACTCCAACGTTTAAGCACAGATCCTTCCAAAACACCATTTGAGTTTACTCTGACCCTTATAAAATCGGGATCAGCAGGTCCTGGCAAAGTGAAACTGATGCTGAAGTGACCTTGGGGAACTATCCGCCGAGTTCTTCTGTTGCATACAATTGGCGCCGCACTGCTTCTTATTTCACCAGACCTTACTATCCCTTCTATCTCCACATCCCCATGAGGATGAATATCATATGACACTTCAACTGCAATACAATTGTTCATTTGGTCAAAAAGATTTCGGCATTATGAGCATCAGGTTTCAAATGCATTAAATTCTCAGTATACAGTTTTGGATAATACAACCTTCTTTACCATTTGTAGTTGATAAAGAATAAGCTATTGAAGTGGATAAGTCAATTGTAAGGAAGGCTAGACTTAGTAAAGTCATAAAGGAATCCGAACCAACTCTCTATTTCTTAAGAGTTTTGATTCTTGCCCATGAAAGAGTAAAAGTCTGGTTCCAAATGAGCCATACATTAACAGTGCTACAACTGAGTACACATGTGTTGAATGGGAGGGGGGTTTTTCCAATAGTTTTATAGGCAAGCACATGAAGATTTTCCCAAAAAGTAAAACTACTGAGACAATTTCATTTTTATAGCTTCTTTCTAGCTGTCTTTGTTGGTTTAAGGTCCAAAAATTACTGAACTAGGCATACACACTGATGGATGGAGAAAACTAAGAATACTTTTTTCAACGTGTTATACAAAGGAGGAAATGAACTTACTGAGGCTTCTCGCAACAGCTGGTAGGACAATCTTAAACTTGTAAGTCAATTCAGTAACAGTGATAGTCACTGGGTCATTAGGAACTCCTGCTCTCCCCTCTCGGGCTGCTCCAGTTTGTACCACATCATCTGCTTTGTATGTATAGTCCATACACATATTCAAGTATCAGCGTATTCTTGAAAAATTCCTTCCTGCAGATCGTAGAACTCAAGTGTATTAAGGCCTTGAACAATATGCATTGTTTGAATACTAGGAAGTAGAAAGGAAATCAAAAGGTAACTTCATATATGTATGATGTCATTAGAAACAAAAGATTAGCTCATGATATTACAATCCACAACATCTTAGGCATGCTATGAGTCAACATTCCAGTCAGAAGAAAAGGGATTTAGCCCATAATTTTAAAGAAGAGAAATAAATACAGAAATTTTATATTTTAACCGTCAAACAATGACAACTTAAAGTAGCAAATTGACACATTAAATGGTGCTTCCAAAGATATAGATCCAAGATCAAAGTGAAAGAAACAAGTGATGCCGATCTTATATATCTTTTTTTTTTCTGCTTATATTCACAACTTCAAGTTTGCCTAGTTTTAAGACAAAGCTCAAAAAGATTTTAATACCCTATGCATTTTCCGATCTGGATTCTTCTTTATCCTAGTTCTCTCTTACCCAACTAGACAAGAAATCTTCAGGACATAGCACAGATACTATGAGCCACAACATCTTAGGCATGCTTTGAGCTAACGTGCCTGCTAGAAGAACAGGGATACAGCACAGATTTTTAAAGTAGAGAAGTAAATGCCGATTTTTCATAACTACAGAATTTCATACCTTGCTCTGCAGAAATCTAGTAGATTTTATATTTTTACTGTCAAACAATGGCGACCTAAAGCAGAAAATTGACAAATTAAATGGTGCTTCCAAAGATATAGATCCAACATCGAAGTGAAAGAAACAGGTGATGCAGATCTAATAAGTTAGCCTAATTTAAGACAAAGCTCAAGTAGATTTTAATGCCCTATGCATTTTCTGATCTGAATTCCTCTTTGTCCTTATTCCTCTCCTCCAACTAGACATGTTAGACAAGAAATCTTAAATCATCTACTTGGCATCATAGAACAAGTGAACAAGCCAAAAGATGAATTGAAAGACAACTCTAGAAAAACTACACAATTTAGCTTCCGTCAGAATAAACAACGAAGCAATTTTGGACAACATGCTTTTTTAGCTTATTTTCACAAAACTAGGTTCCAATCTCACAACAAAACAAATATTAGAAAGTGTGGATTTCAGAAATCTAGGTTCCAACTTTACCAACTTCCTGTCTATATTATCCTCATTTTTCGTGCTATTTTGGTGATCCAAAAAAAGGGAAAAGAATCTTTGAACATTAATTTGTCTCCATTACATGGAAGACATTACCAAGAAGTTCAGTACACACAGTGACACAGCACATTACTGCATTTCCTCTACTGCAAAGAGCTTTCAGTGGTGGGTTCTACCAGCTATGCTTCGTACTTCACCACAACAGCTTCACAAATGCCTCAGACCTGAAATTTTTGTGAAAACAACCTTGGATCAACAGGCCCGAAGAAACTATTTGCACCAATGTAAACAATTCTGTAAGCAGAGAATTCTGACATACAAGAATACTATCAGGAACTTCTTCTATGTCAGGGTTTCTAGACATAGAAAAAGGAACTATATAAGAAACGTAGCAAGGCCAACACTGATAGGAGTAAAATCAGAAGCATCTCCACCTAATAATTGCCTATATATTTCTTTATCAAAACATCACGATGTAGCATTACAAGCTTATACAGGAATATGGTTGATAGATTAATCCTTTTATGTATAATGGACTCCATCCATGAACCAATCCCAGGTGAATGTGCATTAGGAAAATGAACAAGTGCCACATAGTAATTCCCATCTACTAGTTTTAATTGCTGTTGAAATGGTATCTTATCATCAATGAAACAAATATTGTAAGTGCAAACATTAAATGTACGACGTTCAATTCATACAAACTCATCTGCATCCCATAAATGCAAGCAGCAACAAGCAGCATAATGAACTTCCCAAGTCAAGCTAAATTCCTCGTATTTGCATGCTTTCAACTCTATATTTTCCTCATTTTAGCTTGAACAGTTACATGGGACCATATGTGTATTCCATTGAATGTCATATGACAAGTTCCTTGGCTGATGACCAGTGGCAGAAAAGTTCAGCAGCATAAGATGTTATGCCTCTACTGTCACGAATATCTCTGGCACAATTGACTTACAGAGCCTTATTCATATAAAATAGAGGAGAATCTGTCAAAGGGCAGCCAAGTGGGTTGGTCAAAGTACACGTTTAGTGAACTACTCTTACTATAGGACCTTCTACAACAGCTTACCCAGTGAAATCCCATGAGTGGGGTCTGGGGCTTGCTATAGGTCCTTCTACAGTTAGAAATTTGTGGTATCAGCTTTAACATCTGGTTCACATAAAATAATTTCCAGGATCTCCAGTGACTAAGAACATAAGAAGATTAGCACATTCAAACAGATAACAGATAGGCAACAAGTTAAAGGTAAAGTAGCAAACCAGGATCTTTCTTGACTTCAGGTACATCAATACGAAAGTAATCAGCACATCTGCTAACGTCAATATCAGAAACTTCAACAGGTGGTTCAGTACTCCTCTACATGCCGTTCCAGTCAAAACAGGCCCCCACGAGTTACATTCTTCCAAGTTGGGACGAGGGAGAAGGGAAATCATGCGAGGCCCAAACTTGTAAAGCAAAAAGGGAAAAATCAAATTCAAAGGCAAGGAGCAAAGAGCAGAATATGCATTGTAGAATTCACGCAAAGAAGAGTGTCAAGTGAGTGTAGCCTTACTCTTATAGCAGATAATGAGGGCATGGGAAAACAGGTGTTCCAACTGGAACTGACATGACAAAACCAACCTTGAGATGAAAGTACACATCTGTGCTGCCTTTTGGGTGTCTGTCATGTATCTTTCTTTTGGACATGACATGAAACTATTAAATGCCAATATTACTTCTCTAGGTAAACGAAATACTAGTAGGACTCGTTAAATTCATTTTTCCATTTCTTCATACAGCAAATCCATTTCTACTTTTCATTTATTTTCTTCTAACAACATCCTGAAGAGGACAGCCTCCTCAGAATGAATGAAGAAGCAAACTTGGACAATAGAAAATGCTCTTTTAGGTATATTTTGATCTTCAGAAAATTAAGTTTCAATCATGGAAAAAAATTATTGTAAGTGGATTGTTTCTTCATTTGGACCAAAATGAAAAAGGGAATCATTTGAACTGTACTTTTGCTCTGTTTACATGGCAAAACATGTCATTGTCTGAACCATACATAATCTACAAGTTTAACAAACACAGCACATTAGCCACCACTAATCCATAACAAGAAATCCAAGTGCAAACAGCTTTCTGTGTTGGTTTTGGCTTAAATGGTTGTTTACATGAACTACCAGCTAGGGTTCATACTTCATTACAACAGCTTCAAAAATGCCATCTGATCTGAAATTTGGTGAAAACAACCTCGGATCGACAGGCCCGGGCAAACTAAAGGAGACAGTGAAAGCACCAGATGGACATTGTTGCTGAATTTTCATATCAAAGACCCGAGAATATCTTGAGACAGTTCTTCCACCAGTTGATGTCACCCCTCGAATAAGGACCTTTCCATCCTTTTCAATCTCACAGTTGAACTCACCTGCAACAAGGGGTTAAAGAGTCCACTTAGTAAATATGGTAAGATATCACCTTAATCAGGGAAGTTTGTGAAACTGTTTGGGTCAGTGGATATAATTTTGTAGTAAAACCAGGAAACAGGCTCAGTCGATATGGAGAGAGAGAACTAAGAGGCATCAGCCAATCTTGTTTTCTGAGTGCTAGGAAGAGAAGTCTGACATACAAGAATTCTATCAGGATAACAGTTTTTTCTATGATAATGTTATTATTGCTAGACATAGAAAAAAGAACTGTATAAGGATCATAGCAAGGCCAATACTGAGAGAGTAAATTCAGGAGCATCTCCACCTAATAAGTGCTTGAATATTTCCTTCTCAAATAGACATCACGAGGTAGTGTCACAAACTTAATACGAGAACATGGTTACTTGGACTCAATCCATGAACCAATCCTAGTTGAGTGTGCATTAGGAAAATGAACAAGAAACACATAGCAATTCCCATCTGCTTGTTTTGATTTCGGTCAAAATGGTGTCCTATCATCAGTGAACAATTATTGTCAGTGAAAACAGTAAACACGACATTAAATTCATAGCAGACTCATCCGCATCCCATAGCTGCAAGCAGAGACATGCAGCATATTCCACATGCTTCCAACTGTATATATGTGATCGGATGTGTATTCCATTGTATGCAAATATAATATCAATACATAAATATAATATCAAGCTCCACAACCTAACAACAGGGGCTTATTCATAAAATAATAGAGCAAAATCAGTCGAAGGGCAATGAAATGGGATTGGTTAAAGCACAAGCTTCATGAACTACTCTTGCTTTAGGTCCTGCAGTTATAGCTTGGTAATATCAGTCCTGTAATATCCGATTCACATAAAATACTTTCCAAGATCTCTGCTGACTAAGAGCTTAAAGCAGATTAGCACGTTCAAACAGATAACGGAAAAGCAACAAGAAAAAGGTAAAGTAACAAACCAGGATCTTTCTTGACTCCTGGTAAAGCAATACGAAAATAATAAGCAGATATGCTAACACCAATATCAACAACTCCAACAGGTGGTCCAGTTATCCCTTCGCATGCTGTTCCAGTCAAGATAAAAGGGGGCCCCGAGTTACATTCTTCCAAGTTGGGAAGAGGGAGAAGGGACATCATGCAAGGCCCATCAACATTACTGGTCATTGAATAAGAATGGGGCCTCTTTTTCACATTGTCTTCCATCTTCATCAATGACATACCATTTTCAGAGTCGTCTTCCCCATTTGATTTCTCCTTGGACCGCTTCCAAATTATTCTCTTAACCTTCTTTTGAGGATGTAAGCATTCCATGTTTGACATTTACAGACTTTCCATGTTTACCATATCTTTTATCAGAAACATACCGTAAGCATTCAACAGTTATCCAACTTCCGAACTAATCTGCCATCAATAGAAGCAAGAAGAACTCAGGTAGGGAAAAGGTCAAAAAGAAAAACTACCAAAAGAAGTTCAAACTGGAAAAAAGAAAGAACCCTAAGGCATGAACATCATTCAGAGAAATACTGTAATATGCAAGTTATAGTCCTGCATAATTAATCCACAAACAAGTCTATTACAGAATGTGCAAATACCTAGGGAAAGTGCTTTTAAGTATCTATGTGCTGTGGTTATACCCACTGTTAAGAGGTCGATAAAATAAAGAAAAGAGAGATGAAGAGAGTTTAGTGACAGGCTTAACAGGACCTGAACCTGAACATAAGCAAGCTACTTGGTGTAAAGCATCAAACGAACCTCCTACAAGCCATTAAGCCACCGAGCGTAAGCAAGCTACTAAAGAGTGTGTCCTATAAGGCATTAATCCCTGGTTTACACACATGCCACTAGCATATTTGGACAGGAGGGATTCAAATAGAAGAAACTAACTCCCAGGCTGGTACAACCTTAGTAGCAATTGGAAACCTAACATTAGAAGAAAATTGGAGAACTAAGTTCGTTCATGACATCGTAATAGTTATATACGTTAACTGACACTAATACCATAGGGAAACTGGTTATTTATTCAATCCCCATGCAAAGCTGGAAATAACTCTAGCCCGTGCGGGCCAAAAGCCACTTAGGTCAAAAACAGGTCTACTGTGTCATAAAGAAACGGATAATCTGGTTACATGATTCAATCGTGATATTAACAAAAACAGCTTTTGTCGACTACCTATTGCAGCATGAGCCACTTCTGGAAGCTATGTTCAAATTTCTCTATCATCAACCAACTTCTCAAGGGCATCTAAAGGACCACATCCAGCTAAGGAAATACAATGCATTAATATGTTTCACCAACATATTGTACATCATATAATTTTTAAGCACAAAAGTAGAGAAAGAAAAGACTTGTCGCTCATTGTTCACATCAAACCAGGTAGCACTGCTGCTTAGTTCTTCTTCTTCCTCCAAACAAGTTTTGGTTATGACATGCTATTTCTTTACTTGATTGCTAGCATAATTAATTTGGTTCATAATGAACAACTGTAAATTTCATCCTACGGTCAGTAGTGGCTGAATGAGATGAAATGATGAACACATTCAGCTACTTTAGTTTCTCTCGTTTTGTTTTTCCGAATGAAGCACATTAGCTATAATTGTTGGAATGTTGGCCACATTCCATGGATAGTGGTCCGTAACTTCCATAACCTCCATGGATGTGGTTTGTAAATTCCATGGAAGTTGCAACTACCACTACATTCACTATCCATGGAAGTTACATAACCATCCACTACTTTACAACTTTCCCACTACTCCACTTCCCACTAACCACTAACTTCTGCACTACTATTCTTGATGGTAGAATAGCTATAAATAGGGGTATATCTGGTTAAAGGTCTCTAAGCACAAATCTCTTTTCTTTACTCCACACCATCTTGAGTGAGGTTTGAGTGCTTAGAAGACTTACCGAAAAGTGGAAAGCAAACGACCAGGATTCCGACTACATCGCCAACAATGGCTGGAGGTATATGGATCTATGTTCCGCTGCGCTATTGCTCTATGTTTACCTAGAATAATAGCATAGCTTAAACAAATTTCAAGGTATTTAACAGCAAATGCAAACTGATCCTGGCGAAAACTTAACAAGTTTATGCTTCCAACAAAGATAAATTAAGATTCTTGGACCTTTATGTCAACCTGGAAAAGCTTCATTTAGCTTTTCAAATAAGTTCACCTTGATAATTGAATTCTATATCTTTTATTGAGAATTTCAAAACGAGAAAGAACATAAATTGCATCCAACTCAATAACTTCACTTCGCACAAACATAGTTTCGCAACACTGAATCAGTTTACAGAAATCTTAACCATACAAAGATATAAACTAAGTTTCACTAGGAAATCTAAGCAAAGGAGCAAGAGCTGAACCCTATTCAATTAACACCGAGCAGGAAAGCTACAAACTTTATCTAGCAACAGCCATGTTTCGTGCAATAACTCATACGCATATTCGAAAAACAGAGAAAATGGACCTACCAAGAATCAAACTCCTCTTCAGTCTATTAATGGAGGGAGCCAAAGCTGGAACGGTGAAAGATGGTGTTGTATTAGGGAGTACACGTGTCAGCTTTTAGAGAAACAGACCCCCTAATTTCTTTTTTATTAATTAATATATTATTAAATTAAAGATTTTTTTTTTGAAAAAAGAAAAAAAATTAAAGCAAGGTCACTGGACCCTGGGGACCCATTAACTATTTTACTTAAAAAAATTTTTTTTGGTAATTATTAAAAAATACATACAACACATTATGTTATAATATATTAATTAATAAGTAATAAAAATAAAAATCAAGTCTTGGCAACAAATAAAAGCCAGAGCTTTAACAAAAAAGGGTCGTCTTTGTCAAGTGCAGGTCGGCTTCTGGTTTCCCGATGGTCTGTCCGGTGAGCTGAGGTTCTGGTCAGTGCCCTTTCTGTCTTCTATTTTGTATGTGGCATCCTTGATTTTTATCCCTTGTTATGTTCTCACTGCCGGTTTTCTTCTTCATTTCTGTTTGGCTTTTACTGATTTCCGTCGATTGGAATGAGCATCATAAGATGCTAACACCTGTTTTTGCGCAGGCCTCCTTTTTGCCGTTGTATTTTTATTTGTTTGTATCCTCATAGTTCTCCTTCCGTATGATTTGAGGATGAGAAACTCCTTTCCCTAATGTTCCTTTTTATCTTTCATCTTCTGCATGATCTGATCCTCAAGTGAGGTTCCATTAGTTTATTGCTATTCACTATTCTCTATCATATGACGATTAAATTAGGGCTTAATATATTGCCAGCCCCTTAGACACTAATTAAGTTATGTTCCAATTGAACACCTCAGCAAAGTGCATTCATTAGGAACAAACAAATAACTGATGCATCCTTGATTGCTAATGAGGTTTTAGACTGGAGAAAGAAATGTGGTGAGTCTGGGATCTTATGCAAATTGGACGTAGTCGACATTTTGGAACAAATGAGCTTTGGTGATCGGTGGATAAGATGGATATACTTCTGTCTTCTATAGAGCTGATAAGCAGCAAGTATCCAATCTCAACACCACCCTCATAGTTTCTTAAAACATCTTTGGACTTCATATTAACATGCTCCAAAGTGTTATTTATCCAGAATCGTAGTCTCAGTCTTAAGGTCTATAAACTTACCTTAAGTAACAAATCAAAACAGTTAATAAGATAAATGATAACAGTTGATCAATCACTTTCTCACGGTTATGAACAATTTCAATTGATTTACCAATTTAGGCAACACAAAGCATCATTAAAGACTAATTATGAAACAAATGAAATGACTGACTTAATAACACAAAACCTCTATAACCTCCTTTTTTGTTGTCTAGAACCTAGGATAAATAGACTCCAGAAAACTAACAACAATTAACTTAATAATAAAAACAAGACTTGACCATTTTAAAAGACTCGATTGCTGCTAAACTCCACATTTCCAAATTCAAGTATTCCAATTACCACCTTTTTTGCTGTTGTATTGGCGATCACAAGTGGTAATTGGAATACTTGAATTGGAGTTGTTCTTGGAGTTTAGCAGCAATTGTGTCTTTTAAAATGGTCAAGTCTTGTTTTTATTATTAAGTTAATTGTTTCTAGTTTTCTGGAGTCTATTTATCCTAGATTTTAGACGATAAAAAATAAGGTTATAGAGTTCTTGTGTTATTAAGTCAGTCATTTCATTTGTTTCATATTTAGTCTTTAATGATGCTTTGTGTTGCCTAACTTGGTCAATCAATTGAAATTGTTCATTGAACTAGTAAACTGTGTGAAAGTGATTGATCAACTGTTATCATTTATCTTACTAACTGTTTTGAACTGTTACTTAGGGTAAATTATAGACCTTAAGCCTGAGCTTATGATTCTGTGGTATGTAACTCCTCTTTGAGATGTACAATAATTGTTGCTTAGTAAGTTGAAGTATGAATATCTGTTTTACTTTTGATAACAGTTCACAAATACTGCTAACTTGAGAAATAAACTAGACTACTCGTGTCACAAATCTGATTCAACCAATCCCTTAGAGAGATTTCGTTGAATTTCCAAAATCCTTGATTTCTTTTATTTTCTTTTGCCCAATAGAACCCTTTTAGAATTCCAATAAACTGATTCATTCCTTTACTAAGATTTGTTCTTTGCCTTTTTTGTTGAGCCCAGTATACAATTTTTTTTTAATTATTCTTCCACTGCCGGATGGAGCCAAAGATTTACTATTTTTTGGCTTTGGGGTATGATGGAATAAAACAAAATGACTCTTTAAACTATCTGCGCTTCTTTCAATTGTGAAGTAGCAGTTAGTCAATGCAACTTTCGACGCTCATCATGGGTCATCCGGAAACAGTCGATCTATATTTTAGACATAGGGGTCAGGCTGTGTACATCCGACCCCCCCTTACCCCGGGATGGGCGGGAGCCTTTGAGGCAATGGGGTAATGTTGTTGTTGCAATTTCAATTCAATTTTTACACTTGTTTTTTGACGTTCGATAAGCTTTGCAAAGGATCTTGGTACGACGTTCATTCTTTTGATATCAGGTAAATTTCCTTACGTCTTAGCCTTGATGAAGAAGCTGATTTTTGTCTCTGGCGGATTGACCAATGAAGAGCATTTGTGCTCTTTATTTGAATTTTTTTGCTTTAGTCCATCAATCTCTAATGGAGCCAAAGATTCACTATTTTTTGGTTTTGGGGTATGATGGAATAAAGCAAAATGGCTCTTTAAACTGTCTGTGCTTCTTTCAAATGTGAAGCAGTAGTTAGTCAATGCAACTTTTGACGCTCATCATGGGTCATCCGGAAACAGTCACGCTATTTTTTTAAACATAGGGGTCAGGCTGCGTACATCTGACCCCGCTTACCCCGCAATGCGCGGGAGCCTTTTGAGGCACTGGGGTAATGTTGTTGTTGTTGTTGTATTTCAATTTTTTGCTTTATGGATTTCTTGTCCCATCATCTGTTTCTTTGCAATCATCACAATTACCAAGACAAGCCATGCTAAATTGTGGAGTTTTTTTTTCAGAATGTGTCTTTCAATTCATTTTTTGGCTTGTTCAGTTGTTATATGATGCTTGGTATATGATTTACGATTTCTTGTTCAACATGTCTTGTTATAGGAGAGGGAACTAGGACAAGACGGAATTCACACCTGAAAATGCCTAGGGCAATGGAATCTACTTGAGCTTTGTCTTAAAATTAAGATTATGAACATTGTGCTTAAATGGTGTTGAAATGAACTAATTTAAAGCTGCTGGATATAAGAGAAATGCACCTATTTTTGCTGCATTATGTGCTGAAATGCAGCCAAAAAGCACCTGCGCAGCTTAAAACATTTCTTTTGGAGGATTCAACACGGAACCAGAAGAAGAGTTGAGCAACATAGCTTAAAACTAATTTCTTTTGTATATCATTTCCGAGTCTTGGGGTTATACTTCCAGGGCGAAATGGATTTACTGTATGAGGAAATGGAAAATAAATTTAATGAGTACTACTACTGTTTGGTTTACATATAAAAGTAGTATTGTCATTTGGTAGTTTCATCTCATATCCAATGAAAGATGCATTTCCATAACAGACTCAAGCAGCTAAATGACAGAAGAAATGTGCTTTTATTCAATATGGCTCTTCAAAGTTGATTTGTAACGTCAGTCCTAGCTAGAACACCTGCTTTGCCATGCCTTCATCAGCTGTTATAAGGCACCTTACTTGACACTTCTAGGTATATTCTGCTTTGTTCTCCTTCAATTCCCAAATTTTTTGCTTTACTCTACCTTGCTTCATCCTCACTTGCCTTTGATTTTTGAGTTTGCCGTTTTGCTTTGTTTCACTTACTAATCGAACTGTTTTTATCTGTTACTTAGGGTAAAATTACAGACCTTAAGCCTGAGATTATGATTCTTTAGTATGTTAATCGTCTTTGAAACATGCATTAAGTGCTGATATGCCTATTTTTACTTTTGAAAACAGTTCAAGAATGCTGCTAACTTGAGAAATGATCTCGACTACTCATGACGCAAATCTGATTCAACCAATGCCTTTTAATAGACTGATTCATTCCTTTACATAGATTTGTACTTTGTCTTTTCTAAGGAGCAAGGTATACCATTCTGCTTTAAACTGTTTCTTTCCTAACTTTTGTAAGTTTTGGAATTGATTTTCAATTCATTTTTTTGGCTTGTTATTTGATGTTTGATACCCTTTGTAAAGGTTTTTGGTCTAGGGTTCATTCTTTTTGATATCAGCTAGATTTCCTTTTATCTTAGCCTTGATGAAGAAGCTGTTTTTTCTGTCGTTGGCGATTGATCACATTAATTTTCTATGGCCTCTCTGCTCACCATTGCCCGCTGCAAAAAGAAATATAAAACTTAATCACCATGAAAAACTTTGTGTTTCATTCACTTGAAGAGGCTTTGCTTTACTCGTGTTCTTCATGTTATGTCCAAACAAAGATGCATAATTGTTCAAACAGCCTAATGGCAGCATAGATGTGTTTTTATTCAGTGTAGCACTTCAAGTTTGATTTGTAACGTCAGACCTAGTTGGAACACATGCTTTTCCATGCCCTCATCAGCTCTTATAAGAGCAAGGGCACACTCACTTTGAGTAAGTTCTACTAGGTAAATTCTGCTCTTTTGTTCTTCAATTCACTTCGACTGGGTGTGTTGTTTTTGTTGTTGTTGTTCAATACACTAGAGGTCATTTGGTTCACGGACAAAGTTATCCCGAAATAAGAGTTCTGAAATTATAATCGTGGGACTAATTTATCTCAGAGGTGCTGAAATTTGTGCTTAAATGGTGCTGAAATTGTGCTGGAAGAGTGGTGAAAATGAACTGATTTATAGCTGAAGAAAACAATTTAAATGAACCTATTTTGCAGCCAAGATCCCTATTTCTTTTTATGTTCTTTTGCTCGGTAGAAATTCAGCAACAATGTCCATCCGGAGCTTTAACTGTCTCCTTTGGTTTGCCTGGGCCTGTTGATCCAAGGTTGTTTACACCAAATTTCAGATCTGGGGCATTTGGTGAAGTATGAACCATAGCTGGTAGGTCATGTAAACAACTGTTTAAGCCAGAACCCACCACAAAAATCTCTTCGCAGTGGAGTGAATGTGCCAATGTGATGTGTGTACTAAACTTGTAGATAGTATTTTGCCATGTAAACAGAGCCAAATTATAGTTCAAAAGATTTTCTCTTTAGATTTGGATCACCATGATAGCACTGAAAACTGAGGATAGTAAAGACATGAGATTGGAGCCTAGTTTTGTGAAGAGAAACTTAAAAAGGTATACTGTCCAAAATTGCTTCTTGATTTATTCTAGCGGATGCTAAATTGTGGAGTTTTTCAAGAGTTGGTCTTTAATTCATTTTTTGGCTTGTTCAGTTGTTCTATGATGCCAAGCAGATGATTTAAGATTTCTTGTCTAATATGTCTAGTTGGAGGAGAGGGAACTAGGATAAAGCAGAATTGAGACTGGAAAATGCATATGGTGATAAAATCTTCTTGAGATTTGTCTTAAAATTAAGGTAATGGATTTTGTGCTTAAATGGTGCTTAAAGTGTGCTGAAAATGAATTAATTTATAGATGCATTAGCTGCTTAAAAAACAGCCAAAATGCACTTATTTTGCAGGCAATGGCTGCTACATTACGTATAGAAATGCAGCCAAAAAGCATCTGCATAGAAAAAACTAATTCTTATGGAAGATTCGGCACATAACCATTTAAGCCAGAATCCACCACAGAAAGCTCTTTGCAGTGGAGACGATGTGCTAATGTGCTGTGTGTACTAAACTTATAGGTAATGTTTTGCCATGTAATGGAGACAAATTACAGTTCAAAAGATACCCCCTTTTGTTTTGGATCACCAAAATAACATGAAAAATGAGGATATTAAAGACAGGAATTTGGAAATGGAACCTAGTTTTCTGAAATCCACTTGCTAAGATTAGTTTTTATCATGAGATTGGAACCTAGTTTTGTGTTGTCCAATGCTGCTTCATTTATTCTGGCGGAAGCTAAATTGTGGAATTCTTCAAGAGTTGTCTTTCAATTCATTTTTTGGATTGTTCAGTTGTTCCATTTGCCAAGTAGATGATTTTAAGATTTCTTGTCTACTATGTCTAGTTGGAGGAGAGGGGGCCAGGATAAAGCGAAGTTCAGACTGTAAAAAGCATAGGGTGATGAAATCTTCTTGAGATTTGTCTTTAAATTTAGAATAATGAAAATTGTGCTTTAATGGTGCTCAAAGTGTGCTGAAATTGTGCTGAAACTGTGCTGGAAGGGTGCTGAAAATGAACTGATTTATAGCTGAAACAAAAAACCCAAATGACTATCTTTTTATCTTATTTTGCTCGGTAGTAATTCAGCAACAACATCCATCTAGATTTTTCCTATCTCCTTTAGATTGCCAGGGTCTGTTAATCCAAGATTATTTTCACCAAATATCAGATCTGGGGGCTTTTTTTAAGCTGTTGTGGTGAAGTACGAACCATAGCTGGTAGGTCATTTAAACAACCATTAAGCCAGAATCCACCACAGAAAGCTCTTTACGTAGAGCAAATCTGCTAATTTACTGTGTGTATGAAACTTGTAGATAATGATTTGCCATGTAAATAGAGACAAATTACAGTTCAAAAGATTCCCTCTTTAGTTTTGCATCACCAAAATAGCCCTGAAAACTGAGGATAGTATAGACAGGAAGTTGGAACCTAGTTTTCTGAAATCCACTTGCTAGGATTTGTTTTGTCATGAGATTGGAACCTAGCTTTGTGAAGATAAGCTAAAAAGGCATATTGTCCGAAATTGCTTCTTGATTTATTCTGGCGAAGCTAAATTGTTGAGTTTTTCAAAAGCTGTCTTTCAATTCATTTTTTGGCTTGTTCAGTTGTTCTATGATGCAAGTAGATGATTTAAGATTTCTTGTCTGATATGTCTAGTTGGAGGAGAGGGAGCTAGGATAACTCGGAAAGGAGACTGGAAAATATATAGGTTGATGAAATCTACTTGAGATTTGTCTTAAAATTAGGGTAATGAAATTGTGCTTAAATGGTGCTCAAATTGTGCTAATAATGAATTCATTTGTAGATGCATTAGCTGCTGATAAAACAGTCAAAATGCACATATTTTGCAGGTAATTGCTGCTGCATTATGTACTAAAATGCAGCCAAAAAGCACCTGCATATAAAAAAACTAATATTTTTATAGAGGAGTCGACACATAACATTTAAGCCAGAATCTACCACAGAAAGCTTTTTTCAGTGGAAACAATGTGCTAATGTGCTGTGTGTACTACACTTGTAGGCAATGTTTTGCCATGTAATGGAGACAAATTACAGTTCAAAGATTCTTTGGATCACCAAAATAACACGAAAAATGAGGATAGTAAAGACAGAAGTTGGAAATGGAACCTAGTTTTCTGAAATCCACTTGCTAGGATTTGTTTTATCATGAGATTGGAACCTAGTTTTGTGTTGTCCAAAATTGCTGCTTTTTTTATTCTTGCTGAAGCTAAATTGTGGTGTTTTTCAAGAGTTGTCTTTCAATTCAGTTTTTGGTTTGTTCAGTTGTTCTATGATGCCAAGTAGATGATTTAAGATTTCTTGTCTAATATGTCTAGTTGGAGGAGAGTGAACTAGGATAAAGCGGAATTCAGACTGGAAAATGCATAGGGTGATGAAACCCACTTGAGATTTTTCTTAAAATTAGGGTACTGAAAATTGTGCGTCAATGGTGCTCAAAGTGTGCTTAAATGGTGCTCCAAGCGTGCTGAAATTGTGCTTAAATGGTGCTGGAAGGATGCTGAAAATGAACTGATTTATAGCTGGAAAAAACAACCTAAATGATCTATTTGCAGCCAAAACCCCTGATTCTTTTTATCTTCTTTTGCTTAGATAGCCAACCAAACATGCCAGAGAGTGTAACTACACCAAATCCAATTTTCATGGTGGCTTTCCAAATAGGCCCTTGCTGAGTCCCACTATTCTTTGGTTTACCTAGAAAAGTAGTTTGGCATTTAGTAGTTTCATCTCATGTCCAAAGAAAGATATAGAGTCAAACAGCCAAATGGCAGTAGAGGTGTGTGTTCGTGTCAAGGTTAATTTGTAACATCAGACCTAGCTGTGGAACACCTGCTTTTCCATGCTCTCATCAGCTCCTATAAGAGTAAGAGCACGCTCACTTCGAGTGAATCTACTTGGTAAGTTCTGCTATTTTCTCCTTCAATTCACCAAGGGTCGTTTGGTTCACTGACAAAGCTACCTCGGGGATGCTGACAGTTGTGCTTAAATGGTGCTGAAATTTAGCTGAAAACAAGCTAATTTATAGCTGTTGAAAAACAGCCAAAATGCACCTATTTCACAGGTAATTATTGTTGCATTATGTACTGAAATACAGCAGCCAAAAAGCACCTGTGCCGCATTGGACTAATTTCTTATGGAGGATTTGACACATGACTAGAAGAAGAGTTTGAGCAATATAACTATTTTTCAAATTCTTGCGGTTAGTCTTCTGGGGCGAATTGGAATTGTTGTACAAGGAAATAGAAAAATAAATTTAATGAGTATTTCTAGTGTTTGTTTTACCTAGAGAAGTAGTATTGGCATTTAATAGCCTCATCTCGTGCCCAAAGTAAGATACATAACAGATTCAAGCAGCTAAATGACAGAAGAGATGTCTGTTTTTTTCAATGTGGCACTTCAAAGTTAATTTTTAACATCAGTCCTAGCTGAACAACCTGCTTTCCCATGCTTTCATCAGCTGCTACAAGGCACCTCACTTTGCACAGTGAAGTGCTGCTAGCAGATTCACTTGCCTTTGATTTCGAGTTTTCCCTCTTGCTTTGTTATCACTTATCTGATCATCTGTTCTGGCTGCCTACCCTTGTTTTGTATACCCCAAAAAAGCTTTTGGAGAATTTAGTATCTTATTTTCGAAGAATTTTATGCATTTGAAAACTGATACTCATAATGCTGAAATATTATTGGAGAGAAACGACCAAGTGAACAATTGTATTCCACGAGGCTTTCATGTTGATGTTCTTCCTTAGGTGGATGTCAAGGTAGAAGGGATAGTACGTCCTGGTGAAATAACAAACATTGTGGTACCAATTGTGTGCAACAGAAGAACTCGACGGATGTATTTCCTCAAGGTCATTCCCCATCAACTTTCACTTTGCCAGGAACTGCCGATCCCAATTTTTTAATAACCAAGTTACACTCAAATAGAGTTGTGCTTAGAGCTGGGATTGCTTTAATTTCATTAGAATGATTACCAGCGCGAGTTGTCTAATTAATTGGACATGCTTAGCTTGTAATCTTAGTTATAACCAACTTCCTGTTTCCCGTTATTATCAAACTGTGGCTTTCTTTGTATCTTCCTTTATTCTGTTAGTGCTGAACTTTGTTAAGTTAATTACTTGCTTATGGACCATTATTCCTGAACTAAAGTTTATTAAAAACTAGATATGTTCTTTCTGCTTGACCATAGAAAGGAAAGCAAATAAACTGAACTTTCGACCGAGAATGAGATTGAAAGATTAGTGGTATTTCATATTTGATTTTGAAATGCCCGAGGATAGAGCGGAGAAACAATTTGACCAAAGAAGTGATAAAGAGATCCAGATTAGACTCAACATATTCCACCATTTTTTTATTTATTATTCTTTGAATAGTGTGCTAAGTTAATGTTAAGACAAATAAAAGCAAGCGAGAAAGAAAGGATAGAGCTAGCTTGAGGCTAGGTGTTTGTTAACAGGAAATTATGCCATGGTTAAAATTATTTTATGATATATGATTGATGTTGAATTTCTCGTGACTCCGCCAAAACAGGATATAATACAACTATCAAGTAATCCCCACACATAGCTCGCATGGAAAGACGCGACGGGATCTTCTGTGTTCCTGCACATATAGCTTTTGTCTTGTTCCCTAATCTTTGGACATGACCAGTTTTACATGTCTTTTTCAAAATCAAATGTTTAAGGTTTGGCAATCCCGTGTCGTAAATTAGACTGAGCTTAGCTTGTCGGTTGATTATTAGAGTTACGTAGAGTTCAATATATAACTAACTATTTTTCTAACTATTCATCAAACAACTCCTTGTTGTTTATTGTATCCCAACTAAAGTCATGTATATACATACAATAAAGAGAGAGCTGTAATTCATTTTTCCCTCTTTTTTATCACCCACACAAAGAGAAACCATACCATATATAGGTTATAATAATTAAAAAAAGATAAATCACATGGCTATTTTTTTTTAAAAGAGTGTAGATGTAGATACAGAAAAAGCGAAGTTGGACTCGTCAAAGGCCAATCATTGGAAATGCTTCTTAACTAACGCCCACACAGACATGAGTGAAATTTATTGATCGCTAAATTACTTATAATTAATATCTAAAATTTAGTGGTAAAGTTTATCAATCGCTTATATCAGAATTACCAAAAAAAAGAGTGATATAGTAGAGGAGTAAGAGAAAAATAAATTAAAAGGTGTGAATGAGAGCAGATTTCTTGTTAATTGGTTTTCCTTTAAATTTGGGTTGCAATATACTGATCCTTTTAATAAAGCACAGAAAATAAAGCAGATCATTCCCATGATGAAGATTCACTTTAGTTTGCTGTTTATTCCCCTTAGCTACTTTTTGTCCACATATATAAGTTGCCTCTGTTGCAACGTAGTTTTATCCATCCATCATTCTTCCATTTTGCTAAACTAATTGATCCATCACCATGAACATGGAGGTTTGTACGCTTGCATTCTTTAATTTTTAGTACCAAACACATTGAAATGCTTTCATGTTGTTTTTCAGACAGTTGAATTGAAGGTAGAGATGGCTGGAATACATGAGAAAAGAGTGAGGAAATGTCTGTCTAAATTAAAAGGTAAATCATTGATCTCTTTGGTGAAGGAGTTTAAGTAAGATATTGATATGTGTTTGTTATAATATAATGCAGGAATAGATACAGTGCAAGTGGAAAGTAAGAATGACAAAGTGGTTATAATGGGCTATGCACACAGAAACAGAATACTAAAAGCAATAAGAAGAGGTGGTCTTAAAGCTGATTTTTGGTCTCCTCAAAATGAACTCCTTCAAGCTTATGCTGCTTCTTACTCTTCTAATTTCACATTCTCCTTCTTCTAGACACCTTTTTGTTTTCTTCTCAAGCATAGTGTATACAAACTATGAAATGAAAGAGTCTTTGTTCGAGTCATTTTTTTGTTATATATATGTTGTCTGTCCAGATAAATTTGGATTTACACCATAAAAGGTACATCTTATTTCAGAGTGAAATTTCGTTTACTGCTATTTAATTATCACATCTTACTACCCAAAGATGCAACATACAAGCTTTTAAAAGTAACTAATGGTAGCATCGCTCATTTTTCCTTTTCTTTCCTCGAATTTGTATTCAAATTTAATTATTTTTGTTTTAAATTAGTAGTATCTGAAGAAGCAACAACAAATGGCATAATTCATCTTTGAACGTGACACATATATAGTCAAATTTCTCTATAATAATGTACAATGAAGTAATATTATAAAAAAATATATATTAAAATTAACATAAAAATTAATTTTAATTTTAACTTTTATTTTAATAGATGAAAGCTAAGTAATTGATTAGTTAGGATCTTCCGTGAATCATGATTGATAAAAATAAATGTTTAATTAAATGACATGCAAAAAATATGATTTGTATTTCTTAAAAAACTTATAAAGAATTATATACTAACTTTACATCATCAGTCACGTTAAAATTGTAAATACTATTTTAAGACTGTTTGATATGCTGAACAAGCATATATACGTAGTCGTAATATAAGATTTTAGTATATCTTTCATTATTTTTGGTTATTAACTTTGTAATAAATTATACTTTGTCCATTCCAAATTAATTAAATTTTTGAGACATTTTTCAATGTTCAAAATAGTTGAATTAGTCAAAGTTAAAAAAGAAATGTTTGAAACTTTTTTCATATCTGTCTTTCATTTATTGAAGTTTTATATTTTCCAAAAGATAAAGTACCTACATATTTATGACTTTAGAAAGGGCAATAATGGAAAGTATAGTGTAAATTTTGTGTTTGAATGCTTTTCTTAATAAGGATGCCACAAATTCAATTAAAATGAGAAAGAGGGAGTATCAAGATGTGTAATTAGTGCTCCCTTCCGTCTCATTTTATGTGACACCTTAACCAAGACTTTTAAAATTTGTGATGTAAAGTCATTTTAGATATTTGTGTGATCGATAATCACTTCAGGTATCAAGAAATTTTAAAAGTAAATTTATTTCAATTAAAATAAGGTATGACGGGTTAAAAAAAAGAATATTAAAAAAAGGTATTTATTCAGTGTTAAAATAAGAAGTCAATTAGCGCTAATAATTTATGTCAGCACACCTAAGAGTACTTGTATAGATAAACAATTTTTCTTTTTTTAGAAATTGGAGTATGTAATTATTATATTGTACTCCATATGGAGTAATAATTCAAAATTTATCAATAAAACAAAGCGGCTGAGCACAGATTGATAAGTAAAATTAGCGACAGAAAAGTCGTTGCCTAGATTTGGGGAAAGAAATAGCAGTAGAGGAGAAATGCATTTGAGCGAAAACGAAGGGATAGAGAACAATTGTTTCGTAGTTACAGGTGGACTCGGCTATGTAGGCGCCGCACTTTGTCTTGAGCTCGTCAGAAGGGGTGCTCGTCTCGTCAAAGCATTTGATCTTCGAACCCATTCTCCTTGGTCTTCTCAACTCCAGCAAAATGGGGTTCACATCATCCAAGGTAGATTCTATCCTAAAGCACTAATTTCTTGTTTTGGGTTGGGTGATTGATCTTATAAGTAACAAATGGATCATGAAAAGAGATGGGTTTGTGAAAAGATTCCAGCTTGGATACAGTAGTGAATACCATCTTTATTTGATTGACTGATTGATTATAAGGAATTTGTCTGTGTTGAGAAATTGAGGACTAGTTCTATACTATGATTGCTAAACCTACTAGTACACTCTGTCCTTTCTGCAGTTGCTCATTTTGCTTAGTTTTCAAATTTCAGGGGATATAACAGACAAACAAGATGTGCAGAAAGCACTGCGAGGGTCAGATTGTGTTTTCCATCTTGCTTCCTATGGCATGTCGGGGAAAGAAATGCTCCAGTACAGTCGAGTTGATGAGGTTAATATTAATGGAACCTGCCACATTATTGATGCTTGCCTTGACCATCAGATTAAGAGGCTTGTTTATGTCAGCACACCTAATGTTGTTTATGGTGGTAAGGAAATTGTTAATGGAAATGAAAACCTACCTTATTTCCCAATAGATGATCATGTTGATCCATATGGACGAAGCAAATCCATTGCTGAACAATTAGTCCTGAAGACCAACGGTCGTCCCTTCATGTAAGTAATCTTTACAGCAACACATTCGTTCACAATCCACCCTAATCTTTACAGCAACACTGTGTATATACAATTTAATAGAAGCCAGACATAGAAGTCATCCCCTTTCCCTAGATACATTTATAAGTTTTGACACTTTTCTTTCTATTTCCCTCAGAATTTGCTGCAGCGACCTATCATGTTGAACCATATGCGACATACTTCTAGATAGTTGCATTTACAAGATTGTTTTTTAGCTGGAAGATATAGTTTCCTTTCGATGGAAAGAGAAAAGAAATGGGCAAAATCTCATCCTCTGTCAATGCAAATATTTTTAAATCAGTTTGTCCTAGTGCAAACGTGTATGGCAAAAATCTGCCAAAACCCTTTGTTGCGATTAGTTACTCCTCAATAGCTGTTTGGCCTTTTCAGCTCTGTTTCCTGGCTCTGGAATCAAAACATGATGGTTCCCTATTTGTATAATCTATTGCTTTTCTGTGCCATGCAATGTTTAGGTAAGATAGATACAAAAAAGTGCTATGCTTCGAAAGGTGTTCTTTTTCTTATTAAAAGCACTTCGAGTAATTCCTCATATCTTTAGTTACTTCCTAATGGATACAACCAACTTCTAAAAGAAACAGAATAACTTTTTTATCTACACTCCTTTGTCTCTGTCTATATGCCTGTGTACTGTCTGTGTATACGTATATTTATGATTGTTCACATCAAAAACTGCTACTTGATGTTGTATTGACATAATTTATATTGTTGTTTTCTCTCTTTTCTGCATGTATGTTCATTGTACAGTAAGAAGAATGGCAAGTGCCTTTATACCTGTGCTATTCGTCCAGCTGCTATATATGGTCCAGGTGAAGAAAGGCACCTGCCAAGGATCATTACTCTTGCTAAGCTAGGTCTGCTTCCCTTTAAAATCGGTTCACAAGATGTGAAATCAGATTGGGTGTACGTGGACAATCTTGTATTGGCGCTTTTATTGGCTAGCATGGGACTTCTGGATGACATTCCTGGCAGAGAAGGGCATCCAATTGCTGCTGGTCAACCTTATTTTATATCAGATGGTAACTACTCCTTGGCTTATATTTATTTTATAGGATTGTGGAATCTTGTTTTGAACCAAGAAGCGGTATAAGTACGGATTAAGATTATGTTTTTTAAAGTTCTCCAAAGACTTTAGCATTCTAATTGCATATCAGAGTGGAGAAGTTTCTATAAGCAGAGCAGTTGTTACTTACTGCATCACTTTCCTTCATCAGTGATCTTATATTACAGGTTCTCCCATCAACAGTTTTGAGTTCCTTCGGCCTTTACTGAAAAGCCTGGATTATGATCTACCAAAGACATCACTAGCTGCCTCTCATGCTCTTATTCTGGGAAAAATTTTCTGGGCTTTCTACTCTTTCCTGTATCCTTGGTTAAATTGTTGGTGGCTTCCTCAGCCTCTGATTCTTCCTGCTGAGGTCTATAAGGTTAGTGCTTCATCTTTGAATCCATTGTTGCTTCTCTTGTTCATATGAATACCCTTGAATAGGCTTCACTGGCTTTTCTGGGGAACTGTCACCATTTTCTTGTTAGGGCGATTATTCTGAATAGAAATGATTAGCAGCTATTATGGCTGATATGGTGTGTGATAACCCCAAATAAGTCATTTTATGCTCTGCTAGTCCAAATTCTACTCACTATGTAGTGGATTTCTTTTGTTGCTTTGCTTTATATTAATGAAAAAGTTCTGTTAAGTGATACTAAGAGAACACATTTTACCAAAAAAAGAAAGAAAGAAAAGAAATGATGATGACTCTCGCTGTTCACAGAGAATGAATGAGTGATTGATTTCTCCTTTCCCGTGACTCCTTTATCAGGATTTTTATAGCTACATATTTCCAAGAGTTACATGGCGAACTTGAAACTTTTTTGACATGTTAAAGTGTAAAGAGATAAAGCTATTCTTACTGTAGGGCTGGAACAAGGGAGAGGGGGTTGTTAGGACCATGGCACTCCCTTTACTAACACTAATACTTCCTCTAGAGGTGTCATTGATCTTTTTCTCTTCACTTTCCTTTTAGATAAGCAAAAAATGATTTCCATCATTGCTAGTAGTTTAGTTAAAAGACATACTTACAGTGTCCATTTTCATCACATTCTCTCATTCCCAAATCTCTGTTAGTCATTCACTTGGATAATTTGTCAATAACTCATGCATATTCTTTTTGTGATGAAGGTGGCCTTTATTGGTCAAAAACTATCCAATGGTTTTACTTACTTTAATTGCTTGACCTTGTGTTGAGACTTGTTCCTTAAAAGTCATTTTTTTAACTTCTCTTCGTTCACAGTTAACACCCGAAATGACCCCAGACATTCAATTTAGTGCAGCAGTAGTGAATTCGCTCTGGTCATCATCACAACATTTTTCTCTACAATTTGTATAAGAGGTAGAATTCATGATACTTGATTTTTCTGTTTGTGCTAGGTTGGCGTCACTCATTACTTCTCTTTCCTAAAAGCAAAGGAGGAACTTGGATACGTCCCAATGGTGAGTTGTAAGGAGGGCATGGCTGCAACCATTGCATATTGGCAAGAAAGAAAGAGGAAGAGTTTGGACGGACCTACAATATGGCCATGGCTATTTTGTATGATTGGAATGTTGTCATTGTTTGCTGCTGCATATCTGCCTGATTATGGACCAATTCCCTTTATTAGAGCAGTTCACCTCTTCTTCTTTCCCTCTATGTTGGCACTGAAAGTGATTTTTGTTCTAGCAGTTGCTGCACATGTAGGTGAAGCTGTATATGCATGGAATCTTGCAAAAACAGTAGATCCTGCAAATGCAAGAGGGTGGTTTTGGCAGACATTTGCTTTGGGGATATTTTCTCTACGGTTCCTACTGAAGAGAGCTAAAAAGTAGCATTACAATATTTCTTGCTTGCCCTTTAACTATCTTTATTTTGTATGGAGTAATAAAACCAACTTTGTTCAACGAGAATTCATATTATTAGTTGGGCTTGAGAATTTATATTTGGTCTCCGTCTCAGGAAACAACCTTTTTCTTTTGCTTGGTATGATCTTCTATAGTCATTAGTGCCTCAACCATTACAATCAAGAAAACTATATCCTTGTGAAGTAATTTGCTATAAATAAACACAGAATCCATCAAAAACAGAAACAGAGAGGATCTAAGGAGTTTGGAAAACCCAGATTTAAAAGGAAAAAATATATATAGAAAGTTGTCGGAAATGAAAAAACGACAATCTTTATTTTCACGTTCCCATCCTTTTTGTGCAAATACAGCCAACCAATATATTAAGCAAAAGAAGTGAACATCCACAAGGATTAACTAAAAATGAAGACAGCCAAATAAATTCATTCTGCACTATTTGACTTATCCAGTTGTTGACTAGGGGTCCACCCACCTGACAGAAACCTAACACAGAAGCCACCTGTTAGTGTATGTACAAACAACTGTAAGACATGAGAAAGTAATGAACAAACCTGGACTGGTGATGCAGCAATTAGTTTACCCGCCACATAACCTTCAAAAGCTATTCCATCTGCAGTCGAGGATAGGTGTAATCCACCTGTCCAGCAACTCATTCCTTCAATTTCATCCCTCTTGTACGAACCACTTAGAGACACTATATCAAACACTCCCTACACAACGCAAATAATCAACTCAATCCAAGGAGCAAGGGAAAGATAAAACTAAGTCAGGGAAAAAATAAAACCTTATGTCTTGTGATGGTCTCACTGGGTGTTGAACTCTTATAAAGTGCCACTGTCGACAGTTTACCAGTTGCACACTCTATGTAAACGGATTTTGAGCCACTCTTAGCCAACCCAAGTATTTCTTCAACTACGTCCTGAAAACAAACAAACAAACTACATCGTATCATATCATATATATTATTATTTTAAATCACTAATTGATCATCATGTCCAAAATATGTGGACTGTTTGAGAATATGAAAAAACTAATCATTATAACATTAAATTGTATGTGAAAACATATTTCTAAGTTAATCTCATTTATTTGTGAATGGTTTTTGAACATTAGAATTTTTTTTAATTCAGTTTTTCAAAATTGAGTTCGTCAACTTTATTATTTAATAAATAATAAAGATAATAAAAAATAATATAATTTGAAAAAACCATCAATTTATAGGTTAATGACATTATTACTGTATTGATTTTTGGCAGAAGTATTTTGCTAATTAAATTTTTCAAAATGAATTTCATCTTCCCCAAACAAATGTATTATCAATTATGTCAACCTTTTAGATGTCCAATTAATACTAAGCTAGCGTGAAAGACACATTTCTCGAGACTAACAAAATAAAAGCAGGCTACCTCTTCAGTTTCCACGATGATAACATGTTCGGTAGCAACATCTTGGCGGTGTTTGGTTGGACTTTCTGTCTTATCATTCTGGGGCTCTGGCAGTCTAAGATTCTTGATTGGTACTCTAGTTAAACAAGATGCATGGATAAGGTAGGCATAGGTATGATCCTCCAGGGGAGGAACTGCCTCCTCCAACATGTCATAAATAGGGTTGTCAATCACCGGGTTGGAAAGGATCCATTCATCACTCCCACTTGAATCCTGGGATGCTGATGTGGACATTCTTTATGTTTCCTAACAAGTTGCTATTTTTTAAGATTGTTAGTAAAATTAAAAAAAAATGAAAATTTTACAAGCTTAAGCAGCAACATAAATCTACGAGATAAAATGTATGTACATCTTACCAGTCTATTTCCAGAAGATCAAATTTTAAATCTAAAATCAAATTAAATTTATATATATATCAAATAAACTAAATTCAATCCAACTGATAATTAACAAAAGCTATACGATTTAGTTCAAACCCTATAACTAAGAAATTACAAAAAGATCGGGTAAGACAGAAACAATCTAACATTCAAAAATCTTTTTTTTTTTCTTATGCAAAAACATAAAAAGATCTATGTATATATATTAAAAAAAGGTATAACATAAGGATAAAGATTTTAAAAAGATCTCTTACTGAAAACAGTGAAGAACCAGCAGATAGCAAGCATACCCTGCAAAACGATTAGAACAGAAAATTTGATTTACTGATGTAGAATGAACAAATAAACTGTGAATTTATAATCAAGAAATGCTAGTATTTTGGTAGGTTAATTGAAATGTAATCACTTGCTTTAATGAAGTAATAAAAATATATTTATCTATTAGTTTGGAATAAATAAAAATCTTTTCAACACTCCAAAATTCAATAAATGTGAAGGTAAGCTATAGTTCAAATCCTACATAAATAAGATTCTCTCAATCTAGAAGAACAATATATTCTTTCTCAAATTTATTAGAATAACTGGTCAAAGTTGAAGCCATAATTAGCAAATTTTTAAATGTATATTTTGACCACCATAATTCCTTAAAATCCTATTTCAGTCACAATGAAGATGAGGACTATTTACACAAGCTACTATATGGTGTTGTTAGGGTTTTAGAAAACAGTCTCTCTACTTCTATGAGGTAGCTGTAAGGTCTGCGTACAATCTACCCTCCCCAGACCCCACTTATGAGATTTCACTGAGTATATTGTTGTTGTAGTACTGTATGGTCTTGTTGAAAGAAATTAATTGACCTTGCAAAGCACATTATATTGTAACTTAACTAGTACTCTAAATAGATCACACATGCAATCAATAGGATTACTAGACCTCTTTGTGGAACTCTTTTTTTCCAACTTTTAAGATTACTAGTTTAGCATACGTGATTTGCATGTATGTGTCTTGTCATACTTAAAGTTATATATAAATAATACTTGTCATTATATAAATATAATATTTATGGAAATAAATATGGTTAGTTTGATGCAATAATTTGATCTATTGTGAATCAGCAAGGATGAGAAAATCAATTTAATTATTTATAATATAAAATATATGATAGTTTGTGAATAAATAAAGTAATAATTTTGAATTTGAATAATTAATTGATTAAAATTTAATATAAAAAAACTCTTAAATATAAAAGGAGTAATTTAAGGTTTCCAACATAATTTTACTGAATCTTTTTTCTTTTTAAATTTATTATATTACATACTTATAAAAAAATATCTGATAATCAAAATTTTAAGTAATTTCTAAGTCTTTATATTAGAAAAAAAATAATATTTTCTTTTCCTTTCCTTTACAAGCTAAACAATTATTTATACAAAATACTCCTCAATCAAAAGCGAATTTATACAAAATACTCCTCAATCAAAAGCGAATTCTAAGTATAATATAATTCTAATTCAAAAGTAAAGGTAAGGCCATAACTATGGGAAAACTACAACTAACCTAATGTGAACCCATTCCAAGATTATTTATTTTTAATGGATTCATGGTCCAAATTATTTACCTTCTTACCAATTTTTCTTTTTTCGTTTCGCCCATGACGTCATGCTGATATCAGGACAATGTCATGTTGACATGAACACAACGTCAGCATGATGTCATGCTGATATCAAAACGACATTAGCGTGAGTACTATGAAATTATCCCCTGTGATACTCTTACAGTATCTGTACATCATAATGATATCATATAGAATGGGTTCAATCCTTTGTGATACTCATTGATACTTATTAGTATCATATATGATTATGGCTTTTATTTACAGAAATAAATAAGAACAATAAAAAAAATTATTAAACTCTAAAATAGTTGAAAATATGTTCATTGTTTTGTATTGATAATTTTACTGTATCTTGGTCTACTATATATACTTGTTCTACGAAAGTAAAAGAATAATAATGTGGTTATATATGCTTGTTCCACTCTATCTTGTTTAGAATTCAAAATTTTTGAATGAACACAAATTAATGGGCTTTAATTTGATGCAATTTTTAAACACGTTAGTTTTCTTTGCAAAATAAGTAAGAAAATATATTCAACTCAAAATGTATGTTAGCTTTGTACGTGTGCATACAATAATTTATTTTTTCCCAAAATATAAAACGGAGTATATTGTGAGCATGTCACATGAGCTAGCAAAGGTAAGCTTGAAAGAGGCATATCTCCCCATTTGGATTTGCTCCATACAAATATACAACTTGTATATGTTTGTTAGAATAGTTTGTAGTTTACAGTATCCAGTTTGAGAATTATATTACCTTTGACGTTTGTTGGATTCCAATGAATATTGTGTATGTATATGAAAAGGTAATTGATAAAATATAAATTATACGAGTATATATTGATTTTAGAGGAAATCTATTTGAATCGGCTATTGTGGCTGTTGAAAAAACAAAAGGGTTTTTGTGGTGACAATAAAATCAGTATTTGTAGCAGCACCGTACCTTACCATATCACTACCTCATAGAAATAGAGAAGCTGTTTCCAAAGGACCTTCGGTTCAAATATATCAATCCGAAGGTTACAGTTGCTAGTGAAACGCGAGTAAGGTCTTCCCTTCGAGAACTGCAACTGATTAGTGTATGGAGGGTCTTAGGGTGTTCAAAAGCACATCAAGGGCATGCTGAAAAGGAGCTGGACATGAAACTAACAAGGGCAAAAACAATATCCTCTACAAAGGTATCGCATCAACGGATTCCACTAAACACAACAACAAACTAAATTACAAGTTCTGTCAGAGGGGAATACATGTAACTCGGGGCGCGAACAGGAGCTAGCAGCCAAATAAATTCATTCTGCTGTATATATCATTTCTCTTTGAATTTGCTACTGCCTAATATTTGACAAGCTTGGTCAGCAACTAAGAGAACCGGATAATGCAACAGGGATTCGTCATTCTGCCTTAACATCTATCACCTCCTCCCCAATGGTTTCTCCAGCTTTTGGAGCACCAGCTTTATTTTGTAGTAAAGTGAGTTGATCAGTGAAGATCAGGTTCTGAAGCTGCGTCAGCTGTTGCCACTCCTTTTCCATCTGTAAATCACGTTCCTCAAATTGAGCAATTCTGTCCTCAATATCCTTCGTCTGTAGAGCACAAGAAAGCAAACACGTACAAAGATCATAAAATTGATTAGCATTGATGACCTCATCAAAAGGATTTTGGAATATTTAGCACTCCATTTCGTGTATGAGTATACCTCAGTCGTCACATCAGAGACGGCTCTCTCCAGATCCAGTGCCTCCTTCTCAAATTGAGGCATTGCTTCAACAAGAAGTCTTTCAAGTTTATTCTTGTCATACCCATTGGAAGTGCCATCCGATTCTGCATCGTATAAGACCATGTCACTTAAAGCAGGAATTCACTGTTGTAAAGTTGGAAAATGAATATCTCATCTTCCAAAAGTTGTTGTCACACATTCTCAGATAGAATGCATCCCACAACGCACCAAGAAGAATCATTAGTTAACATGACAAATGCGCTAATACTACTGCACAAACCAAGAGACAAGAGTTGTATTGGCATTCACTTAAAACAAATTCCTCTCTTAAGAAGCTGACACCCAAAATGTCTAATAGTTTGCAGTAACAAGGATTTTTCTGTTCGAAACCAAAACAAATAATAAGTGGTGACCAATACCTTGCCTCCCTGCACCAGAGAGTAGAGATCCTACATTCCCTGTAGTTATTCCCTCACCAATATCAGACAAAGCAGTAACAGCGGCATGTGCTGCTAATTCTGCAACCTCTTTTCCTGCAAGACCAGAAAGGAAAACAACCTGCAGCATGATTCATAAACAAAGAGGAATCAGTTGAGATCTGACTTGACTAATACTCAAGACCTAATTTATCAACTTAGCCGCTTCAAGGAATTAGCAGCCCAAAAGACTCTTAGTCAATAAGGAAGAATGGCCGCAGATCTACATGTAGGGGCGGAGCTACATTCACCCAAGGGTGGTCAAATGAATACCCTTTGTCGGAAAGTTTTTTCGAATATATAGGTTAAATATAGATATCTTGATATATATCAATTGTTGAACACCCTTGATATCAAAATCACACCTACTCATATTCTAAAAGTATGAACACTCTTGACGAAAATGTTGGCTCCGCCACTGCCTACATGCATATCAAAGTAAGATGAAAAGAGAAGTTTCCTTGATCGTTTAGAAATTCGAATTGCTTCAGCAGAACATCCCCACATCTATGTAAATATTTCAAGCACTTAAATGATGTCCAGTTTTTTGTTTGATATTCAATTATTCATGATCCATGGTACTAAATAGAACATGTATAACTAATGTCCTAAAACTTCCATGTAATAAGAAACGTGACTTAGTACCTGAGCTACAATTGGGTTGCTTGTATCAGCAAGGGGTGTGAGGCGCATTCTCTTGGACTGAAGATCCATAGTTTCAGACCTGGATTCACCATCCACTTCTGCAGATTCAGGAGGACCTATAAACTGTTCACCAAAAGGAAGCTTTATAAATCTAGCCACACATTCCTTTGTGCTTCTGCCCCCAACATGCTCAGCAACCTTCTTCCAATCATCGCCATAATGCATAATAGCTTCTAAAAGGTGCAAAGTCTCTTTGTCGGTCCAATCAGTCTTAACTTCTTCACTAATCTCAACTCGCCGAAACTCTGAAGTATTCACGCCGACTCTATTATCACCACTAACATAGCATCTTGCACAAAGTGTCATATCATACTGCATTTAAACAAACAAAATTGAAGTAATCTCATCTTCGACAATAGCAAAAAGCCCTACCAACACTTCAAGTAAACTGCCATTTAGGAGTAACCAAAAAAAATAAAATAAGATAGGAAGCTATGGGCTGAGAAGTGAGAGCAAAAGTAAGCATGATCAACTGAGGAGAAGTTAAAAGATTCAAACTTGATTCAAAGGGTTATTAAATACCAACTAATGCTTCTAAGTTAAGTATAAACAAGATAAACCCAAACACTGCAAAGTGGAAGACTGTTGCAATCACCTTATCAGAAGCAAAACAGGCAATCCTGCAAACTGTTTTGCAGACATTGCAGTGTCTTTTCTTGGGGACAGTATAATCGGTGGAAGTTCCATTTGCATCAGCATTTTGCGGAGCTGAGGCAGCTGTTGACTTTGACTCTTTTTCTTCCCACTTGATCAGAGACTTGGAAGAGTTAGCTGTGTAATTAATCAAACCCCATGTCTCCAAGAAATCGAAAACCCTGCGAACTGAACCCACATCTCCAATAATGGTCTTGCGAGTTTCAGTAAAGATTATCTTTTTAGTGGGGTTATCTCTGAACCTACGAATAATAGTATTCCTGTAGTATTTGTATGCCTTAGGGTTCTTAGAAGGTGTCCTTCCATCAAAGAATTCAGGAAGAAAGCGAACCTCAGTTTCATGGATGCTATTCCATGAAAACCAACCTAAAAGAAGAACAATTAAGCAAGTGACTCTATCAATCATTCTACCCTGAAATACAGAAATCTGAGAACCAAATTTAAAAAGAACAGCTGAAAAGTAGAAGAGACCACTTACGGGAATGGCTGGGAATATAGACGAATTCAGGTTCAGCAAGGCGGGAGGAGGTGGTGGTGGGAGTAACGTCTTTGGAATCGGTGGCGGAAGGGGTGGTTGGGTTTGGGGACGATTCCAGTTGCTGGGGACGCTTTAGTGGCAAAACTTCCGTTTGAGATTGCGGCTGTGCCGGAGGCGGTGGCGGAGAGGTAGTTCCATGGTCAGGTTTAGGTGCCGGCGACTTGATTTCGCCGATTTCCGGCATGTTTCAAGTTTCGGAATTTAGACAAGTGTCAGGGCATTTGGGAGATTTAATGAACAACCGGTTTATACGAAGCTCCGCTTTAATTTTTATTTTGAGGAATAGTTTATGCTTTTAGTTTCTCAATAATTAAACAGATTTGGTTTGTGTTTTTATAAATTAGGAAAAATGGCCACATTGGCCCAAATAAAAAGACATTCACACTATAAATCAGTATCTTTTACACATTTTTATCCTTCCCTTTCAAATTTAAATATTTTTTATTAATTTATTTATCACTTACTTTTCATATATAAAAAATATTTTCACGGCATGGAAAATAGATATAAAAGATATCTTAATATTTTTTTCAATTATTTTTATTGTAACAGTTGAAGTTTTTGTCATAAACCACTTTGTTTTAAGAAAAAATTGTTATGACCATGATTTTTAGTTTTAGCTAAGTAATTCCATTGATGATTATATTTAAATAAATTTTAATTATTATTTAAATACTTATTAAGATATAATTTGAAATACTTCAATAACGACAGTCAAAACTCAAAAATACTATAGACATCATAATGTTGGTAAATTATAGAAATCATATGATTCATAATTCAATAAACTAAAAAATGTTATAGTCTACCCCGAGTTGATAACTTATGATTCATTACTTATATTTGTTAGAGTATTAGTATACCTTTAATTAAGTATTTTATTAATTATTATTTTTTAAAATAAATTTAAATTATATATATAAATAATTTCTTATGTATACTTTTAAGATATTTCAACAATGATAATCAAAATTCAAAACATTTTAGATATAATAGATATTGACACTTTATAGAAGTATAACAATAAAAAATCATATACTTAGTAATTATCGATCCTAGTTAACAACAATTCAAGAGAGCCACACATTAATATTATAATCTTGTGTCCCTATGGTATGCCAATTTGACAATGGGCCTAGACCCCTGAGACCCCAAGAATTCGTAGGCTAACACCCACGAAAAATTACGAAAAACACTTCATTCTTATTCCTAAACCCAAAAAATGCTCGCAGACATTGTCCAATGGCACGAGCCTACTAGAACTCTTAGTAGGCTCATTGCATACAGTTACGCACCCTAAAATCCGTGGACTAATGTCTATGAAACTAAAAAAATCGCCTAATTCCTATTTCGAAGCCCATAAAATGCTTCGAGGCGCCCTCGAATGACACTGGCCTACTGGAACTCCTAGCAGGCTCATTATAAATGGTTAAGTGAAGCTTTCTAAGAAAAATGGACCTACAGCCTCGGCACCCCCAAAATCCATGAGGCTAACACCCACAAAACCATCTGATAGCGTCGAGCGTAAACCCTATTAATAAATAGAGATAAAATGATACTATATTAATAACTCTTTTCTTAGTAAATATGCAAAGTCAGAAATTGACAACTAAATCTGACTAGAGGAAGTAGTTTATCTTTTAAATCACAAATCAAACATCATTGTTAATTTTATACATAAGTTACTTTCTAAACTACCAACAGACACCTAATCATTTAACCGTGTGAACCCTTAAATCATTTCTTCAAAATAATAATCTTCTATGAAGATTTGAGTTTATTGCAGGGACAATTAATATAACCTCACTCAATAATCTATCCTTTGTTTCTCTTCGAAAATAGTACATTTGAATCATGAAACAACACCACTAAATTTGAGAAGGAAAAAACAAAAAGCAGCAAACATATTTTTTGGGTGTTAAAACGTCAAACATTTTGTTACATGGACTGAAATTTGAGATACTGGCATTGCTTTTCCTCTTCTGATGTTAATCCATATAATATTCAACTGAAATAGTATGGATTACAGCATTCTTGTATTTAGTAGCAAAGTCTGCTCTGAGTTTCTTCTTCTTCTTGTACCAAACAGGATGAAAGAAAAATCAAGAATGCAAGACTGCTTTGCAACCAAAATGTTCCAAATTATGGTCATATCACCAACCTTGGTGATAATAACTTATGGACCTGAAGCTTCTTGCTTCAAGAATCATCAATAAAACATCCAAATTACAGAATGAATCTGAAATTTTAAGACTAAAGCTTTGTTTTATGCACAAGACTTGAGAATACTTTTAAACACAGTGCATGACGTACCAGCATGCAAGACAGTGACTATCTACACACCCAAAAGCATATTCTGGGAGTTTTGACTATAAAAGAAACATAGCTTGATTCTGATATGAATTTTTTACAAAGTTTATTGCTACGAGAAGGGAGCCAGAAACCTATTCCAGCATCCCTCCAATGCATGACGACACTGACTCTCTGCCAGTTATCCCAACACCAGCAGAATGCAAGGGCCTAGATACATGATGTTGAAGGAAGTGCAATCCGCGACTTCCATGTTTCCTCACTCAATCATCAGGAGCAACTCAGACATTGAGCTCTCATGGTGGGTATGACTTTTTATAACCTGCATCAAGGCAAATGACGTTAAGACTACAGATAGTACAAAGGGCTTGATAGCTTTTTAAATGTGATATTTAGGAGAAGGGTAACCTTGCTGCAGTCCAAATATCTTCCGTAATCTACATACAAAACTTACTTTTACTTTCTTTTTCATTTTTTAACAGGCTGCGTATCACATTAGTAGATTATTTCAGAGTTCCATTAATTCTCCTCAGCAGCTTCAATTCATATGGATATGCAAATAGCACTGAAACAAGACTGCTTACCACAGAAAGGACCTTTAAACATATTCAAATACTTAATGCAAATATAAACTCGTACCAAACGAAAAAAGTACATTGAACTATCATGGAAGAGATTACTTCTTTGAACGCCATAAAAGATTGTTAAAATCAGTATGATAAGAAGATACTATTTAACCACTTCAACAACAACAATAATGCATGTAGCAAGATGAAGACAATAACGAGAAAGAACTACCAAATATCTGTCAATTCCATCTGATGTGTAATTAGAACTGCCAGATACAGTAGGTTGCAAAATACATTTTTCCAAGAAATGCCATCATCAAGCATTTAATGAAAATTGCAAACTATCTTTGGGAGTTCTTGTAAGCACAACAGGTAACATGTTAGCCCAAATCCAGAATTCTTAATTCGACAAAGAAGGCCCACCAAGAAAGTAGCCCTGTAGTGATGTTTTCTTTTTTTCTTTTTGGATAAGTGAAGCCATATAATGATTTTACATTCTACCCTCCGCCATAATGATTTTACATACTACCCTAGTCTCATTCTAATTGACCTGCTTTCTGTTTTGCTCCTCATATTACCTCATAAATGTGATTGAACTTAACCCTCCACTCACCCCGCATGCACACAAAAACACAAATAAACGATAGAGAGGCAGGAGAGGTAGGGAGCATCAACAAACTCAAAGAAAACAAGAGGTTAAACAAAGCCAATTTAGTACCTCTAGAATGCAAAGTGAACAATTTGCAAGGCTAGATTAAAAGCCCGCCTCTCAAGTAGCAATATTGCTGCTGTTAGTCCTGCTGCAATCTAGTACCTAAAGGTCAAAAGTAGAACACAAATATCAACAGGAGAATTGTGGTTGCAACTTATAGAAGCAAATACGTCACAGCTATGTCATCCGTTGAGTCTGAATAACCACTTACCTTGATAAAAATCTCACCCTGCCTTTTGATCAGAACCACTACCTTGCATAAATTGAGGGGAATGAGTAGGTAATATAAACTGTGGCTGTGGTGTAACAGGTGCTCCGACACCTAAAAATCAGAAACAGTTGCATTATGATAGTGACAACTTTGTACTTGCAATTTTATGCAAGACTTGGTGTTGAAGCCTACGGGAATAGATGAAGTTGCGGCATGTTTTCTAGATGTCAGACAACAACTACATACCCAGTGTGATCCCACAACTAGTATCCAGGGAGGGTGGGATAAATTCTGACCTTACCCCTACCTTTGTGGGGTAGAGAGGTTGGTTAACTAGATGTCAGACATCTTGATAAATTTGGAACGCAAAATAATATCAATGATAATATGATATGCAAGGTACCATGCATGCATATATAAAGATGCAAATAAAAGAGATCTGCCTGTTTGATATGGTGCTTGAATAGTTGGAATGGATGAAGCTGTCATTGCATTGACACCGGGGCCACCAAACTGAAGAATCTGATGTCCTGGCACTGCATAACCCTGCAATGTCGTATAACTGTGACTTCCAGGAACAGCCTGACTTAGCTGGCCGTAAGGATACATTGTTGCATTAACAGTTCCAGGTACACCATATATAGGAAGGTACTGTTGACCTCCATAAGGATTGTAAACACCCTATTGGATAAAATTACAGTATGCATCAAAATTGAGTCCTCATAGTCAAGACAAAAGGGCACTTGAACTTTTTAACTGCAGTAAAAAGGGAGAGAGATATTGTAGTATCTCCATTTATGCAGTACTACTAACCTGAGGGTAAACGTAATCCGCACCATATGCCGCATACCTGCATTAGGAATATAAAGGTAACTGTACCACCTTCTATTATAACGAAGAAATCTGTACGTGGCCTGTCCTTTGGACCAACCATAGCCTTCTAAACTCGGTGGATAATGGGCCCGCCCCTCTAACCTCTCCACTTAAATACTAGGCTTCCCCTTGCATGGTGCGAGGCTTGAACCTGTGACCTCAGCCAGTGGCAGAGCCACATAGAAACCAGGGGGTTCAACCCCCTTTGGTGAAAAACTATAATATTTTTATATGGTAAAATTATTTTTTTATGTATATACAATAGATGTTGAACCCCTTCAATTAGTTCATGCGTCTACTTCTTAAAATTTTGAACCTCCTTAAAGAAAATCCTAAATCCACCACTGAACTCAACCACAAATCCTCCACCCTTTGCCACTCGAGCTAGGCCCTGGGTGCCTATAAGTAGTTCTTTTAAATGTAATACACAAAAATGATCCATGTGAAAAAATGTACTAAGAAATGACTGATTTGCATGAGGCCCTAACATCTCTCAATTAAATTAACTATTTTTAAATTAAAAGCAGCAAATTACGTAACATGATTCTCTCTCAGTGAATAGGATGAAATTGTTGCTACTTCTCAGTAAAACGAGAGAAACTATGTTCTGTTCTGCATGCAGATATGAAACTCATGAAATTCAATAATGAATGGACTCAAGCTTGGGCCCTTTTCCCACAAAATTATAAATCCAATGACATTTCAAGAATCGATACCAAATATTAGGAGACAGTAATGCTCCGAAGTTGATTAACTGAACCTTCCCTCTCCTTATGCCAATTATTTGCACATTTTATTCTATGATTCTACCATAAACCATAAATGGATCAGTGGTTCATAGTGTATAAATAGTCATTTTTAGTTGATTAACTGAACCTTCCCTCTCCTTATGCCAATTATTTGCACATTTTATTCTATGATTCTACCATAAACCATAAATGGATCAGTGGTTCATAGTGTATAAATAGTCATTTTTCTTCTGAATTTATAAGTGGATGTGGAGACTAAGCATGCCCGCTACACACAGCTTACCCATAGGGAGAATACATCAAGCCTTGTTGGTAGCCATAAGAAACTGGTTGCTGGTAGCCAAAGCTTCCAGCATAAGCACCCCGAGCAGCTGGTAGACCTGCTGGAAATGGAGTCGATGACCTCAGACGTCCTGTACCAAATAAAGTGGAAATAAGCTAATGCACTTCAAAGAATGAGCATCCTTTTTCTTTTAGGTTCTTTCTTTTTTCAGGGTAGGATGTGCCCCAAAAGGTATCAAATGGCTAGGTATCATTATTTTAAGCTGAACACATTTTCATCTGAGATCTCTATCAAATACATAAGCAAACACGAATCATCATTCGCGGGATCACGAAAAGGAGGTATCATTATTTTAAGCTGAACACATTTTCATCTGAGATCTCTATCAAATACATAAGCAAACACGAATCATCATTCGCGGGATCACGAAAAGGAGGTGATCCTTACAGATGTTTTTACAACAATTCTCAGACAGCTTTACAATTTTTCATATAAAAGGTCTGTAAAGGAATTTGCAGCTTCTGATTTAGAAGATTATCAATGTGTAAGAGAGAAGCCAAGAAACAGCTCTCCACATCAATTACAAAAAAGGTCACATGAGTAATTAATTAAGCATGCTATCAATGTATTCTTTCCCACACAATCAATTTCGGAAAAGTCGAAGAGAAAATCTCCACCATCCACCAAGAAGGTAGATATTATAGGGCCAAGCCAAAAGGTTGTCAAAATATACTGAACCTGTTATGCTACAAAAATCAGCCATTTTATTTCAGCAAACAGGGAATTTGAAGGGGCAATGATCATTGTGTTACTTCTTGATGAGGATGAATCTTGTAAGATCAGGGGAAAAGACTAGAGAGTGTTCTGAAGCACAGTTATCCATCACATGCATGTCATGATGTTCAGTCATCTGAACAAGCAGACCTACTCATGTCGCTTTATTTCTCATTGTAAACCATGTACTTCAATCTTTTTAAGAATAAATTATACAAAATATCCAAAAACAGACATGTCTAATGCATTCTCTACTTCAGTTTAATGAGATATTATCACAATAAAGATACCCTTGTCATTCCACCACTGTCTATCAATCCTAAGGCTTATCTTCTCAAATTAATTTTACTTATAACAACTTGATTGCACTTCCTTACCTTTATCCCTCGATTTTCCATTTCACCATCTCAATAATATCTCCACCATATGATAGCTTAAGATGGATTATACATTGTCTTGTATTATAGAATGCAAATGTGCACAAATAGGAAAACAATCTAAAAGCTAAATACAATTGAAAGTGAAGGGAGAACAAGCCATCTAGTAACACTTCATATATTATAGAGCTCATCAGGCTCCCGAGATGTGCAAAAGCAACTCCATGATCCAACACTGTTATAGAAATAAAGTAGAGCATTCAACCAAAATAAGCTACATTACCAAATTGCACAGAAGGCCGAGGTCGCCCTAACGAAGCCAAATTACAATTTGCCCTCCTCCCATCAATAATTGGAGCAGGATCAACACACGCCCTCCTTGTAGAGTCAGGGTCCCGGAAAGTCACCTAACCCCTCCATAGAAATACCATATGGAAATTATGTCATTCAGTTATCCAAATTCTAAGATGCAGCCTAGTAACTAAGTAGAAGGCAGGCAATTTAAATGGCCATAGCCAGAAGTACAGTCAATAGACAGTGCATATAGGTGATGTTATATCACCTGGCTGAAAAAGAAATGGGAGATTTTATATTGACAAAGATGCAATTGCAAAAAAAGAACCATTTTTGATCCATAAAAGCTAGTAAAAAAAATCGTGTGTTTTTCGAATTCAGTAAACAAGTAGTATAAAACATTTGAGGACCAAAGTAGAGCAGAAGGGTGAAAACAATAGGACACTCACAAAGCCATAGCCTTTGGATCGGCCGGTATTTTTATCAGTGATAACAACAGCCTCGAGGATTTCACCAAACTGCTCAAAGTATCGTCTGAGGGTGTCACTCTGAGTTTCCCAAGCAAGACCTCCAACAAAGACCTTAGTGAAGGTGGTGTCCCCAAAAGGAGAATTAAAGAATGGAACCCCACTACCTGCAGCAGAGGAACCTGAACCCTGAGCTGGTGGCTGTTGTTGATAGGCCATCACCCACTACTCAATTTGATTAAGAAGATACAGGAGAAGTAAGTAGAACAGAAAACAGAAGTTATCCTAAAGTTGATCCAGTGAAAACCCCACCTCTTATAAACAGAAAACCCCCTAAAAATGGCAGAAAAGATGGTGAAAATCTATAGGAATATACAGAATAAGAAAAGGGTGTCTGAGGAGAGAGCTAGAAAGAGGAAGAAGGGAACACAAGGGATCAAGAAGAAAAAGGAAACCCTAGAACTGAGGATGGAAAAAAAAGATAGTAGTAGGTCAAAAGGGAGAAGGGGGTCAAGGTGGGGTTTTGAAGAGGGGGTTGGATCAGCTGTACAAGAGAGCAGAGTAAGAAGAAGCAGAAGAAGGGGTGGGTGGGGTAAAAAGGTGAAGAAACTGGGTCATGATGATAGAAGAAGAGCACGAAAGGTGAAAAAGAGAGTGAGAGAGAGAAAGAAAAAGTAAAGAAAACAACAGAGGCTAATAAGCATTCATGGTGGATCCTAAGAAGTAGAACAGTAAAAAAAGAAGGGATTTTTGAATTGATTTTGAAGAATTGATGAGAAATGATGGAGAGAGAGAAAAACAGAGCATAGTAGAAGAGGTATAGCAGGAGAAGCAAGTGACTCAATCATCATCGTTTTTAATCACACTGTCAAAATAAAAACATCTCGTTAACGGCTTTATACTCCTTTTTATAAACATGACAGTGGCAGGTCAGCTTTGGGCAGCTTCTTCAATGTTTTCTTTTATCCAAAAAAAAAAAAATCACTTATCCCACTTGGATTGGATAAATAAATATTTCAATTTTAAAAATCTTAATTGATTAGATAATGAAGTAACACATAAATTTAAACACTCTAAAAATATACATGTATTATGATGTTTTATTACTTCGCGACTTTACAAGTTAACATCATATTATAATAAAGTTTAATTTCATGCTCAAAATTCAAGATATTTAATTTAATTAAGGAGAAGTAGCTTTTTATCATTTCATACTCTGATGGCTGTTTGATGGTCCTACTCTGTGTTCCTCCAATTTGCCATTCTTTTTCACTTTATTAGCCCCAAGTTTTGTGATTTTCATTCCAACATTTCCCTACCTGCCCCCTTCGGAATATACAATTTGAATCTTTAATTCCAATTTAGGATGTCACTTAGATTAACAGTTGTTCAGTAGTGGAGTAATGTTTACTACAACTTCAGAATTTGTTCTCCATCACAATACCTATTCTCTAGGAAGGTTCTTGAATTGTCATTTTCTTGACAATTAGCTTGTTCGGTTTGTTCTGTTCATATCGAAATGTCCAAAACCTCAAGGCAACGATAGACAAATTCGCCAAGCACCTGCTACTAAAGCTACATTCTCATAAGCTCAAGGAATAAAAATACAAGGTTGGACTTGAAATTGAGAGCAATCTGTGCACCAACTTAGAGCAAATCAAACTACTAAAATGTAACTCAAAAGGGGTTGTGTAACCTCCTTAGTCCAGACTGTATCATAGATACAAGTTTGCAAGTGTATGAACTTGAAAGACATGCAGAGCAATTATTTAGCACAAAGTATTACAAGCAGCAAAAATCTTTTTTCTTCAATCCAGAAGGCCCTTTTTTTTGTAACTTTCAACTGCATCAACTACAGTTTCCTCCAGTGGCCTATATTGCCAACCCAACTTCTGCAGCTTCTCTGAACTAAAATCTCCTTCCTCCGTCACATCGATAAGGCTAAACAATAAAAAAGTACATTAAGGACAACAAATTTAGATAAATGAGAAACTTATATGCAGAAATGTAAGAGCCCAACCCACTAGAAATATTGTTCAATTTAAGTATAGACCTAAACAGCTTTAAAATGTGTCACTGTGGGTCTAAGGCTTGTTCCAGCATCTCTCTGGGTAACGCACTTTAAAGCCGACATTTGATCAAATAGACCAAGGTTGCTACACAGCTTTTGGTAATTTCTTACCACACAAACTGGAAATAGGAAATGATAAGAGAAGTCCCAATTTTCTTAAGCTGCCTTTTTTCCCCTTGTAACTCTTAAACCAGACTGAGGAAATAGGCCACTAGATTCCAATTAAAGAAGCATAAGTGGAAAGGAGAGAAATTCACCGTTTAGGATAGTTGTAGTTGGGATAATGTTTCTTCAGGATCGCAACTAAATCTTCTGATTTCACTGTATGAGCAGTGCACAAGTATCTACCTTCAGCTTCAGGTCTCTCATACACTAGCAGCAAAGCTTCAGCTACATCACGTACGTCTACCACAAACCGTCTCTTGTTTTCTAGCTCTTCATATCCTTCTGTATCAACAACACAAAGAGAAGAAAGGGACATCTGTCACTTCAAGAGAAAAAAAGGAAAGAACCATGACCATGGATCCATGTAGATGAAAGCACAGAAACAAACTCAAGAAGACTTTAGCATAAATAACGAAATGCAACTTACATGATACAAAAGTAAGCAGATACAATACTCAAGCGCTTGTGCTCCTTTTAGGTCATAAATCTCAAGGTGAATGGAGAAAAAGCAAACACTTTGTTCGCACTGAAATAGAATAAATCGGTATGGAGTGGGGTATAGCCCTTTAGGTGAAAGGTTATTTATTTCAGCAGATGCTCTATTATTCTTAGACTCTGAACCAATTATTTATAATGTCCATCACTAATAGGTCAACTCATTCTACACTGAAATTAACATTTCCTACCATTAAACACAAAGCTCAGTAGCCATTGGTCCACAGTAGCTAGGAGGCCTTTTATTAATGAGGCAATATACTCGAGAATCCATAGCAAAAGCAATGCTTGAACACTAGAGTAGAAGGATGACAAAAAGCACCTAAGAAATGCTTCTAACCAGACCTATCACAAACTGGCATACTTAACTTTATCAAATGACCTATACAGCACATAACTTAAATTGACAGTCTCTCTGTCATATCAAATAATTGTGCAAAGTGACTTAAAATAGAGTGGCTTCAGGCAGTTGTCCAAAGCAACAGGGGTATAAAGTTAATGTATGCATAAGGAAGGACTCATTCACTGGTGCACAGAATTTGAAATAATGAATTTATCCAAATGTTATGGACAAAAAGTCCTAGCTACCACTAATCAACATATAAGCATGAAACACTACAATAAGCCTAAACTCTGTGTCTCATAAATATCACACTATGCCACAAAGCTGCACATCATTCAGGTTTCAGGTTAGTCCATCTACATAGACAAACAATATTCTAGAAATTTCCACTTGACATTGGTCTGGTATATCATATCTACAGTCATAGCCTCAAACAAAACTTACAAAGAGGCCCTAAAGTCTAGTAACATGTTATATTTGTCAGCACCCTAAAAAAGGCCTGGTATATCATATCTACAGGTACAGCCTCGAACAAAACTTACAAAGAGGCCATAAATTCTAGTAATGATACAACTGTTTTTCACCAAAAGTAAAGAGGAGAAATGCAGGAGCTCTTGATCTTCTAGATTGAACTGCACCTGCCTTTAAAACATCTTGCATTCCTCTCTTTTCAAATTGTCCACCGCATGCAAGCTGAAAAATCTTCCACCACTCATTGTGACAAGTTTCTCCTTGTATATTGTTCCAACTACATAGAGTCAAACATACTTTGGGCATCACCCAAACAATTAGAGCTAAAGCTGCAAAAAAGTTGCCATAATTGTCTGGTAAATGAACAATGCAAGAAAAGATGCTTATTGGTTTCAGCTTCCGGATGGCATAGAAAGCACCTCGAACAGAGATGAAAACTCCTTCTATGCAGTTTATCCTGAGTGAGACAAGTTTTCCATACTACTAGCCAAGTAAAGCAAACCACTTTGAAAGAAGCTTTTGCTTTCCATATCTCTTTCCATGGCCATGGGTCATTGAAGTGCTCCAAATCAATTATGTAGTTATAAGCTGTTTTGACAGAAAAACAGAATTGGTGCCACCTTTCAAAGTGATAGAATCATCCTCTTCCTTTAGGACTGAAATGACTTCAAGTTTACCATAGAGATCAGTAACTCTAGGTACCTCCCAATTGTTAAGGAGCCTTCTGAATACAATATTCCACCCTTGTGGAATCCGAAGTTCTTACTGTAGCATTAGGAGAGGAGGATAAAATGAACAGATCATGAAATTGATCTATTGAAGGTCCATACACTAACAAGTCATCTCTCTAGAATGAGGTTCTCTCTCTAGAATGAGGTTTTCTGTCAATTGCCCAACCTAACCCCTGTATTTGTTATAAACCCCTCCAATATGTTCCTGATTTGTTTCCAGTTCCCCACTCCATAAGCAGATGTCACTGGTTTGGTAGTCCAGAGACCCATTTGTTCATGTCTGCACCTTATAACTTGTCTCCATAATGCTTACTCTTCAGTGTTGTATCTCCAAAACCACTTCAATAATAAGCTCATATTCTGTATTTTGAGATTTTTTATTCCTAGTCCTCCCACCTTACTAGAAATCAGAATCTTTCACTTGACCAAATGCAAGCGTTTTGATATCCCTGTTTCCTTCCCAAATAAAGTTTCTCCTCAACTTGTCTATGCTTTTTCTCACTTTGTTTGGAAAAGGAAATAGGGACATAACATGGGTGGGGAGGGAGTCCAAAACACTATTGACAAGAATAACCCTTCCCCCCCAAGGACATGTATTGTGCTTTCCATCTTACAAGCCTCATTTCAAGTTCTATCAAGTTTATCAACAGCTTTGTTTTTTGAGGCAGAAAGACCCAAATACTTAGTAGGCAGAACACCTAACTCACAACCCAGAATACCATCTAGAACTAAGCAATTTGGGACTTCATTGACAAGAAACAATTTGCTTTCTCCAATTAAAATGAAGGCTGGAGATACCTAAGTTGTTTTCCTTGTTTTGAACAGCGAACCCCTCAAATCACCATTGGTTGTAAAGATTCTCAACATACTACTAAGTCCCTCCTTGGCTATGATGAAAAGAAAAGGAAAGAGTGGGTCTCCTTACCTTAATCCCTTTCGAATTGAAAAAATTACTTTGGGGGATCCGTTAATAAGAATAGAAAACATCACTATACTAATGCAAGAATAACTGCAGTTAAGCCATTTGTCCCCAAATCCCATGGCCCTCATAATATTGATCAATATTTCCAATTAACATGATCACCACACTCATTTGCAATAAGCAAAGCATCAATAATTTGTTTATCATTAATGAAGGCCATTTGGTGTTTGTTTTCTATCTTCTCGATCACCCTTTTCATTCTTTAAGCTAGGGGTCTTGGAGATAATCGAGTAAATACTGCTAATCAAACTGATTGGCCTCTAATCTCTCAATTCTTCGGCCTCATTTTTTTCTTTTTTTACAGAATAAGAGCCACATATGTAGCATTAAGACTTTTCTTAAAATAAGCAGAGAAAATTTTCCATTGTCCGGAGAATATCCACCTTCAAAGAGCCCCAGCAAGCACTGAGAAATCCCATTGAATAGCCATTGGAACCAGGGGCTTTGTCTTCTGCACATAATCTGATATGGAGCACCCTCCTGCTCTTCAAAAGGCCTCCATGATTCAAATTCGGTATAGAGCAGTTTGTCAAAAGTGATAATTTCTTCTTTGATGGTTATACAGATATATCATCCTACCACTTTCAAGCATATTTAAAGAATTAAACAAAACACAAAACTGCATACTAAATGTATGCTCATGCTTGGAAGGAAAAACAATCAAGAAGCTTGTGGGAAAAGTAAATTCTGATTATTCCCCAGTGAGCAACTCACGCAAGCAGAAATGTAGAAGTGGAAGAAATGATGCAGAAACATTAAAACAGTGAAGTATAACTATGGTTCTTGGTACCTTTCAGTAGCTTAAGGAGAACCAAACTACTGGCATTTGTCGTCTTCTGCAACATTGGCCCTGTGACAAGTGTTGGGAGCACAGATACCAAATCAAGTCCACTTTGCTTTGCATATGACCAAGCTTCTTTCTCAGCCATCGTTTTAGAAAAACAGTACCAGTTCTGCATGCATTTGAAACCACAAAATGCAATCAGATAGAAAGCTGTTCTAGCAAAATAAGCATTCAAGAACCAAATCCAAATTTGACTTACAAAAACTAAGCCAATCAAACAGGATACTGCTCAAGTTATTAAGTATTATTACTTTACCAGCACCAAATATCATATGAAGAAACATGACTAATAATCTTAAATTTAAACAGAAGCCAAATTTGCAAACTCGCATCGATAAAAGAAGCTACATTTGTTGCTTTGCAGTATTCACCGTCTGACCAACAAGTCTCATCCTTCACTTGGCCCTTCGGCCAGTTCGGGTCCAAGAGGGCAGCAGCAACAGAAGATACAAACACAACTCTCTTGATGTTTTCTTCAGAGCATGCCTTCAGAACATTAAGTGTGCCAGTTACTGCAGGCGCAACAAGTTCTACCTGCAATCAAGACATTGAACATATGAAGAATTTTACTTTCTTTTTGGTGCAGAACTAGAGCACATTAGGAATATTATTTCGAAAGCAACCTAGAAATGCAGGTCGTCTGATCACAATACAAGTTCTACTGGATGCACCAGATTACCCAATGTCTTAGGCCCCCAACACAGGAGCTCCATAGAAGTGTCTCTTATTGGAAGAATATTAATCACTGTGAAAAGATCTTTTTGAACAATAAATCACATAAAATCTCAATATAAATTCACTATCTTGTCCTTCGTTTTGTAGAGAGACACCTCTAAGTGCTTTCAACAACTGATATTATGTGCTAAAAATCACTATTCTAGACTGCTCACAGAAATTCCACTGATGACTGGAGATTTATAAACTAAAACCACAGGATATGATTAATATCAACGAAGTGAATATGCTAATAATCACTAAATCCATGGATATGTTTAGATACTGTACATTGGCCAATTATTTTTTAAAGAACCATGGTGTCCTAACCAACTTGTAACCACCTCGACTACTCCACTAGGTATCTGCTACCTCCCACTAGCACCATACCAGGTAACTCTGCACCAAGGTTTAACCACAAGGAAAAAATCACGAAGTATTTTTTTGTACCTACTGAGATGTGAACCCTGGTCCAAAGTTTGCACCCACTTCATTGAACACTAGACAAAATGTCCCAACCTTGAACTCATTGGACTGTTGTTCATTAGCTTACTTTGTTTTAGATCTTTAGAGAACCTAGCTTTCTCAACATGGTCACAAGAAATAACTTAATAGGTTGTAGCAGAGGCATACCTCAGGGTTTGGTACAGAGCCTGAAGGAACTGGACTAGCAACATGAAATACTCCATTGCATCCTTTTATGGCTCCAGCAAGCGAGTTGGGATCTAGCAAGTCTGCCTTGAAGAGTTTAAGGTTCTCGGCAGCTTTGTCAAGGTTCTTCAAATGAGCATACTTGTCATCAGCTGCAAAATAATTTACAAGAGGCCTTTTCAGGAACTTTACCAGAAAAAATCAACTTAATCATTATACATGTCAGCAACCTAAAACAAGATCTCCTATTTGATGTATGCAAAATATGCTACCTTTTGTTTCTTACAGCACAAGGAAACAAGATTGGGTGTTTCTTCATAGTTTTCAGCAGAAAGGATCATAAGCAGGGGCGAGCCTAAACTAGATATTGTACTTACATATTTCCTATAAATAAGCTAATATGATCTGCTTTAAAAGGTTTGAATGGTGCACTTGGCTGAATGTTGGTTATTTCTCCAAAGGAGCAGGGATCCATTCCCATTAAATACATAATTTTTCTTGTTTATTTAGTGATGCACCCAATGTTGTAGAAATCCTTGGATGAATCAACTGCAAAAGAAAAATAAAAAATCTAGGTATTACCATAAAAAAATAGGAGTAATTTACATCCGCTCTCAAATTATTTATTAGTATAAGTCAATTAAAATTTCAATCAGAAAATAAAAAAGATGTTTTTATTGCAAAAAGAGGTGCTACTTGTGATGGCAAGTGCTTTGGGTCACTACTTTCTGCCTTTGTAAAAACTTCTAGTCCCAAATAAATTGAAGTAATTTGGAATTGAGGCGTAGTTCGAGAAGTAAGAACGAAAACAAAAAGACTGTTTATATATTTAGATATAAGAGAAAGGCCCAAAAGAAAGGTAAATTTACCAGGGTCTCTGACGGTGCCATGAACAATATAGTCCTTAGAAAGGAGAAGCTTCACTAGCCATGAAGCCACGTATCCACCTGCGCCGGTTACACACACTCTGCATTTCTCACCCATCAGCGCCATCGCTCTGCAATTATTATTTTCTTTTTAGGGGAAGAATGATGAAGTCGTCGTGTGATTTTCCTTTATCTTTACTCGAAGCAGCTCAGTGTAGAAGCATCGGGACCATTCATAAGTTGACCATTTTCTTTCCGGCTAACCCACGTAATAAATAAATTTAAAAGTTGGAAAAATACTGTTGTCTTCTTTAATTTGTTTAGATATACACGTCTTTTCTTACTAGCTTGTCTTCACTTTCTAGTTTTGACGAATTTAGACAAATTTATAGTTTGATTTTTCTTTTTTGTTGTTCAACTATTTATATGGATAGAATAAAATCATTTTGAAGGAAAAAAGGATATTAATACAGATGTAATTTCACGAGGCAATAAAATTATCCATGAAAGATATTTAAAAGTTGATTGATCTCTTTATTAAAAATGTATATGTATGTAGTTTGTATTTTTGAATTTCAAAATATGTTAGCACATAACTTAGGTAACTTTTTTTATTTCATTGAAGGGTAATTCGGTACACTAGAATTTTAGCTATACGCAAGGTCTGAAGAAGAATCCTATTATAAAAGGTTATTGCTATGCACAAGATCCGGAGGAGAATTGCTCCAAGATGGTAAGTACATCGCTATGCAGAATGTCTGGAGGAGGGTCTTGCGCGTTTTTGTTAGAGACTATTTTTAACTTTTGAAATTTTTATTTTCATCGTAACATAAGGTTATTTGAATTTCTATCTTACTGATTGGTTTGTAATTAATATTAAGTACTCTCCATCCATTTATATTTATTCACTATGTTAGAAATAGATGTTTAATAATACTTATTCACTTTATACATTTAGTTTTTAATTTATCCTTGTTATTAATTATGATCATTTCTTACTCTTTTCATTCACTTTTATTTGCTATTATTTCATTTAACGAGAGCAAACTATATGAATTTTGACTAACATTTTAAGATATAAT
>JAOTQR010000079.1:26759464-26775320 GCA_025774065.1 Solanum ossicruentum
TCATTTAACGAGATCAAACTATATGAATTTTGACTAACATTTTAAGATATAATTTTTTTATCATATTAATGTGAGCAAGATAATATTTTTTATATAATTTTCAATCATAAAAAATTTTAAAATTTAATTAAATTGATTTTGAAAAATGAGATAATAACAAGTAAAAATAAGATATTATATTTACCATGACTTTGTATTAGGAAATTTGGTAAAATTTTAAGGTTACAGTTTAAAAATGTGCCCAACGAAGTGCCAGCACATGGTGGCATGCAGGCAGAAATATTCAGCTGTTAGCTGTCCCTACTCTCCCTCCCTCCGTTACTATAACTTCTCTCCAATTTCCCCGAATACATCGCTCCTCCATTCCCCTTTTTTCAAAACTTTTTACTTTTGCCGGAATGGATCCCCGTCGGAGACCTCCCAAACCCTCTCACCGGAATCACAAGCTTCAACAACCTCAAACGTCTTCCGTCCGTCGATCTCCTTCCCCTGCCCCCAAAGCTTCCGATGCCCTTCCTCTCCCTCTCTACCTGACCAACGGCATTTTCTTCACCCTCTTCTTCTCCGTTGCCTATTACCTTCTCCATCGCTGGCGTGACAAGATCCGTAGTTCCACTCCTCTACACGTCGTCACTCTCTCCGAACTCGCCGCCATTCTCTCTCTCATTGCCTCTTTTATTTACCTCCTTGGTTTCTTCGGTATTGGTTTCGTACAGTCATTTATTTCACGTGCATCTAACGACGCATGGGATATTGAAGACGAAGACGAAACTCGATTCCTCGATCGCCACCCTGCGCCTTGTCCCGCTGCCCTCGATTCATCCATTTCCACTTCTGCGTCCAGATTCATGGATCCTCCCGCGCCTCTTCCCTCTCAAGACGATGAAGAACTTGTCAAATCCGTTGTTTCCGGTGGTATTCCTTCCTATTCCCTCGAATCTCGGCTCGGGGATTGTTACCGAGCTGCTTCGATCAGGCGCGAAGCGGTTCAGAGGCTCACGGGGAGGTCTCTAGATGGTTTGCCTCTTGATGGTTTTGATTACCAGTCCATTTTAGGTCAGTGCTGTGAGATGCCAATAGGGTACGTTCAAATCCCAGTGGGGATTGCTGGACCCTTGTTGCTTAACAGATGTGAATATTCCGTCCCCATGGCCACTACAGAAGGGTGTTTAGTGGCCAGTACTAACAGAGGTTGTAAAGCTATCTATGCCTCTGGGGGAGCTACCAGTGTTCTTTTCAGGGACGGGATGACCAGGGCTCCCGTTGTGAAGTTTCCGACAGCTAGCAGGGCGTCGGAATTACTCTTCTTCTTGGAGGAACCTGCTAATTTTGAAACCTTAGCCGTAGTTTTCAACAAGTAAGTCCTTTTCCCCAGAAAATTTTAATTCCTCCGACGTTGCTTTCTGTTTCTGTATCGGATTTGTTGTCACTTTCTTTGTCCCTAAAAATGTTGTATTTTTGTTGTTCTCATCTGAAAACTGCAGTATTTACACCATTAGCTTCAGATTCTGGCAGCTTTCTGTTAAAAAATACAATCTTTAGAATTATTGATTTTTTGGTGTAAAGTCAACATCAGATAACTGTTGGGCAAGGGTGACATTTTTATTCAAAAAGGAGATATTGGCTTTAGGTATACACTATTCAGTTCATTAATTCTGCATTTTTTTTCTGAACATGATTATTTAGATCTTCACTGCTTAGTTAGTAGTAGTTATTGCATTAGAATGTATGTCAAACTTAGCGACAAATAGAGTGTAATAAAAGCAATAGACTCTGAGCAGTACCAACTAGTAGGGATGAAGACTGGTCCATTTAAAAAAGGCTCAAGACCTAGCATCATTTCCAGTATTTTATTTGTTCAAGATTTGTATGTCTCTAGAAAGGTAGAGCGCCCCAGACTATTTAATATTGAAATGAAATGAGTCTAAACGTTGCAAATGGTTAATGATGATTCATATACAGTCCCTTAAGCATGAGGCTGAGACTTAGTAGTAGTTGTAATATTCTCCTGTGCATCTTTTAGATTCTTGACTTTCCATATTCTTCCTATTTGGATGCAGATCAAGCAGATTTGCCAGGCTCCAGAAGATTCAGTGCTCACTTGCAGGGAGAAATCTTTACATTAGGTTCAGCTGTGGCACTGGGGATGCTATGGGAATGAACATGGTTTCGAAGGGTGTTCAGAACGTTCTCGAGTTTCTTCAGGATGAGTTTCCAGACATGGAAGTAGGTGGTATATCAGGTGAGCTATTGCAGCTTTTATCCGATGATGGCTTGTGGCAATTAATAATTTTTATTTGTACCGTGGCCTCTCATATCCCTTGGGATCACTCTGGAAGTTAACTAAGCTTTTATTTTGCAAATAATTTGTGTGGAAATTCATGAAAACTCCCTATTGTTTGATGAATTCATCATATATTTTATTCATCAACTATGAGTGCTCATCCCAATAATGCAAACATTTTTTTTTAAACCGAGAAATCCGTTTGTGGCCCGCCCTTTGGACCAACCACAACCTTCTAAACTCGGTGGATAATGGGCACGCACCTCTACCCTTCTTCACTTAAATACCAGGCTTCGCTTTGCACCAGTAATGCAAACTTAAAAAGTTAACTTTCTTGCTTTGAGGTGCCAAAATTTAACATGTGCTTCAAAATCAAGCTCATTAGATTTATTTAGGTGAACTTTGACAGGTTATTTCCCAGTGATTGTATTTCTCGTCATCGCAAATGAAGCTCTTGCATCTCTATTGCATGCTTGCTTTATACCTTACTGACTTCTGCTGTCTCATGTTGCAGGGAATTTCTGTTCTGATAAGAAGCCTGCGGCTGTGAACTGGATTCAAGGGCGTGGAAAGTCAGTTGTATGTGAAGCAATGATTTCTGGAGAAGTGGTGGAGAAAGTATTGAAAACTTCTGTATCTAGTCTTGTAGAGTTGAATATGATCAAGAATCTTACTGGCTCGGCTGTTGCTGGTGCTCTCGGTGGGTTTAATGCCCATGCTGCCAATATCGTTTCTGCCATTTTCATAGCCACTGGACAGGATCCGGCGCAAAATATAGAGAGTTCTCATTGCATTACGATGATGGAGGCTGTCAATGATGGGAAGGATCTTCATGTATCCGTCACCATGCCGTGCATTGAGGTACTTTACATTTTATAGTATATCTTTGACTTTGATAGCCATTATATGGTGACAGGTTAGTTTATACGTAACAAGACAGTAGTGCAAAAATTTCTTTCTGATAGAAACGTCTCTTGTTTGTACACAAACTTTTGGTACTTGGGATGTAATTTTATTCTGATAAACAAGCATGGTTTGTCTAGGTTGGTACCGTTGGTGGTGGGACTCAACTTGCTTCTCAATCAGCGTGCCTGAATCTGCTCGGTGTTAAGGGTGCATGCAGGGAATCCCCTGCATCGAACTCAAGGCTCCTGGCAGCCATAGTGGCCGGTTCTGTATTGGCTGGGGAGCTGTCACTGATGTCTGCCATTGCATCTGGCCAACTTGTTAAAAGCCACATGAAATATAACAGATCAAGCAGGGATATGAGCCTGGTTACCTCATAAAGTCTTGAAATTATTTCCTAGTTCTTTGCAAATCAAGCTTGAAAGATATGCGAGGAGACGAGAAGTTAAAGTTGAGATTTAGTTGGGGGATGGAGCAGGCAGCTTCTGCTGTCTGGCGCTAGCTGTAACTTTTTGCAAGCCATGTGAGTTCAGGGTAGACAAAACTCACATGGTTGACATTACTTGCGTGTCCCCGCTGAAGCATTATACAAGTTGCATTTTGTTACCCAATCTTGCTTGTCCCCCCTTTGATATGTGTTTATTCTAAATTTTCAGCATTGGTGTTGTTTTTTGGGATGTTCTGAATTTTGGTATTTGGTATTATTTCACTGTACAGTTTGTTAATGTGTAAGTACCAAGTGAAGGAATTTGTCAGTTTTAGCTGAATACATTAGGCTTAATACTCCAAGTATTCTCTAATCTTTTCTGATCCTTGAGATTAGACATCAAATGAAGTGTGATTGGTTTAATTAGGCTAAAAATTAGTAAAATGAGACCTAAGTTTTGCTTTGTTTGGTCGGCTATTCGTACTGTATGTGATATGACCAGTAGAATTATATTCATTTGGGGACCAAAGAGCCAAGTGCGATGAATGTTAGCCACTAAAAAAAGGAGTGGTCCAACTTTATCCACGTAATGATATTTGGTTCTTTCCACTTTCATAATGATTTATTCAATTCATAGTACTATAGTGTTAATACAAACATGTCGTGTTGGACGCAATGGTGCCAACATTCATTGGTGGAACAGAAATGTTTTTTCTTTTACCAAAATTCCAACAGTTCATGCTGTGCTGTATCATCAGCAACATCGTCACCTAGGATATAAAATTTGAGCTATTGAAATAATATACAGATATTTAAAATTGAAGTTAGGTGGTGTGACCATATCTACTACGGTCCGTCCAAGAGTATCATGACCAAGTATAAAATAATATGCTCTACATAATAATTATTATTTAAAGACTTGATTACTCCTAGCCTCAACATCTTTTGAATATATTATTGTCCTTCATGGGGCCAACGTGACACACACCTTTATTTGTACTGTTGTATAATTTAAATTTAAAGTTCATTGATTGCAACTAATCATTAAGCCTAATTAAACAGTAATCTCCCGGAGCTTCGAGATAACAATCATATTTTCATACATTGACAAATATTAGAAATTTACTTGGACCCGTCCGCTCTATTTTTGGAAAAATGAAAAGGACATAAGATAAAATAGTAAAGTGAAAATACACGTCTCTAATTTACTAACTTTTTTCAGGTCACCGAAATATCTATGTTATGATTTGTTTGGGAGAAAACTCTTTCCAAAATCAAACACCAGAAGAAATAGAAAATTGTTTGTTAAAGACATAAATCCTTATTTGGTATCATTTGATATTTACCGCTTATCTCTCATTAGTTTATTACTTATTTAAATTGTCTTCTAATAGCTTTTAAACTTAAATAATTTTCAAATATCCAAAAGTGAATGTGTGTGTCGGAGTTGGGGCCGAAATGGGCCAGTCTGAGGAATAAGAGTAGAAAACTAACATTAATGGGATTTGGCCCGTTACGAATGAGATGGGCCTTTAAGCTAAACCCAATTCACTAGAGGCCCACGATTAAGCCTTCTTCAATTTCTACATGAGCTGCTCCAATTGATTTTTGTAGAAGAATTTGGAATGGGGAGTGATTGGAGGAAACCGGTGGGTAATGTTAGATCCTTTGTCGGGAATTTTACCGGAGGTTTAAGGGGTGGAAGCAATTTGGCATCTTGGGTCGTCGCCGGTACCTTAGCTTACTTTCTCTGGGTCAAGCCATCTCAGGAACTCAAGAGACAGCAAGAGGTATTGTTGTTGTATTTACAATTCAATTAATCGAATAGCCTTCAATTCCAAGCTACTTGGCTGAACTGTATGCATCCGCTGTTTATGTGACAGGAAAAGGCGGCTCTGGCTGCTGCTTCGGATGCTTATCGTTATGTTGAGAAGCGAAAACCCCTTCCTGATCCGCAGGTACTGTGTGTGTCCTTTTGATTTCCAGCAAGGGGTGTCTCGAAGTCTTATCCCTCTCATGAATTTTGGTAGGAAACTGGATTGATATACGGTAACAAGAGCAAACCTAAAAGATCTGAAGAATAGCTTTGCCAAGAATTCGATGCCATTCTGTAAGTTAGCTTAGATACTGATCAGGGAATTGTAATCCTTTTGGAGTTACTGCTGCTCGTTGATATACTTGTACTTATGAACTCATTTTTTTAAATGGGGGATAATAATGATCTATAACTAGAAAAGAAAATCATGTAAGCTTTAAGTTTTTGTTGATACAATGTAGCTTTTTTCTGTGTGTTCAAGATGAGGTTCTTGATAATGTCATACTGGTTTATCAACATGGTGTTTTATGGCCTTGTTCAAAGTTTATATGTATTGGTTCGACTATCTTCTATTCTTATGTTAATTAATAAGAATGTTTGTATCAACTCTAATAAACTTTCAAGAATCTCATTGTTCTGAATTCCCTAGTTTGACTTGCGATAATGGAGTGAGAGACAGCTTTACTTGAGATTTGGTGAAGTCAAAGCCTTTTTGTTTCCTTTAACAGCCGAAATATTTGATGGATAATGTACCGTATACTCGTACTCTAAAAATCTGATTAGATATCTAAGTTTTATTGGTTTGGAAAGTGTTATTAGTAGTAGGATTCATGTCCATTAGAAACTAGTACTAGAAGTGTATAACTTATACTTCTACCTTACACATGCTTAAAACTTGACTTCTTCTGCTGATAATTTATGAAGGATGTTGGGATATAATTAATTTAATAAAGCCGTAGTCCATATAACATTTTAACATTTAAATGAGATGGTTACACACTTCAACATGATATCAAAAGCAAATAGAGGTCCTAGTTCAATCTCGTCAGCACCCATTATCGAAAAGATATTTTCCATGTGCTTGACCCATGAGAAAGAATCAGCCTGCATGTGAAGAAGCATGTTGAGCCATACTTAAAACTTTTGGCGAGATGATCACACACTTCATTAAAGGATATCTTTAATATTTGCCTCTAGTTACATTCTGAGGTATGTCAACCTCAGGCCTTAGTGTTCTTAGTTTATCTTGATATCGCCTTAGTATTGAGATATTTAGGTGGTCAAAACTACATCTGACAGTTGGTTGCTTGGAACAGGTTTAGGAAACTCTCCCAACTTATTTATTTCAAAGGTTTTGATATATGATGGATTCCGCCTTGAATAACTATGTGATTAAACCTTTGTTACAAGCTTGATCACTCTACATTTTGACAAAAAATAGAACTAAAGAGCAGTCTTGTGAAATATGTGACAACTTGTTTAGTCTCTAGACTCTAGCTTTATTTTGATTTGAGATCCCCTTTTCCTTATCTTTCCTTTCTTTTAAGAAGGCAATAAGTAACAAGTACAATTGAAGTTATAGTGCAACTTAGAAGCTGCTTTTTTTTTTAATAGAAAACTACATGTTTCTTTTGCTTTGATTATCGTATTATTTGTTGTTGTTTCTACTTTTTTCTCAATTATCTCCAACATGGCTTACTCCCTATTTCCTTTTCATACCTACTTTAAAACGCTTTTCTTAAGCCTAGGATCTATCCGAAACAACTTCTTTACATTTCTATTTGATTAATGAAATACTTTATGTTGTTTATTTTTTATTAGAGATATAGGGTCGACTATAAATTTATTCATTGTTAATATGACAAATGAAAGTATTACTCAAGCAGGAATATAAAGAGTTATCCTCCAAGGGCTTTCATATAGTGGTAAGAGCTCTACACATGGTGTCTGGTTTAAGTGCACATCATGGGTTTGAACTTTGAACTTTGCTGCAGAACAAAGTTTGGTATTTAAGTGGGAAAGGGTGGAGGAGCGGCCTCATCATCCATCGAGTTTCGAACCATGCACCACTGGACTTCGGGGTTTTCTTGGTCGTATAAATAAAATTGAAGAGTTACTTTTCTTTTAACTCAATAAAATTATTGGTTCTTTAGAGCAGAAGGAAAATGAGATTTCAGACGAATCATGAATTGAAAAATGATTCTAATAGCTAATATAGGGTGTCTTTTAACTCATTTGAGATGAACTACTTCTAAGGTAACTTCTGGTGATTATTTTGGATTCCTTAAATGAATAAAAAAGGAAATAAAGGGTGAAAGAGAAAGAGCACGGTCTTAATAGTTTTAAAAAAAAAGGGAAATAAAGGATAAAAAGAACCATGAGGATGAGACCTATCTTCACCAAATGTTATGGAGAGCGACATAGCTTCGTGCCCGTACCAATATCTATTTGAAATTCTCATCCAGAAATTCACAAAACTTGCACAATGTTGACTGGTTTGATGCAGGAAAAGTATGTACCCTTTTTTATCCTACATGATTTAATGGAGTGCCCGTACGAATATCAATATGTAACACTTACATAAAAATGTTGAAATCGTTTGTTTCCTGTTTCTCAGATCATAAAATTCTAACAGGCATCTCCCCTTGTAGCCGGGGCACTTGGGTCTCTTCCCCGGCTTGTTGTGGACCTACTCATATGATTTTTCGGGAATGTTACGTCGAAGCCCCATGCAACGCCAGAATCCGTGGGCTATCATCCACAAAAAACTGTCGAAATCGTCTGTTTCCTATTCTTGGACCCATAAAGTCCTACCAGACGTCCCCCAGCCGCCGCCGGGCCACCTGGGCCTCTTGCTGGGCTCCTTGCAGGCCCTCTCGTATGATTTTTTAGAATCTTGCACCGGAGCCCCATGTAGCCCCAGCATTTGTGGGCTAACTAATACCCATAGAAAACTGTCGAAATCGTCTGTTCCCTATTCATCGGCCCATAACAATCCTACCAGGCCTCCACAAATGTCGCGGGGCCACCTGACCTCTTCCCAGGCTAGTTGTGGATCTACCCGTATGATTTTTCGGGAATCATGCACCGGAGCCCCATGCAGCCCCAGAATCCGTGAGCTAACACCCAGAGAAAACTATCAAAATCGCATGTTTCTTGTTCATTGGCCCATAAAATCCTACGAGGCTTCCGCTAACGTCGTTGGGCCATCTGTGCCTCTTGCCGGGCTCGTTGCGAACCGACCCGTATGATTTTTTGGAATCTTGCGTCGGAGCCCCATGCAGCCCCAAAATTCGTGGGCTAACACCCACATAAAACTACCGAAATCGCCTTTTTCCTATTCATCGACCCATAAAAATGCTACCAGGCCTCCACCAACGCCATTGGGTCACCTAGGTCTCTTGCCGGGCTCATTGCAGACCCATCCATTTGATTTTTCAAGAATTTTGCAGAGCTCCATGTAGCTCCAGAACCTGTGGGCTAATACCCATAGAAAACTGCCGAAATCGTCTGTTTCTATTTCATCGGTCTATAAAATCCTACCAAGCCTCCGCCAACGTCGCCGAGCCGCCTGGGCCTCTTGCCGGGCTCATTGCGGACTGACCCGTATGAATTTTCGGGAATCTTACGCCGAAACCTTATTTAGCCCAATAATCCGTGGGCTAACACACATAAAACACCACCGAAATCGCCTACTTCCTGTTCATTGGCCCATAAAATCCTTCCAAGCCTTCGCCAACGCCACCAAGCCACCTGGGCCTCTTGTCGGGCTCGTTGCAGACCCACCCATATATTTTTTCGGGAATCTTGCGTTGGAGCCCCATGTAGCCCCAGAATTCATGGGCTAACACCCACAAAAAACTATCGAAGTCGCCTGTTTCCTGTTCATCGGCCCATAAAATCCTACCAGGCCTCTGCGATCGCCACCGAGCCACTTGGGCTAATTGTCGGGCACATTGCGTACCCACTCGTATGATTTTTCAAGAATCTTGCGCCGGTGCCTAATGCAGACCAGAATCCGTGGGCTAACACCCACAGAAAACTGTCGAAATCACATGTTTCCTGTTCATCGGACCATAAAATCCTACTAGGCCTCCGTCAACGACCCCGAGTCATCTGGGCCTATTATCGGGCTTGTTGCCGACCCACCTGTATGATTTTTCGAAAATCTTGCGCTGAAGCCCCATGCAGCCCCAGAATCTGTTGGCTAACACCCATAGCAAAACTGTTGAAATCGCATGTTCCTTGTTCATCGTACCATAAAATCCTACCAGGCCTTCGCCAATGCCCCCGGGCCACCTGTGCCTATTATCGGGCTCGTTGCAGACCCACTCGTATGATTTTTCAGGAATCGTACCCCAAAGCCTCATGTAGCCCAAAATTCGTAGGATCACACCCACAGAAAACTGTCGAAATCACATATTTCCTATTGATCGGCCCATAAATCCTACCAGGCCTCTGCCAACATCGTCGGGCCACCTAGGCCTCTTGCTGAGCTTGTAACGGACCCACCCGTATGTTTTTTTGGAAATCTAGCGCTAGAACCCCATGCTACCCTAGTATCTGTGGGTTAAAATTCATAGAAAACTGCCAAAATAGCATGTTTCCTATTCATCGACCCATAAAATCCTACCAGGCCTCTCCTAATGCCGCCGAGCCACCTGGACATTTTGCTTGGATCGTTGCGGACCCAACCATATGATTTTTTAGGAATCTTGCATCAGAGCCCCATGTAGCCCTAGAATTCTTGGTCTAACACGCACAGAAAACTGCCGAAATCGCCTATTTCCTATTCATTGGCCCATAATATCCTACCAGGCCTCAGATAACGCCGCCAAACCTACTTGGCCTCTTATCGGGTTCATTGCGGACCCATTATATAATTTTTTGAGAATCTTGCGCTGGAGCTCCATGTAGTCCCAGAATATGCTGGCTAAAACCCACAGAAAATTGCCGAAATTGCCTGTTTCCTATTCATCGGCCCATAAAATCTTACCAGGCCTCCTCCAACGCAGTCAGGCCTCTTGTCGGGCTCATTGCGGATCCACCATATGATTTTTTGGGAATCTTGCGCTAGAGCCCTATGCAGCCCTAGAATCCGTGGTCTAACACCCACATAAAACTGTCGAAATCTCTTGTTTCTAATTCATCTCCGCTAACACTGTCGGGCCACCTAGGCCATTTACCGGGCTCGTTGCGGACCCACCAGTATGATATTTTAGAAATCTTTCGCTAGAGCCCCATGCAGCCCCAGAATCTGTGGGCTAACATAAAAAAAAACTGCAGAAATCTCTTGTTTCCTGTTCATTGGCCGCTAAAATCCTACCAGGCCTCCACCAATGCTGCCGGGCCACCTAAGCCTCTAATCGAGCTCGTTGCGGATCCATCCGTATGATTTGTTGGGAATCTTGCACTGGAGATCCATGCAGCCACATAATCCGTGAGCTAACACCCATAGAAAACTGTCGAAATCTCCTGTTTCCTGTTTATCGACCCATAAAATTCTACCAGGCCTCCGGCAATGCCACTGGGCCACCTAGGCCTCTTGACGAGCTCGTTGCGGATCCACATGTATGATTTTTTGGGAATCTTGCGCCGGAGCCCCATACAGTGCCAGAATCTGTGGGCTAAACATCCATAGAGAACTGTTGAAATCGCCTGTTTTTTGTTCATCGACCCATAAAATCCTATCAAGCCTCCACCAACGCTGCCGGGTCACCTGGGCCTCTTGCGGGGCTCGTTGCAGACCCATCTGTATGATTTTTTGGGAATATTGCGCTGCACCCACATGCAACCCCAAAATCTGTGGGCCACAGAAAACGACCTAAATCGCTTATTTCCCGTTCTTTGGCCTATAAAATCCTATCAAGCCTCCGCCAACACCGTTGAGCCACCTGGGCCTCTTGCCGAGCTCGTTGCGGACCCATTCGTATGATTTTTCGAGAATCTTGCGCCTGACCCCTATGCAGCCCCAAAATCTGTGGCTAAACACCTATTGAAAACGGTCGAAATCACCTGTTTATTGTTCCTTGGTCCATAAAATCCTACCATGCCTCTGCCAACGCTGCTGGGCCTCATGCGGGCTTGTTGCAGACTCACTAGTATGGTTTTTTTGGGAATCTTGCATCAGACCCCCATGTAGCACCAAAATTCGTGGGCGAACACCCACAGAAAACGGCCAAAATTGCCTTTTTCCGTTACTTAGCCCATAAAATCCTACCAGGCCTCCACCAACGCCGCCGGGCCACCTGGCCTTTTGTCGTGCTCATTGAGGATCCACCCGTATGATTTTTTGGGAGTCTTGCACAGGACCCTCATGCAGCCCCAAAATTCGTGGGCTGACACCTACAAAAAACGGTCGAAATCGCCTGTTTTCCGTTTCTTGGCCCATAAAATCCTACCAGACCTCCGCCAACATTGTCGGGCCACGTGGCCCTCTTGTCGGGCTCATTGTGGACCTACCCATATGATTTTTCGAAAAATCTTGCGTCGAACCCTATGCAGCCCTAAAATTTGTGGGCTAACATCCACAGAAAACGACCGATATCGCCTGTTTCTTATTCCTTGGCCCATAAAATCCTACCAGGCCTCTGCCAACGCCGCCGGGCCACCTGGGCCTCTCGCTGGGCTCGTTGTAGACCCATTTGTATGATTTTTCGAGAATTTTGCGTCGGATCCCCATGTAGCCCCAAAATCTGTATGATCCACAGAAAACAGTCTAAATCGCGTGTTTCCTGTTCCTTAGCCCATAAAATCCTACCAGGCCTCCGCCAATGTCGTGGGGCCACCTGGGCCTCTTGTCAGGCTGGTTTTGAACCCACCCGTATGATTTTTAAGGAATCTTGCGGTGGACCCCATGCAAACCCAAAATTCGTGGACTAACACCCACAGAAAACGATTGAAAACGTCTGTTTATCGTTCCTTGGCCCATAAAATCCTACCAGGCCTCCGCCAACATCGTCGAGCCACCTGAGCCTCTTACCGGGCTCGTTGTCGGACCCACCCATATGATTTTTTGGGAATCTTGCGCCAAACCCCCACGCAGCCCCAAAATCCATAGGCTAACACCCATAGAAAATGACCGAAAACGCCTGTTTCTCGTTTTGTGGCCCATAAAATCCTAACAGGCCTCCGCCAACGCTGTCGGGACACATGGGCCTCTTACTAGGCTCGTTGGGGATCCACCCATATGATTTTTCGGCAATCATGTGTCGGACCTCATGCAACCCCAAAATCCGTGGGTTAACACCTGCAGAAAATGATCGAAATCGCCTGTTTCCCTTTCTTTGGCCTATAAAATCCTACCAGGCCTCCGCCAATGCCGCTAGGCCACCTGGGCCTCTTATCGAGCTCGTTGCGGATCCACCTGTATGATTTTTCGGGAATCTTACGTTGGATCCCCATGCAGCCCCAAAATTCGTGGGATAACACCCATCGAAAAGAGCAAAAATCGTCTGTTTCCCATTCCTTCGCCCATATATTCCAACTAGGCCTCCACCAATGTCGTCGGGCCACCTGGGCCTCTTGCCGGGCTCATTGCGGACCTACCTGTATGATTTTTCGGGAATCTTATGGCGGACCCCCATGCAACCCCAAAATCCGTGGCTTAACCCCCATAGAAAATGACCGAACGCCTGTTTCCCGTTCCTTGGCCAATAGAATCCTACATGGCCTCCGCCAAGGCCGTCGGGCCACCTGGTCCTCTTGTCGGGTTCGTTGTGGACCCACCCGTATGATTTTTCAGGAATCTTGTGTCGGATCACCACACAACCCTAAAATCCGTGGGCTAACACCCACAGAAAACGGCCGAAATCGTCTGTTTCCCGTTCATTAACCTATAAAATCCTACTAGGCGTCCGCCAACATTGCCAGTCCACCCAGGCCTCTTGTCGGGCTCGTTGTAGACCCATCTATATGATTTTTCATGAATATTGCGTCGGACCCCCATGCAACCCCAAAATCCGTGGGCTAACACCCACTGAAAATGGTCGAAATCGCTTATTTCCTCTTCTTTGTCCCATAAAATCTTACTAGACCTCCGCCAATGCCGTCGGGCCACCTGGGCCTCTTGTCGGGCTCGTTACGGACCCACATGTATGATTTTTCGTGAATCTTACATCTGACCCCATGCAGATTTCTGTGGGCTAACACCCACAAAAACCGACCGAAATCGTCTATTTCTTGGCCCATAAAATCCTACCAGCCCTCTATCAACGTCGTTGGGACACCTGGGCCTCTTGACGGGGTCATTGTGGACCCATTCGTATGATTTTTCAGGAATCTTGTGTCGGATCACCATGCAGCCCCAAAATTCGTGGGCTAACACCCTATGAAAAAAGCCGAAATCGCCTATTTCCTGTTCCTTGGCCCATAAAATCTTACCAGACTTTCGCCAACGCCGTTGAGCCACTTCGTTGTAGGTTTTGCAGTAATTAATTAGTTTTCTTTTTCTAAATGTAAATGAAATACGAAATGGTGGAAGCAATGACGCAGACTGTCCAAGACAAATCAATAAATAGGAAGAAAGGACTGCGTACGGTTGCTACTTAACTGTTTCCTTGACATTATTACATTTTTACTTGAATGCATCTGATTTTCTGCCAGTTAATGCATCTAGACTGACGAGGTATTGTTCCATGATGAATCATTCCTGTGAAGTACGGATTTTAGGTTGTTGTGTGCCTTTCTTAATATTGAGCAGATGTTTACCGGCATAGAATTGCTCCGTTCTTAATTTTGTACACATCTTCTCTTTGTTTCCTAAAACTTGTCCAATTGAATCAATGCTAGTTTGTACGAAAACAAATGATAGAAACTGCATTCTAGTTTGGTCAATTAAAGTTTTGCTCGAGCAAGTGTGAGATTAACAAAACTGTTTGAAATTCAAAAGATGGTTGGAATATAATATACGAGATTTCTAAGTCATATAAATATAGTTATTGGCGGAACTAATATCTTCCGTCGGAAAACTTTTTAGGATATGTAGATTAAATATAATATATCAATTTTTGTAAAAGTATGAACATCCTTGACAAATGGGATTAATGGCAATAGAAATCTAATCTCGGATCGTTTCCTCTTCGATGTCTAAACTCGTCATAACTTGAAAGAGTAGGGTGTACATTAATGGAATTAAGCTGATGTCCAAGTTGTGTGGGCTAAAGAATGATAGCGTTGCTAATGGAAAAAAGGTTAAAGGAGAGGAACCGACAAGGAAACAAAATGCGCAGGAGCGGAGCATCTAACGTCTACCATATTTTAGTTAAACTAAGTGCAACTTGCTGTTTTTTAAATATTATATTCAGAATGAATGTTTGAGGGCTTCTTCTTAGCTGACGTCACTTCCCAATTTCTCTTGGTTTCCCAACAGTGTCATAAAATAGTATTCAAACTTGCTAAATTGACGAAACTGGAATGTCATACATAATTATATATGAGTTTCTTTCTGGGAAATAGTTAAAAAAAAAATCAATGTATTTTAACGTTTAATTATAGCATGTGATACCGTTACTTTTTGCTAGCAAAAGAGAATTATTATAGTTCGTTTTAAGAAAGAATAAATAACTATGCTTGACAACTACATCATATATACAATAATTAATGGCTTCCTTCCTAATCAGGCTTCAACAAATAGAAGAAAAATTTATACTACCTCCGGTCCCTTTTATATATCTATGATCCTTAATGCTTATGTCATTTCACAAAATTAATCCATAAATGACATTGTTCTTCCTATTTTATCCTTGATAGTTAATAAGTTTTGAAAAGATATATCTGGGCAACTAGAAGAACTAAGAAAATAATTAATATACATTAAATATGTTGCAGTCATTTTTTTTCTTAATACAAGTGTAATCACAAAATGTGACATATAAAATAAACCAGAGGGAGTATTACTTTTACGGAGGTGCTTGAAGAAATAATTAAATAAGATAGGTTTTAGAGATTTCATAATTAAATATAAATAACATTATAAATATGATTCTGGCATTCTCTGATCTTTCCCAGGCAGGTCTAAGCTACATTTTTTTATAAGTATACTAACATTAGTTTATTTATAGGAATATATAGTATGTACATTATTATTTTCTAAGTGAGAAACAAAAATGAATATTTCGTGATTGGTTTGGAACTCAAATCAGTCAATTTTTTAGACAAGAGGCACTACACATAAGCATATCGTCTTTCCAACTTTTGTTTAAAATAATCTAAAGTGGATATGTACCAATACCGAACAAAATATATCATCACTATTATTATTAAATTAAATCCTTATTCTTTATTAAAAGACTACCTGTCGTCTTTCTATATATGAATTAATTAATATTGTACTTTTAACTTCTTGCTTATACTTTTATTATCATTAAAATAAAATATATCCCTTGTTCTTCTGAGAACAAATAATAAAATAAAACGTACATTC
>JAOTQR010000079.1:26775420-26810347 GCA_025774065.1 Solanum ossicruentum
GGTGGGGTCTGGGGAGGGTAGATCGTACGCAGACCTTACCGCTACCTCATAGAAGTAGCGAGGCTGTTTCCTAAAACCCTCAGCACAAAACCAAAAAGCAGAAAGACTAGATATGATACAAAGAACAGGTGCGCGAACCAGACAAAGCACATAACAGGAATTAACTATACCTGTGTGTGTTTGCATTTTCTCTTTATTAGTCTTATTAATTCTATAAATTTCTTATTGTTTTAAGTTCTTTATTTGAGTTCAAATTAATTATTTGTGACTATATTGAAAGGTTGTCAACTATTTCCTCTATTTAGTATTAGATGTCAAAAAATTTCGATTTGATTTTCATTTTTATTTGTCATTTTGGAGAAATTAAGATGGTACAATTTTTTTAACCTATTTTATCCCCTAATCTACTTATGAAGTTAATATTTTTAAAAAGTGAAGAACTTTTTAAAAGAATTTCAATAATCAATTCATTCTTAGATTATCTAGGTAATATTTCTTGAAAAAAATAAAAATATTATTAAATTATGATAGTATTAAATATATAATGGTTTTAATAAATATTTTTATCAATAAGTAGGGATAAAATAATAATCTCACTATACTACTTACTATTTTCTTAATAGATATGTGAAATTAAAATTTAATATTTAATAGTGAATAATGAAAGTACTAATCAAAGTTTAAACCATACATTTTTTTTATTGAATTTTAATTAGTCTGATAAATTTATAAAAATTTACATGAATACACTTGTGTCAAAAACTAATTAATTTTAACCATGAAAACTTCAATTTTCACTCACATTTGTTTGTGCATTTTTTCAATTTAAATATGAAATACTCCTATATTTTTTGTTTTCTAGAAACGTATAGAGTGTGTATAGTTTGTCGTAACATAACAAGTACCGATGTGCCGACAAAGTCCACGTGGGTCTAGCAACTGTCACCACGTCACACGGTCGCATCCTTTGACCGCACGTGGCTTCTGCTTCATATGTGCCTTCGAGGACTTTCTTTCTAATTAGCAATGCATATGTGCAAGCCCCTTTCGTTTTAGTGAAAAAACAAAATTGCAAGCTGTTACTATTAGCTTAATTCTCATCATGCACTGTTAAACTGTATGTATAGGGTGCGGGAAGAATTAAATACAACCCAAAATTGGAAAAACACATGAAGGTCATGATTTGCTATATATTTACTTTAGATCCATCTTTAATTACTTGTTAACTATATTATTCTTTAATTAAATTGCTCCTATCATTTATTGTTTTTTTTTTCTTACATAAGTAAAGATGAACGAGGAGAATATAGAGAGGAATGTTACCATGTCCTTGTTTATTGGTTGATCAGAAGGCCGGCAGCGATCCTATAGGGTTTCACCTTTGTGGAATTATTAGGTGGCATAATTTAATTACAGAAAAAGACTAACCTGTTAAAATAGATAATTTCAAAAAAACATGTTTAAATTTGTAACAAGCCAAACACATTTAGTCATTTCATAAAACTCAAATAAATTTCATATATGAAAAGTATGACACCACATAGTACGTACTTCGTTATTCATTTTATATACTTCATATATATAGTATGATAGTTTTTAATGAAGTATTATTTAACATATATGATTTTTTTCCCATAAAATATAGAAAGAATATTATGAAGAAAAATCTAAAATGATTAGAATAAATGAGATGTTGAGAGATTTTGATAAAGATAAAAACATAATTACTTGTACATGTATTTTTTTTTTAATAACGTAAAAGATCATATTACTACGTATACTTTCACATAGAATTTATTTTTAAAAAATAATAATTAAATTTTGTGATGTTAAATAATGGAACATTGGTTAAAACATTATGATCTCAAATCAGCTGGATTTCCCTATTCAAAAAAAAGGAAAGCAACTGATTTGACTGCGGCCGCAGATCCAATTCCAATAATACCCACTTGCCCTATTTGCCTGAAAACTGTCCTCTCCTTTAATTTGTTTCTTTCGAATACTATTACTGCTTTTTACAGTAAATTTCTTTTGCAACTTGCCCTTGTTTTTGTTTCTTCTTCTTCTAGCCTAGTTTATAACGGCAAAATAGCACAAGTCCTACTGGTGCTCTTGTTCCTCTTTGCTTTTTGTAAATCCTGATTGGATTTCACTAGAATTGTGGGCTATCTAATTCGATGATTGGATACCTAGTCATTTCAATAAGCTAGCAGCGAGAGTATCTAAGTTGAAAGCTTCTTTGTCCAGTCGGTGTGCAGCTAACTGGATCCGATCGATTGATATATGTTCATCCATAAATCTCTATATAGTCATAGATAGTGAATGTACAACTGTTTTTAGTGCCATTGCACTATATTGATTAACATGGATTTTAATTATAGTTTGGGCTTGAGCCGTGGTGAATCTGACAGTGATGCTGGTGCAAGTTCTGGCGGTGGAGGAGCTCCAGCAGGAACTTCAAATCGCCGACCTCGAGGCCGTCCCCCTGGATCTAAAAATAAGCCCAAGCCTCCGATAGTCGTCACGAGAGATACGCCTAATGCACTCCGATCTCACGTGCTTGAAATTTCAACCGATGTTGATATCATGGAAAGTGTATCCAATTACGCCAGGCGGAGAGGGAGAGGGGTTTGCATTCTGAGTGGAAGCGGCACAGTTGCTAACGTCAACATTCGTCAGCCTGCTGGAAGTGTAGTCACTCTTCACGGTCGGTTCGAGATCCTTTCCCTCTCAGGAACGGTGCTTCCTCCGCCTGCACCGCCTGGCTCCAGCGGCATCTCCATATTTTTGTCAGGTGGACAAGGACAGGTTGTTGGAGGATCCGTGGTAGGGCCTTTGATGGCATCAGGTCCTGTGATGTTAATGGCTGCGTCTTTTGCTAATGCCGTATTCGAACGGCTTCCCTTGGAGGAAGAGGAGGGGGCTGCTACTGTTGGTGCTCCTCCTCCTCCTGCTGCTACTACACAGGTATATATTTCCTTTTTTTACTCCCACTATCTCAATGTTGGAAGTGACACTATAAATTGATATTACTTAAATTGTTATATATCTTGCTCTTGGATTTGTTTGATTCAAATAAGGATTATAAACCACAATTATAATTATACCATATGGATAATGTATCTCTAACACTCAATAAATCTAATTCCAAATTTATACTAGCCGGTCTAGTTGCATGGATTAATTTAATTATGTAGGTTAAGGATTTTTTAATATTCTCTGGCTTGGTGCGTATATCCTAGTGCGTGTAAAAATATTTCAAAGTTGTGAGTCTACAAGTATATATCCTTTGCATCTAGTTAAAACGCCTCTTGTAATGTAAGAGGGGATCCAGCTTTGTAGAGCTCAATATATGTATTTGTCTCTTTTTCAATAATATTTTCTTAATTTGTGCGTTATCGTGATATTTTACCAAAGACCCTTAGTATGAATTTCAATAGGTACAACCTGCTGCCTCACAGTCATCAGGAGTAACCGGTGGTGGAGAGGTCGGTACTGGGCATCCTGCTGGAACTGGTGAAGGTGGTGGTGGAAATATGGCTTTTGGGAATAATTACTCATTCTCAGCTGAGTTGCTTGGATGGGGTACTGGAAATGCTGCAAATGAAAGGCCCCCATTTTAGTATTATACGTAAGCTAAGGATGATTGCATTGCAAATTAGAATGATCATGAGAGAACTAGATAATTTTAAAGAGTGTTAATAATTACTACTGTACTACTTGACTTGATATGATTATATAATCGAAGATCGAGTCGATGGAATAGCTGGTGCAGGAAATAGGAAGTTGTTGAATTGCATAGCCAGTTCATGTGGTTTGCAAAACGGTAGATTTTTCCAATTCCTCTAACAGTACTGAAGCATCAATAGAGAGAGGCAATTCTAATTACTATTGAGGACAAGAGAAGGAAGACATTTGCAATTCAAGGGTGCCACTAACTTTCTATATACGAAATGTGAAAGCATTGTCCAAAGGTGAGTAGCTAGCTTGCATTTCATGTACATAGTGTTTGTACAAATATATCACATGTAACAATGCTCACCTTGGCTGTCTAATCTTGTGCCATTTTCCATTCATGCTCATTCTTTCCTATTATCACTTGGCTTATTAGAATTTGTTTTGTTGTAATCTTAGATTACTAGCTACTTATGTATGCAATGGTGCAAATTACTATTACAAGATAAACTAGGGCTTTTGAGAGTGAGTTTTCAGATATTGATCGATCCCCTTGTTTTGGCCTGAAATTGATCTTGTATTGACATATTGTGTTTTCATATGTGGTGTTTGTTGCTTCCTCCCTTTTCCTTTGTCTCTGAGTTTGGTATGTGCACCATTACATATTTACGTTGATAATGACAATAAGCTGGCTATTATGTTGGGTACGCTGGTTTAACACTGATACCGTAAACGCCAACAAATAAGTTATTTTTGTTGAAGAATGATCAATCTATATATGATTGATTAGCCAGGTGCATTGCGATATGTATCGTGTTATCATATTTGTTGGTGAAAGCTGATGGCTGGCAAGCATAAATAGTAGATCCACTCTACTTGTGATATTAATTAATGGGAGTCTTATGTTGGAGAAACTGAAAATCAAACTGAGATCAGATTAATTAAAGAAGAAACTAGGCATCGAGGATTCCATGCATTGTGTGTGTATATATCTACTTAGTTACAAAAGCAGCACATAAAATTGCAGTGTCATCTCGTTTGCAAAAGTTGCATGGTATAATAATATAACACTAGTAATATTCCAATATGTACGGCGATGGAAAAGGAGTTGGTATATGAGTTGGGAGACAGGACATTATTACACTATGTATTTACATTCATTCAATTCAATGTGTTGAAGGGTGGACCTCTGAGAGGACAATAACGAGGAAAAACAAAACTCATTTGCCTTTGATATTTATTGAGAAAGAGAGTGAAATGGATATCTACAATTTCCTTTGGCCCAGCAGATGTACTGATAAGATGGTCCGACTGGATGTGAAATGGGAATTGAAAGGAATTCATCATATGCTCACCAATTCCCCAGTCCATTGTCTTTACTAATTTGACAGGACACGTGAAAAAGACTTGACCACCCCCACAGTCAACCACTAACTAACTACTGACTTGGACATTGTTAACCCATTCGATTCCCTTCACAAATAACCCTTTTTTTTTCCCCTTTGAAAGGGAGATCAATAATGTCCCAATTTGCCTCCATTTCAACTCATCAGTTGATGGTGGAGGTGTTCAATTGCTGGAACAAGTTTCATTTGTCCACCAACTCTGAACTCATCATACGTATACCGAACTGATTTTTCAACCAAAAATACGCTATTCTATCCTACACATACACGCAATGACAAATAAGTTACCTCAGGTCAAACCAGACATCAGATGTACAGTCAAATGCTAACTAGATATAAACTAATATCAGTATAAGCATCAGAACAACCAGGTTCTAGCTATCCTCCCCATAAATTCCCTCATTTCCCAGAGTTATAAAAATGCGTTGCATGGGTGGGCGTGGGGGTGGGGTGAAGGGGGCTATAGCCGTACATGCCTGCTTTTGCTGTTTATGACCCACAGAACGTCAACAACTAATTTGATAAAACTAATCATACACAATTCCAACAATCTAAAGGCCTAGCATTCACAATCTGACGATCATTGTTGGTCAACTACCAGCATCCATGCTTTGTCAATCAAGTTCAGCTAAATGTTCAAATCTCCCTCTTGAGTCAAATATTTCACTGTGCAAATGGTACACGAACAAAGAGCCGTCCATGGAGGCTCACCACTGCAGACGTCTGCAGCGGATCGATTCTAGCAGGCAGGCTTACTACCTGAGAAAACCAACGCAAGTCAGAATTAAGAGATTACAACAGTATTTACATCTTGATATATAGTTTGTATTTCTCACGAACAAGATCATTTTAATTGGTCTGATCAAACATAGCAACTGCAGAACCAGAATATTATCAGGAGAAATTGAAATCAGAAGTACTATTTTCAGTAATCCATCCAGAGATCTGGCAGTCATTTACTTGAAAAAGATAAACAGTGTACAAGTTAAAGAAGATGCCGACAGTCTCACAACAGAATCCTCTATGATATACCTCATTGTCACTTGTTGGTTATACCTACTTTTAAATATTGCTCCCATGCCAATAAAAGGGGCTCTTGCAGTGAACGTCACACACATACCAGTAAGAAAGATGGGAAGCCAATTTTCAGCTTATAAATTGGAATCACATTTAGCTTAGTGGTGCTCTCAGGAAAATAGATAGCTCTCCCATTATGAAAAATTTGAGACTCCCATTCAAAGAAATATTAAGGAGGAACTTGAACAAAGAAATGCCTGTCTCCTCATGGCACAAACGCATACTAGTTTTTCTTTTCCTAGATACTAGATATCATCAGTCTTAAGACTGCCAGCAAAGGCACAGATGATGCAAAAGCATGATAGTTACGGAACAAGAATCACTGATCTATTGAAGTAGACCAACAAAATAGCAAAACTTACCTTTTTGAAAGCAGTAATACCCCAAGGGTTGTCAAGTTGCTCAGGCTGACCAGTTATGACCAGACGACCAGCAGGATCAGATTGAACCCGCACCTGATCACACAAGAAAGAAGAAAATAAAACTTTTAGATCAAATACAAACTAGAATTCGCTGCAGTATATGCTAATAAATAGTAAGGACTAGGATCAACCAACAGCCCCTATATTTTTGTCCTCGGAAATGTAACATGGATGGTTAAATGAAAATGAACATCTTAAACTTGTCAGAGTTTGAATAGTAAGGTGAAATTGGCACTAAAAATTGCATTTAGCCATATATCAAATTCTACAACACCACTGGTGCAAAACGGAAAATCTCACTTAGAAATATCATCAACTTCAATAAAACCTAGAAAACATCTCTTTTTAATTTCTTTCAGTGCTTAACAACTGCAAAACGTGAAAATGAGGATTTTATCAACCAATAGTATGTGCATGTCTCTCCCAATCCTTCACTTAATCCGTCTCTTGAAGCAATCAAACAAAACGGAAACAGCTCTATGCCCATTAATAGCAGCAACTAAAAGCCAAGCCTCTTATCACATGTACGGAAAACCAATGCCCAAAAAGGAAGAAAAAGACACAGATGGGAATATTGAGGTGAAGGGCTTGAGTATGACGTTTGGAGGATGTGAAAAGATATGGTCACAAATAAGTCCTCATTTTGTGTAGCATAGAGTCGATAAACATATGCTACCGTCTTCTTCAGAACCTCATTCCTTTCCAAAATAAAGAATTCACCTCCCGTAAGTTTTATCATTTCAAGGAGATTACTTTACCATTTACCTAGACAAAGCTTGTGGTTAGCACCTGTATGAAACAGAAGCACAAGCCTTGCATGCATTTCTTACAAAGCAGGGGTTCCTTTAAAGTGATTCCAAATGATATTTGGTTTACATCAAACAGACTGTGTATATATCTAATTCTGAGTCCATGTGTTTTAGAAAACTATCGTGCAGATGATATTTGTACAATTCCATTTTTACCTGATCCAAAAGAAGGGGTGGAGATGGGGGTGGGGTGGGAGGGATTGGGAGAAAAGAGCTCATATTTGTATATATACAATAATATATGACAACAGAGTTAAGGCTTGAAGATAACACGCGGAGGTACATACCTCCTCTCTCAAAAGCCCAGGCACCAGAGCATAGATCTCAAAGCAATCTTTCTGTTTATAAAGAAACATTACAAGTCAATGGAAGAGTGGAGTAAACATAAAGTAGAAATACTTGGAATCAGATAGGAACTTACTGCTTCTCGCACATTGATTTTTACCCAATCAGCTGGAGGTCCCAGATCAACAACTGTGGTAACCAACCTGGCAAATGAAATTTAATTTAGTTTTACATCTGAGAAAGAAGAAAGAAGAAAAGAAATGGCAGAGCAATACTGCTCAAGCATATACAGCAACATCCATTTACAACAGTTTCCAAAGGCAACAGTAAAGGCTTATGTATCTCAAAACTACAAGATCAAATCTCAGAAGCCTATGATAAATAGTTTTTCCACAAAAGGAACCACGTAAGATCAACACATCAGGTACAATGATATCACTACTCAGCAAATCAACATATCTGGATGCTGCAAGGACAAAGTTGAAAATTGAAATCTTTTACGACCGAAAAAATAATAAAAGAACATGCATGGAGATGAAACCAACACTTACAAATAGTGGAGTTTGAGTAGCTATATTGAACTAAGATTTTTAACCCAAGCGACTTCCAAGAAGATGAACTAAATTTGACAAAGAAAAAAGTTACATCAGAGGATCAACACAAAATACGACTTAACTGCTTAGATGTTTCTGTTCGTGCCACTTTCGAAGGGTGATCCACTTCATTTGGTCTCTTGTGTTTTATAGAACCTGAATGCAAGTGATTTTGTAATGAGACTTCTCAAGTAAGCAGATATTATCAGTACTAAGGCAATCCCTGTGTCACACTATTATGTCCTTGATAGTCACTAAGTCCACTAGCAACCAGCAATTTGCTGAATATGATACTTCAAATTGAGATATCATAACCAGAAACGAGTTATATCTAAAGAAATACAGAGGGTTAAGGTAGGTCAATGAGCCAGAAAAAACATTACCAATGCTTTTGACATTTTTCTCACGCTTCGGCGTATTGTTGGCATTCTTGTCCTATCAAGAGATTCAAAACAAAAATAGTAATACATGTCAAGAGACATAGTCAAAGGTAAACACGGCCAATAAATGTTTCTACAGTTACATAATTTCAGCAGACCTTTACAATTGGCTCCCCAACCTCGCCACAACCAAGAAGGCGTTGCTCATGCCATCCTTGCATAGCGCGAGCAGCAGCATCTCTTCTTGCTCTGCCTGATCCAGGAGTTTGATTAACATTTCCCTGTAAATTGCTTCCAGATGGTTAATTTATGCATCTATATATGCCTAAGAGGATCAACTGGTCGATTAATATGAAGGAAAGATAATCTACATGAACCTATCTCTATCAAAGCTGTAGAAAACTCAAGACATCAAAAGCTTCTTCAGTCACAAATACATGTAATAAATTGGTAGCAAATTAAAAATAGATAGTTATACCAAGAGTAAGACCAATTAAAAAAAACTATAGATGGGAATAAAGAATAGCTTGGGCGACATGCTCTTTCCAGGAAATTGGAAAACAATTAGTACTATTTACGTTAGGATAATAAAAGGAAAAACATTTATTCTCATAGAGGTCCCGTGATCTCTCTTGTGAGTTTGACATTAAGCTGTGGGACAAAGGATTGATAAAAACATTCCAAAATATTGCAGTTTCGATTTAAGTATGGTATGCCTTATCTGACACCTAGACATTAATGCCACTCCAAAGAATATGCTTTCTACTTCCCTTGTTGAACGCAAGCCAACACTTATTCAATTTGATAAACTGCAATATATTATTCTCAGCTATCAATTAAAAAAATTGACAAGGTTTATCTTTAGAGTAGAAAGAGAAAATAGAGGGACTCCATCAGCAATCTACAGTAAATGCTACATGTGTGAATCTTCAAGGGAAGAAGTTCCAATATACCTAGCTTCTCCCATATGACTTAGTTCACTTGACATTTTGGAGTAAAATGGGTTTTTCCAAGGAACTTAAAATAGGCCCTGAGCAGTTTGCAAGAACAGAGAACGAAAAGTGAGCTCAAGGTCCTACAAGGACAATGTGAGAAAAGCAAATTCTGGACATATTGGATGAAAAACAGGACTTCTTGTATAAAATTCAAAAGGCTAGGGTTTTTGTCTTTTGTGGTGTAATTTGAAAGATGTATCATTTTGTTACACAGTTGAACCTTATGTCCTTTCAATAAATAGAGAAGCTTTAGTCATTCAATGATTGTACAGATTAGCACTTAAGTGGTAGTACTATCTTTTATTTTATTTTATTTTATTTTTTTGCAATAGAGTCAATTGCCAATTGACTCGACTAGTGTTTCAATAAGAAGGTAATCAATTAGAAGATGCACAGTCAGTACAAACGAGGGGCTGAAATGTAAACACAAGTTTACCTCATTGTCAACAACTGTTTCAGGAAGAGCAGCAATAGGAAGTCGAAGCTTGCCGCTTTGCGTCTGATGCCTTTCATATTCTAAAAGAGCCTATAATGCAGAAAGCATGTGATAAACAAAAGAAGGTATAGACAGTGAAAGTAAGAAATAAATAGGTTTTCCAGATAATAAAATTATCAGAAGAAAAACAATCAAATATGCAGAGAAAAGCAAAGATGTTGTTAAACCCTAAGTTGCTCGGACTCTCCAAAAATGTTGCCGCACCCATGTTGGATTCTCCAAAAATGCACTACCTTTGAAGGAACCGAGACGCACCCGACGACAATTTTTGAAGAGTCCAAGAAACATCGGTTAAACCAGACTAAAGAAAACATTAAATAAGAAGTGAAAGAACCACAAAAATAGAAACAAGAATAATACCACATTATTTCTTGACTTTTGCTGTCTGACTTTTTAGTAGGCATGCATCTCATAGGTAGTTTTAAGTTTGTATAATAGACTAAAGAAAAGTGGGTTCTTAGTTTTCAAAAAAAAAAGAGATAAGATAAGTTGTGTCCAAAGGGGGATGAAAAGGTTATTAATAGATTAGAAATTATATAAGAATGAAATTGGACTTTATGCAACTCTTGATGCACTACAAAATTAAAATATTATGAGTAAATATTAAAGGTTTCCATTTAAAGAAGGCCCAAGAAGCAAAACAATACGGTGGATGAATGGAGTGACATTTATAGACCCTCAACCCTCAACAGATTGTTTTTTAAAATCATTACTGCCACTGTGTTATTTTACCAAGCTCAGTTTTCACAAACAATCCACATTGGAAAAATTATTTAAGGTGCAGGAAATCACTTTAGAATCTACACCTTATGGACGACAATGGCAAAATATACTAATAGCTACCAAATGGATATTGGGTTTGTTACCTTCTCATAGAAAATGCGGAATGTCCAGGACACGGTTGTGCAAGTCCTGAAAGAGAAGATGATTGTCTAAAATGAGAAAAAACCAGAACTAAAGATACTACAATAAGAACAGATAGAAGCTTTTGTTTTGTTCTCTCTTGGAGTTGACTGTTAGTCAAGTAACTTCTTATTTTTTTTTTGTATCAAAACGGGTCCTGGTCATTGCCAACTCTCAGTTTATCCTAATTAGCTCTCACTCGTCTTTTTTGAGACATCAGATGTCTCTGGAACTTTACAAGGTTTAACGACATGTCAATTTTTACATAATAACACCGCACAATCTCTAATTGTAGAGAACCAACATATGCTTACCAAATATTAGGCTTCACGGCTATCATTCTCTTGATTAGACCCCTCATTTGCTGTCTAATAAGAACACATCTTTATGTATTTTATCGAAAAAGCAAACAAGTCATCGTATTTTGTGATTATGTGTTTTTACCCATTTTTTTATGAGCGTGATGTCTGGGCCTTTCGCACACCTCAACAGGTACCAAGTAACTATATCCATCGAGGCTAGGACAGATGGGAAAATCACCTAATTTTTTTGTCTCCGCTGGGGTTTGAACCTGAGACCTCATGTCTCTCAATCACTTCATTGACTACTAGGCCACACCCTCGTGTGCTTTCTCTTTTGATATATTATATATGCGTTTGTGTGGTATCCTTGTGTACCACATGTATCAAAATTATCATTCATTTTTTAAAGAACACTATGTCTCTTTTTCCTACCCATCTTCAGTCCTACAACAAATGGATAATGTAATAATGGAAAAATCTTAAAAGATCATGAGAAGTGCTCATATCTTTCAATGAACATTTTATCTTTTTTCGGTAAGTTTTTTATAGATTCATCAACAAACTCTGAATCTTAATTTCAAATAACTTAGGATCACCTTCTAATCAATGATCATGAATCAAGTTGTTTAAATTTCAAAATTTCTTAGTTGGGAATCCATATTGCATCGAGCATCTTGGCATAATGAGACTTAACTAAGAAACAACCACCATTCCCCAACTCTCATTGACAAGAAACATGAATATCTAAGGAAGGACTTTGTTTGTAGAGCATCTTAAGCAATTTTCAGACGTTCTCCATCTCGCAATCTTTGAGATTCTCCTCAATTGAAGATCCCAAAGACCATTTCCTTCTTGTATTTTTTGAATTTGTTACCATTAAGTTCCCAAACCCCTTCAAGATATTTCCCCAAAAGCTCACGCCAAGAAGGAGTGGTAATGTTTCTAACTCTCCACCACCCTTCATAACTCCATATTTTTCTGCTATCACCTCTCTTGATGTATGTGCTAGGATTGGGCATAAATGTCAAAAAACCAACTGAATTATTAGGTCATTTGGTTTCATTTCTTAGAATTTGTTACGGTTCTACTGTTTTCTATAACTTTGAATTTGGTTCAGTTCATGATTTTTGGGTCTTAGTTCTTCAGCTAACCCAAACTTTTATTATATAGGTTCAAAAAGCTCGTTGTGTACTTCTTTTGTCTTCTTATGATAATCTCAAGGAGCTTTCATTAATTCAATACTAGTTCATTAAGGGAAACAATTGTACTCATAAAGTGAATTTTTCTCGCTCCATCAACTGAGTCCAAGGAAATTTATTTGCAACCTTTCCATTTTCCTAACCTCTCCATTTTTTCTATCATGCTAACCGCTGCTTGAAGCAAAGACATAAAGCAAGTACGAATGCTCGACAGGCTGCTCTTGATTAATACTTCATTTTCCCGAATTGACAAATACCTCTTTGCAACCCTGCATGTCTTCTTCCACCCTTTCAATTACCAGAATTTTGTGTTACACCCTGAGCCATAACTACTCTATGAAAAAAATGTGTCAGAATCCCCCTTCTTAAACCATAAAGCCCTCATTAATTATCTCCATCATACTGACCTCAACCCTCTTGAACACTTCCCTAATCTGTACCCTTATATCACCTTTTGACAATTTCAGCTTCTTTGTGAGGCAAAATGAAGGTTTTGCACGTGATTGAGTAACTACTCCACCATCTAGTTTCAATCACGTGTCTTAGAGTATGAAAGGGGTTTCATGTGTTTGCTTTTGCTTCCATCTAACATAACTGAAGAATGATCCAAATTATTCTGGACAAAGGAACTTGTATCACTCACGGAGCTATCTCCTCCCATGAGTTGGATACTAAAAATCAATCAAGTCTAGAGACCAATGTTGAATCCCCCACATTAAACCATGTAAATAAAACTCCTGTCCAAGGAATATCAATAAGAAAATGTCAATAAATTATGAGAATTCATCCATAGCCCTAGTCACCAGTCTACGCTCCATCCTTTCCTCCAAGAACCTAATAGTATTAAAATCCGTCCATGAAATTATGTCCTTTCCACTAAAGAAAAGAGCCATCTCCTCCCAAAACCCCATTTTTGTTCCTTCCGCCATCAGAACATACACTCCTCCAACTCCCCACAACTTTCAGCTTTTTATATCCTTAATATGCTTGCACTCCCTCGTTGGGATAAAATCATATCTTACCCATCTTCCACCCAAAACACTCCTTACTATAGCATTTGTCAATGCTTCCATCTTAGTCTCTAGGAAACATAACTAAGTCTGCTCCCCTTTTGTTTGAGATCATTCATATTCCCCTCACATTCCATGTAATGATCTCACTATTCAATGATGACAGATTTACCCTTTCCAGCTCCCTCTAACTCCTCCTCCTCGCAACCCATCCCAAACCTCTTGTATCTCCATTGATACACCACAATATCACCCACCCCTCCTTGAGATATCATCATCATTAATCCCACACCCTCCAATCACCTAACCCTCCCCCCCAGATTCCCTTTTATACAGTAATTATACTCCAAAAATATCCCCAAACTTGAGAAATTTAACCAAACATCCCCCCCCCCCCAAATCCATTTATCCATATTCCTCCCTCCTTCCATTATTACTAATGGTTGAGGATTGTCCTCCCCATCCCCCCCCCCTTAAACCATTGAACTGCATTACTCTTCACATTATCACCCAACAATCTACCCCAAATACCCCACGAAACACAATCAGTCGTTGATTTAACTTTTAAACAGGATTATTTATTGATGTTCCAGCCAACGTCTCCTTCATCGTAGGACCTGGATTAGTTCAGAGCTGTCTTGCTCCCTCCTTCTGACAATTAGAATCATTCCCCACCCTTGTTCCATATTTTGACCCATTTTTTGAGCCTTTCCAATAGCATCACTACCTGTACTCAGGTACAGGATGCTGCCCAGTACTGAAACACACAACTGGGAGGGAGACAGTTTCCCGTTGTAATTTCACCCCTCTTAGAGCACCCAAACTTTCCTTTGAAGCTTTCATGGCATTTTCTATTGCTTCCATGGCTGATAGAGCTCTTACAGAGCTTTATACCAGTTATAAAACATTGCTACTTATCAAAGAAATTAAAGCTTGAACAATTTAAAAGATGCCTATAGTTCTACTTACAAAAAAAAGTAGGCATTCTGATTCTATATAATCTGATTCTCCTGATTCCTGTACATTCAGTTAAAAAGGAATAAATAAAATAAATCCGAACAAACAAATAAGAAAAAAAGCTACCTAAAGCAAGTCTAACAAATAACCCAGGCCCCTCAATAGATTGCTACAGGACTTCAGCTATGCTGACACTACAGAGGCAGCATCAACTTTACTGTACACAATTCTGAGTGAAGTGCACCATCTTGCTCTCCAAAATAAACAAACAAAAGGGCCCTTTGTTCCAGCATTTCTGTATTGAGCTGGTCCCAATTCTTGACCTGAGTTCTATGTCCATGCCTACAAGAGCTGTCTTTATAATCCTCAGCCGAGTACCTTAAATTTTGGATGCACAATACTTGCCTCACTTGCAAATAAAAATGAAATGTCTGCGATCATCAATGCCTTATCTCCATTTCATATACGGAGAACTTGAATGTGAAAAGGTAGATCTACTTTCTTCGTTGAATGGATGAAAGTTTCATGCTTTAACACAAAGAAATAGGATTCATTAGATTTAGAAGCTTACTTGGGGGGATTAAATGATTCTCCAACTTGCCTCCACAACTTGGATCCAGTAACCTAAATAATTAAATCAATTTAATAATAGACTGTCACAAATAGCATGAAAATGAGTCAATATCATAACATTCATCTCTCAGCAGTACAAGATATACACGTAAATCATCAATTAGTCAACCTTCCAGCAGAAGAAAAAATACATAGCCACAACCTTTTCACTGAAACAAACTAAAGTATGTGAACCACCTCATGTAAAAACTTAAGCTGCTGGAAAGGGGACATATTTGTTCATTTATTTTAGGTTTACATCACCGTCCCACATCCTGATTCTTTATCATGGACTAAGCACATTGAAATATTTCTGTGATAGGAAGGGGCAGTGAGACTTGACCCTAACACTCAACCAAACTCTTGAACAATGTTGCCGGGATGGAATTGTTTTTGAAGTACAAAAAACACTTAAATTATCAAAAAAGGGACTCCATAAACTCATATAACACAAATAAACTATTGTAACATACAAGTTAAGAATACAAAGACCTACCCGATCATAGCCACCCAATCTGATCACAGATCTCCACAACCTATAAGCCAACTTCATGGTAAGATTCTTATATGTACCTGAAGCAAAATGAAAGATCTGTGCATTTGGAAACCATCAAAAACTTACTTCAGGCAATTCAGAGGATGCCCATAAAACCTAGGTGGTTTGAATTCCATTGCTCTCTCCCTGGAAAAATTTTCAAGTTCTCTCATAAATGCTGCTTGATCCTCTGGTGATCCATCATCATTCCAATTCTCATGTTCCTGCTCAGCAGCTGTCATCTACAATTTGAGCATATAATTGATCAATTTAGGAACATGAAGTAATTGCCACAAAATCTACACATCAAGCCCTTCCAAGGCGAGTAAAAGCACAAGTTACCTTTGATTCATCAAAGATTTTATTTGATGCTTCTCCAGTAAGCTGTCCAGCTTTTGGAGTGTCTGGCTCGGGCATCTTTGCAATAGAAGTATTCTTACCATCATCTTTTGTCTCTGACAACTCTTTCGATCCAGCATCATGATCAGCAATGACACTGGCAGTATTAGATTTATGTTCCACCATCTTCTGTTCATCAACCATCAAATCATTCCCATTTTGATGAACATCAGTGATCGAGTTCTCAGCCTGACGAACATGCTTCACCTCTTCACCACTCTCACCTACTTCATTAGCAGGTGGCTCCTCATGTACCTGCATGTTTACATCTCCAGCATCATGGTGGTCAACATTTCCAATAGGTTCTTCCTTCTTCAAAGCCACATCTGCATCAAGATCCCCTTCTTTTTTCTCAATTTTTGTTTCTCCTTCAGTTCCACCTGTAGCATTGGTTTGGTCATCACCTACTGTATTGAATTGAGTAGCTGGTTGGCCTATAGCGTCACTCTGATTTGCTGCCTCACTTGCAGCATTCATCTGGTCCTCTACTGCACCCTTTGAATTAGTGCCATCCATGGTTTGATCATTAACATTGGTTTCACCTTCCACCACATTACTTTTCAGGCCCCCATTCCCATATTCAGCAGGTACTGGGTGGTCATGTGCCTCTGTTTTAGCACTATCTTGGCACTCCATCAGCGACTCAGTGGACTGTTGGCCAGTAACAGCAACCTCTCCAGGTTTCAAACTGGAATCAAGCAACTCAACCAGACTCTCATCGACATCATGGAGCTTCTTTTCAGCATCCTCCATTTCAACGTCATGCCTATCCATCGTGATAACTAAAGGGCACACAGCAGATGATCACGTGCGTTAAAATTCAAATTCTAGCATACAGCTCAATAGACAAACTGAAATTAAATATTGGCAAATGGAAACTCAAACAAAAAAGAACAAATCAATCAAGGAGAACAAAGGAAAGCTCAAAAGAACGGCATTGGATAGAACCCTAGTTTCATCTAACAAGATTTTCACAAAACTAAAAAAAAAACCAAAAATTTAAAAAGCAACAAAAACGGGGGAAAAGGATTTAGGTGTGGAGCAAAATTCAAACGGGGAGAAGAGAAGAAACAAGTTGCAGCGATCAAAAAGAAAGGGAAAAGGTGAGAAGTTGTAGCACAAATAAACAGCAAAGCAATCACATTCCATGTAAGAATGTAGGAGAGAAGAAAGCAAATACCTGGATAAAGGTTAGAGCTTTGAGCGTCAATCGGCGGTCTAGGGTTTGATTGTCAGTCGGAGAATGCACAAGTGTGTTTAATGAAAATGGCGAATAAATCGGAATGGCGAAAAGGAGTTATAAATGAAAATGAAAATGCAAATAATAATAAAAGGGAGGGGGGATTTGTAAATGTTTGAACTAAACAAGGTAAGTAGAAGATTTTTGCGATTTTGATTTTGTTGATGCTATGCCTGCATGCTTATCACCTTTCAACTCTATAACCTCGTCCCGCCGGACTCTCCCTCTGAAGCAGAGAGCGCGCGCCCACCCTTGCCTTTCCTTGTGCGCGATTTACTAGATTAAAACCAACCGTTAAACACCTGGACAATCACCATTTCTTTTCCTTTTTTTTTTTCTCTTCCTATCTCATTCTAATAGACTTTGACTAATATTTTAAAATATATTTTTTATTATATAAATATGAAGAAAATTATAATTAATAAATTTTTTTATTTTTTGAATATTTAATTTATTATTTTAAAATATTAATTTAATTTAATTTAATTTAATTTAACTTTAAAAATTATCTAATTAACTTTCTAATAATGCAAGATGACAATTAAAAGAGGACGGAGGAAGGATTATTTTCTCTAGTCTTTTGTAATAATTATTTAAAATTCTTTTATTTTGATGTGCTCATTTTATTTTTATGATGATATTCTTTTTATAACTACGTGATATAGTGATGATCATAAAAATTTTAATGATCGTTTGCTATGCTATACGCATTTAAGTTTGTCGTGAAATTTCATAAAGTAAAAAAATTATGTAGTATATATCAAAAAAAAATTATTCTTGTGATATTAAATATGTTACATAAAAATTAAAATTAAATGGTGATAAAAAAACAAAGTAAAAAATAGTTTTTAAGCGGATTAAAAAGAAAAAGTTAAGAGTGATCATGAACATACGACACCTCTTTTCCAAATCTTCTATTAATGATAATAATTTCCTTTTTCTAATGAATTTTGACAAGAAAAATTTCACCTGCGAGGCTAGAGCTAAGTATGGGTCAAAGTCATGGATTGAATACCAAACAAGCAGATAAAAAATGTCGTCTATGAGTATTATCGAGGATCTTTCAATTTGTGTTATTCTCAAATGCATCTTACTCATGTTTGACTTATTTGTGTACGCAGACCATATCCCTATCTTGTAGAGGTAAGGAGACTATTTTCGGAGAATCCTCGACTTGATTATAAATTATAAGAATAATGAAAAAGGGAACGACAATAAAGAAACAAAGCAACTAATAAGAAACAATGACATCTTGAAAACCATGTGGCTAAACAAGAAATGCATCTGCACTAAAATGTCCAACCTAAGGCAAAATATAGACAACTGTAGACATAATTTATCACAAATCAACTGTAGACATCCCATGCCTTATCAGGCAGGCCAATAGAGTAGTCAGTATGAACATACGATTCCTTGTGGCTCTTCAGCCGCTGATGTTGCGTATCTTAATCTGTGTCATGAAGTTCTTCCCCACTCTTCCCAAATTGTTACTGCAGAACGGCTCTGCTTCCCTATAATGATATAGTTAAAGATCAACTCCTGTTCTCAACAACTTGTCTCTGGTCCACTTCAATGTACGGTAGCAAGTCTCTGATTGATTTTGAGTGACGATAAAACTGACATAAGAAAACAAGTTTAAGCAATCAGACAAGATTAAGGAGGCGATATAATGCGGTTCTATTGCTTCTAGACACTGTTACTCTGCCCCCCCCCCCCCCCCAAAAAAAATGACACTTGCAATATTTGCTTTCTGAGTTAGGCCATGAGAAGTTGCAGTGTAGCAATGTAAACCAATATTATCAGAGGAAACATAGCCAGAAGAAAAAAGTTCCACAAATATGCATAGGCAAGTAGGCTTGGAGTTAGAAGTCATATTCTTTCCAACAAACTAAGCACTTATGCATAGTTAACCTTCCTCCTGGGATCTGCTTATCGTGTGTCCATTATTAACCCAGAGGGAGAGCATCAAGAGGGGAAAAATAAGAAAGAGAGCCTGATCCAAATAATAGTAGACAAAGAGTACCATAACAATTGGCAAACTAGGCCTCAATTATATTAGCCCCCCTTTGTTTGAATCCCCTTTTGACTTACCAAGATAGATATGTAGAACATAGATGTTGAGATAATTATACCTCTGCAATGACTTCTTCGCAATTGCGGCCCAATTCTTGGCATTTTGAAGCTCCAGACTCCCTTACTGAGTTAATTTTTTCAGTTAATGCATCCGCCTAATGGAAGAGGTGATCTTTTAGTAAGGCGCAAACCCAAACAAGATATACTGTTTAAGAAAATCAAGACATGATAACAGTACCTCTGCAAGTACACCTTCCAAGTCATGTTGCCTTGCTTCCAGACCACGCCTTTTTGATTCCACTTCCAACTTTACGTTTTTCAATTCTTTGGCAGCAGCCTCATAACTAAGATTTCTTTCTTTCTCTAATTGCTTTCTTAATTCTTCCAATTGGTCAGCTGGATAATATATGATATTAGATCAGAGTTAAGAGGAAACCACAAATGACGTAATAGAAACAGCTATGGCTACCTTTTCCTTGCCTTTCAACTAGTTTAGCTTCAAGGGACTTTTCCTGTACTTCTTCGTCACTCAGCTTTTGTTTCAGAATCTTAACATCTTTCTCAATAGATTTAGTTGAATTAACCTGCCAGTATCATTCATATAAATTAGGCAAAATATAAAGGATTTCATGACTTCTTTGCTTAGAATGACAACTATCCAGGAGAAAATTAATGAAGAACTCTAGACAACCATGGTCTATAGCACTTTTATGATTCATAGACCCAGTTGTTATTTTCCTCTTTTTCATGATAAGGAGGAAAAAATTAAGGTTCGCAATTGGGCGGGTTGGGTCAAATTTAAGGGGGTTGTAATGGGTCAAGACAACAAACAGGTCAAGACCCAACCCAATCCAAATGTGCTTGGGACAAAATGGATTGGGTCAAAACGGGTTGAATAACGGGTTATAGAGCGGGTTAAGACCCAACCCGACCCAATTTTTACTTACTTTATTTGTTCTTTTTCAATATATTAGTAATTAACTAAATTATGTTTTTCTTTATTTTGGCTATATAAAACATATCAAATTAATAAAAAAAGTGATTTAAAAATATTTTGACAAGATCTTTCTTAAGTCAATTGGGTTGAACATCAACCGAATTTTAAATGGATTGAAATGGGTTAGGTTGAGATGACTTGAGCTAATAAATGGACTTCAACAGGTTGGGCGGGTTGAACGGTTTGGGTTTAATTTTGCCACCCTAGATAAAACAATATACAACCAAAAAGAGATTAGACTTGACATTAAGAGTTACTGACAATTGCTATAAAACTCTTTTATTGGATAGCTCCCTGTCGTCAACCGAGATTTCAAATATATTTTCACAAAACTTGAAAGGAATGCATGGACATCTTATATGACTATCCTTACGGACTTAGTTCAAGTCTTTATACACAGACTTGAATATTTAAGTAGTTCATATCTATTTCTCAGCCTCATTAGAAACATGTTCTTGTTTTCTTCTTTCAAAAATCATGTTACAATTTTGATCCTAATCACCACTTACTTTACATAGCTACATTTCATTTAGTTGTGTCAGTCAATCATGCCTCTTATTCCCTCCGTCTCTCTTTTTCACAAATATAAATGAGATTCTTACTAGATTTTCATCATAGGTAGATCTATACATTTATCTTCCTTCCACTTCAAATGGCTGTTTCTTCATCTAGTAGATCCAGTCACTCAAACACCCATTAAGTTATTTTGTTCCTTGTTTTCTTAATAAACAAATATGTTAGCTATTCATAAATTATATTTCTTTTCCTTGTTCTAACTATCTTTCACTTGTTCCCAATACAATAGTAAATGCATTCAGGTAAAATAATTTATCATGAGAAATTAAGAGGTGTCCACTGAAAATGCGGAATGACAAATTTTATCTGAAATCAAGACATGCATGATAACCTGCTCTTGTATAGCCTGCATATGATTGAAGTTCTTGGACATTTTCTTGTAAGCCTGACATTAGAAAGACAAGATTTAACAATAATTAAGAAAAACAAAGGGAAAAAATGAGAGAGAATGTCATCAAGCGCTTCCACTCAGAGTTGTACATATTAACAGTTTCAGTGCAATTGATATGAAGGTAATAGCTTTTACATGTAAGGATGCTTGACAAAATTTCAGTTCTAATCATCCGAGCCAACTCTTCTTCAGAACGAGAAAATTTTATAAAGGAGGTACATTCACTCAAATTCTTTCTTCCATAATTTCCTATTCTTTTCTCAAGAAATGGCTTGTAAGATGTCCAGCTGCTAACTGTCCACACATCTCAATCAAATATTCTTACTTCATTTGATAAGTTGCTAAGACCTAATAAGTAATATCAGATAAATTGGATATATGACTAAATACTTTTGCTCATGCTAATGTAGAAAAAGGGCGATTTTCACCAAACAGGCTGTTTCTTCCTGGCCAAGTACCATATTTTTGCAAAGGGGCGTGTCATGACTTAAAAATAAGAGGCTAGCACACCATTCCACTTTTTATAAATTTCTTGTTGTTCTCTTTTACATAATTACTATGCCATTTATATTTGTGCCTTAATTTGACTAGGTGTGGAGTTTAATAAACAACAGAAAGTTCCATGTTGTATAGATGAATGACCGGAGTTTGTAGAGAATCATACCGTTTTGTAGATTCTCTACTTTTTGGTATATATCTTGTATACGGCCGTTGTGGTCATGATTATGAATGAAAATACATTTATTTGATCAAAAAAATAAACAAGAGATGAAGTTTTGTTGCATCATCTAAATACACCTGAAGTACCGACTATCCAGTATTCTCTTAAACCAACAAGTACCTTTCAATGGACTTCAAGAAAAGAAGATATCGCACCCATAAATATTCGAAAAATTTAAGGTTAATTGAAAATTTATCAAGTGCTAAAACATTGTTTTGCATGCTAACAATGACATTTTTGCAAAACATGCATTGAAAAGTTGAAAATATATGTACACTGTGGTTTGGAAGTGTATGTACATGGTATTATAATGGCTTAAAGATGTGAAAAAGCAACGTCAGAAACAAGAAAAACATAAATTAGGTATCAGACCTGAGTCACGCCACGTCTTGCATTGCGAGATACATGAGCAAGCCTCAGAACTGCTCATAAATGGTCTTGCATTGCGAGACCTACCACGTGATGGACCTAGGAGCTTCACGCTAGAAAAAGATAAATAAGGAACAAAGGGAGCCCCATCACAAATGGCAGTCTGGGCTGGAGAAAGAAAGCCTGTGACTTGAGCGGTGAGGTGTGGGACACGAGTGGAGGGAGATGTGGTCTCAGACTTAGCACACAATAGGGTGTGTCATGAGAGACATGCTCAGTGCCCAGATCAAGAAATACCAGCCAGCCAACAGGGAGAAAGAAATATTTGCATTTTCTTGAAGAACTTGAGTGCTTTTAAGGGCATTTCAGCCAAGGATGATGGGTATCCCCCAAGGAGAATTTTTAACAAGGTTTTGAGTTAAGTATACTCAATTAGTGTTAGTATTGACATTGTTTAGCCATGAAAGAGGATTTTCGTAGTGTTGGTTTCAAAAGGTAATTTCCATCCACCTGTATCTCATTTACTGAGAATAAATAAGTGTCTAGATGCAATTTATTAGTTGAAAAGATAGTATAAAGGTAACCCCAAGGGGTTAGCCTGGTGGTAATAGACTTGAGCCTTGGGGTTTGCTCCCTTTCAAGGTCTCAAGATCGAAATCCACTGGGTGCAAACAATTTCTGAGGGCCATCGGACTGGGTAAAAACCTGAATTAACCATGGTGCACTTGCGGGAAACTCTTTGTCGAGGGGCTGTGCATCCCCGGGATTAGTTGGGGCTCTAATAGACTCGGACACCCGGTACAAATCAAAAAAAAAAAAAGATAGTATAAAGGTTGTATTGGATGAAGTCCGTGAATTACCTTTGTATAAACCTCAAGAATTGCTGTTTTATTTTGAAAAGACTGCATTGCTGCTCTTTCAGCATTCCTTATCTCAGCTTGAAATGATTTCTTTTCCTTCAGTGCTCTCTAAAAATTTCAATAGTCAAAAAATTCACACACGAAACATGGAAAAAGCTGCAGTAACCTGATGTTAGAGGAGCAAGTGCAGACAAATGGCGATTAATTTCACAAACATAATCTGAAATAATCTAGCCAAAAGATAGAATCTCAACCGCGCCTTACAACAAAGAGCCAAATGAATCTAGCACTCTAAAGATTTCATAGTCACGTATTGAGATTACTTTGGCTCTTTAGCATAGATTTGATTATTTGATATAGGTTTGTGATGCTTTTGACAAAGAAATGTAATTAATGATGGCACAATAATAAGCCAATGATATAATAATGATTAGTAGACAATGGATATTTGAGTTACTATTAACTGTCTGGATAATCTAATATCTTATCCCAACCGTTACAGTGGTGTATTCAATGGAATTGGAATGAAGTAATATCCTGATAATGATTATGGCCAATTGGGACCAAAATGATTAGTAAGCTTGTGTAGTTGGATATAGGATTTGAATTCCACAATGAAAACCCAGGTATAAAATTATGATGAGAAAATCTATATGGAGTTGCATGGTGGATAGTGGGCCCGGCCCTCTACCCTTCCCCACTTAAATACCAAGCTTCGCCTTGCACGGTGTGGGGCTTGAACTTGTGACCTCAGCCACAAATCCTCCACCCATTGCCACTCGAGCTAGGCACTGGGGGCAAAATCACAACCTAGAGATACTGGAACCATGTCTCAGGCAGCAAAGAACCAAGTGATATTGTTTTAGCAAATAAAGATGAACCTTAGCACTTCTCACAAAAAAACTTAGCTACTAAGTAGAGCTTCAAATATTCTAGAAAATTTGATGTATTAGAACCAAAACAAATTCTACCGCTTAACAATTTCAATCTTGATCATTCAGAATATTCAAACCATGAACCTTAGCTTGTGTCGCATAGTCCAATTCAATCTAGCCAAGAAGAAAAGAAGAAAGGACACAGGCAGATATGCCACAGGTTCGTCAAAGGAAAACAAATGTAACAAATCCAGATTAGATACTTTAGTTTCAGCATGTAAATCAAAGCTGTAATTCTGTTCAATATTATATACCAGCATGCTCAATGTCATAGCACCCTTGACAAATAACAAACCACATACTATGCACAAGATATCTAAAGGCATAGTTGACACGTACTCTTTTAAAACCAGCTCAATGGTCAATAATAACTCATACCTGAAGTTTATCCGGTGACTGGACAATCTTAGAACGTAAATTGGCATTGTCATGAACAGCTTGTACCAATGCAAAGTCTGCATTAGAAATCTGCAAGGAGACCAAATGCAAATGGTTTATTAGTTCATAACACATATATATTTTTGAAACTGGCGTGACTCCTAGATGAATAATCAAATAATGATGTAAGAATGAATTTAAATTGCATAGAGAAAAGATGTAGATGAGAGGAAAAACTCCTGAATTCTCAAATACAGTGACAAAGAAACTATGATCTAGCTTGTGTTGAATAATATTCTATAAACAGTAATTTAGACCATGGATGTGGCCTATCGATCAATAAAGTAGGTGAAAATCATGGCAGACCAAAGTTCAAATCCCAACAAAACACTAGGTGATTTCTTCTCGTATGCCTAAACCTTGGTGGGTCAGTTACTCGGTACTTTTGTTGATAGGAGATGGAAAGTACCTAGAGGTATAGTCGAGGTGTGCGCAAAATGGTCCAAACACTACCATTATACAAGAATTGCACTTCAATTCCAAGCAAGTTGACATCGGTCTTATGAATCCTATTGACCATGTTGCTCCTCTCAAACCAATATCTTACAAAATATAGAAGTACTAAAAGTTTTCGTTAAAAAGTCATCACCAATTTAATATCCAAGATATTTCAAAAATAGAATCTAGAATATACGAGACTTATAGAGGATTAAAAGAAGAGCTCTAGAATGAGGATTCCACTGAGAAAAGTCTAGAAATATTCTAGGAAGGACGCTTTTAGAAATAAGTGGAAGGATCTATCCAAGAATACGCAACTAAATTCTTCCATCACCACCTATAAATGGGCATGGTCATTTGCAATGTATGTATGCTCAAGTACGCAAGAAGTGAGTCATCAAGTGAGAAATCAGAGAAAGCAACAAAAAAAGTTGCAAGAGTGTGAGTGAAAGAAAAAAAATTAGTCCTTACTTTGTCATAATAAATTCAAGTAGCGAGCAACCAATTATGCCCAAGAATACTCAACAATTCTCTATATTTTCCACTGACATAAATCTCTATCACACAAATCTTTGACTGGAGAAGAAAAGATCCCTAGAAACATAAGACCTAAAATAAGCCAACACCAAACATATGGCAAGTATTCTTCATCAGACAGATAATCCAGTGTTACTACTTAGCAATTCACGAAACAAATATGACGTTAGAGGGAGTAAAAGGCCACACAACTGACCTTTTCATCCATCTCTTTAGCCCTCTCCTTAAGTTTTCTTATTGAGGCCTTCAAGGACATTTGGTGATTGTTAAGACCAGAAATTGTTTGCCTCAGTTCCTTAACATTAGAATCTATTTCTTGAACCAAAGGCATCTCCCTTTCTCTTGATTCATTTTGTACTGCAATCTCTTCATTTAACTGTGAGGCACAGTGTAAGTAACTCGAGAAAAACTTCGAGAAAAAAAAAGCTTCCAGTAAAAATGTTTTCTACTACTTCAGATACCTGAGATATTCTAGCCTCCAGAGCTAGTCGTTGTTCATCAATGAGAGTCAAATCTTCCACAATCGGTCTTATAGCATTTAATTTAGTGTCCCTAAATTTTTCAAGGACATATTAAAGAGAAAAGCTGAGCAACATTTTGTTTTGGGTTGAGACAGGGTGATAATTCAGTCAAAAGATCAAGAAAAGAAAATCTCAGGCAAAAGCTAGTAAACTCCTTTATTCTAGATATTAATGGGAAGCAATTCTTTCTGTGAAGTATTTTATTTTCCAGAGCAAACAGAGAAGCATAGTTACTTGCCAAACTTATGTAAACTAGAAAGACAACGTTTGTCCGTGTTTTTGATATCTTTGCAGGTTGATGAATGTGATGTTGAACAACGATTGTGCATCAAAGTCTTCCTGTTACTTAAGCAGATGCAAGGATAAAACACATATATGCTTGCCTCAGTAAACAAAGACACCAACAGGTCCATTGGCCCTGTCAAAGAGAAGCATATCTGCATGCCAAACTTGTGTAAACTGGAAAGACAGTTTATCTAAGTTTTTGATCTGTTGCAAGTTAATGAATGAAATAGTGAACAACGACTGTTCATCTAATCTTCCATTACTTAACAAGATACTCCACTTAAACAACACATATATGTTTGCCTAAATTAACAAAGACAGCCACTGGCCCGTTGGCAATTGCAGCACCCTTGAAAGCACAAAAGTATCTACAGAGCTAAGCAACTGCATAGCAAGTATAATCTAATTTATACTTCTTCTTGTAGAGAAGATAGCAATGGGGTTTGCTGGTGCATAGATACTTACCATCGCAATCTCAGTTTCAGATAAAATTGCAAAATTTGTGTGAACTGATAATATGATCATGAAATGATCAAAGACAGGACTTTGTGGCTAATCGTCCTTCAAACATCAAACTCCAATTTTTCCAAAATGCAGAGGAATAGAGAAGAAATTAATATAAATGTCAGAAATTGACCTGTGAAGACAAAAATTGAGGATGGCTCCGACAAAGAAGCGGGTGCGTTCAGGGTCAGGCTTGATCAAATCCCTTAGAGTAAATATCTCGGGGCAATCCAAGGCAGTCAACATGTCCCTTATCTTATGAAACAAATTTATGGTCCGAAAAGAGTCAACATGAAGATCGGGGTTCTCAAGGTGCTCCAAAGCCGAAAAATCCACCTGGTCATGATCATCCCTATAGAGAAGAGAAGAGAAATGAACTCTAAAAAAATCAGAAAACAACATAAATAATTGATTGAGAGAAGTAAAGGGGTAGACATACTGTAGAGTGTCGATATGGAGAAGAATGCTGGAGTAGAGTTTGGTGACAAAGTCGGGAGTGGGTTTGATGAGATCTTCATCGGAGACAAAGGCTATTTGAGCTTCCGCTAATACAGCGATGATGTCTTGCCGGGGGAGTGTCGGGTAATCAAATCTCGACATTCTTTATGTGTTTTGCAAAATCAAAATCAGCAAACTTCTTCTCTTCCTATCGCCTAGGGTTGAACTGAAGCGGACAAATTCAAATTCCCGCCTCCGGATTCCAGTGACATTTTCAAACTTAATTGTTCAGATTATATAAAGTTAAATAAATTATAGTTTAATTTATATACAGCTAAAAAGTTAGCATGTACTAGTCAATATGAATTGCAATGTGGTGCTAAATTTCAAATCAATTTCAGTGGCCCTTGAATTCCGTATATCATCTTTTGTTAGGGAGTCCAGATATAATATAATTTGACCCAAATATGAATTTTTATATATATGAAAAAAAGAGATAAGTATCACCAAACACATCTAAATTATATTATTTTTTGAATTTCACATTTAAAGTATTGAAAATTTGAGAAACATATCTAAACTATCACTTATTAGTTTGAGAAAACATACCTAAACTATAATTATATATATGTAACTGGTATACATTTGTAATTATATATCTATAAGAAATTGCAAGGAGAAAGGTGAACAGAGGAAGAGAGGAAAAAGAAAAATAACAATAAAACTCTAATTATAGCTATAAACTGTAATTTTTTCAAACTATAATTATATGATGTAAATGTATATTATATATTTGTCTTATTATGTTATTTTTCCTATAGATAATCCATCCAAAAATTTATAGGTTTCATTTCAACTTATTCAAATCTTAACCTAATTTGAAAGAATTTTCAATTTCTACCCGTTTTAACGCTCTTTACTTGCATTGATATAATATATATTTTCTATTTATTTTATATTTTCTATAATTTATCTATCTATTTGTAATTTTTTTAATTGAAATTCAAATTATAATTATAAAAAATAAATAATAATATGTTAAAATTATTAAGATTTAAGCAGATCAAATTGGCGGGTCATAATCCAACCCAAATTTTAGACCAAAAGAAATTTGAGAGGGTTATAACCCGACCCAACCTCTATTGAACCAATTTTAACATTCTTGATTTTATCCGAACTTGCTCAAATCCTAGATATACATGGTGGTCAACAATGAGAGACAACAATGAGAGATTAAAAAAAAAAAAGAGAAGATGGGGGCAGCCAGCAAGACAAGAATATTTGTTTTTCTATTAAGATCATGATATGGTCAGGCAGAATTGCAAAAAATAAAGCGCTTTTGTACATTGTACTGTCGAAGTCAAAATTTTCCTCTTATTTTCTATTGGCAGAAAAATATAATTAATTGCATGAATCAAATGAAACTGAATTTAAAAATAACGCCTGTCTATCACATCATGATTAATGACGGGAGAAATAAATGGTCCAATGACAGCATGGACGTCAGGCAAAGAAAAAAAAAAGGGATCCCGTGGTGGCTCGTCTTGACTGCTTTGTCCCTAATTCAGAAATATTAAGATTTTAAATCACTCAGGTGAACAAATATTTGTAATTGTACATAATTTTATAAAAATAGTAATTAGCTATTTTTAAATTGAATTATTTGAGAGAATAAATTTGAAGAATATAGGCATTTGGCATTATTATTCCAAATTAAATGGTGATCCCATTAAAACTTAGTTGGGAAGTAGAGAGAGGTGGTAAAAGCAAAATAGAGCACGACTATGTAATAATTTGGCTGTTTCCTATTCTTACGTGTATAGCAATTATTATAATTTCAGTAGTCATGCATGCCTTAGCATCTGTTGGATCTCTTCATCACTGTTTGATTCTCGAGGTTTGATGGGGCTGTTGGATCTCTTCATCACTGCATCAATTCCGGTCCTCAAAGTCCTTTTGGTTACCGGACTTGGATTACTTCTTGCTGTAGATTCTATCGACTTACTGGGATCCGATGCGAGAAAACATTTAAATAATGTGAGCCTCTTTTTCCCCAATTAAAATCAGTTGCTTAATTAATAATGTTGTGTTGTTGTTGGATATCTTCATGTTAACCTTCTCAAAACCTGTCCACATCACACAGATAGATCAGGAAGAAAGATTTGTTGGATGTATTTGGGCTGAGATTGTGGGGGAATCTAGAATACATATGAGTATCTGAACACCACTAGATAGGGAAATTTCATTGGAACTGACAGTGTTCAACCTATAGAACTACCATTTTACGTGTTCTCAGTTGATAACATAGTCTTAAACCCATGATATCGAAATACATCATCCTTGACCCCTTTGAGGCTATTATGATGTGCATCCTAAATTACTCTATGCCACAGATCTCTGTAACCTTTCTCTATTTAACATAAAGCATCTTCGGTAATTGAAAAACCGAGATTTTCGTCATCTCATCCTTGACTAAGATAATTCCAGGAGCAATTAAAACTTTCAAGTGTACTCTGACAGGACACAATGTTTCTAAGAAAAGCATTCCGTTGTTTCATATAGTCACATAACAAGCGAAATGGGACAAATTATGTGCTCAAGCCTAATCACATAATTAGCATCTGTAGTTTTTATTAGAGGTTTAAAATATATTCTCACTGATTGCACCAACTACAGTATCTGCAAGTTCATAGCTAGAAGGTGTCTTGTGTTATTGTCAACTGTATCAAGTCATAAACTATCTAAACTACCTTTTAGCGTTTCTCATTCGACTCCCCTTGTCTAAGTGAAACCTTAGCCTAGATGATGCTACTCTTTTATTACTTTTTCTCTTTTCTTAAATAGGTAGCGTTGCACTAGTTTGTTGCTTAGCGCTGATACTTCTGCTGCAAACAGATTGTGTTTTTTGTATTCAATCCAGCCCTCGTCTCCAGCAACTTAGCCAAAACAATCACATATGAGAGCCTGAAAAAATTGTGAGTTCTCATGTCCATTTTATTCACTTAAACCTTTGTCTAAAAATATCTCTCATATTCACTCAGTTGCAATTTTAGGTGGTTCATGCCTCTCAATATCCTCTTCACTTTTATTCTTGGTTCAATTCTTGGGTGGGCAGTCCTTCAAATTACAAGGCCCCCTCAACATCTACGTGGACTAGTCATTGGCTGTTGTGCTGCAGGTATGTAAAAACAGCAAGAATCTCAGTGACAAAGATAACTGTTACACTGGTGATTATGATGATATAGTTGATGCTAACTCTGAGCACGTTTTATATGACCTGTTTTTGTTTATGAGGGACCTGACTAATTTCCAGACAAGTGTAGCACAAGTTGTGTTGTCCTAAAATAGAATTTATAAATTCAATAACTATATGGAATACACTAGTAATAACCAATTTTTTGAAAATGATTAATTGAAAAATCAAGAAAGGTCGTGATCAGATAATCTTGCTGTTGACTCTGTATATTTAATTAGGTTTAAACCAAATGGGAGATACAAGCTGTTTTACTAGCTAACTTATTCTGCTAAAATAAAATCTTGAGATTTAAATCCATTCCAAGTTATGAGAAACTATTTTTCACCTTATCAACTCAACTGATATCAATTTCCTCATCAAGGTTAAAGCAGACATAGATGATAGAACGTAGTATGACTAGCCTAATTATTTTGCTGCTCTGCAACTCAGTGCGGAATGAGTCTCTCGAGATCTTATATGAATTCTGTTTAAAATTGTGTTGGTTGGAGTATTTTTTCCAGATGTGATACTATTTTAATTTAATTAAGCAGAGAAAGGAATTATGAGATAATTCAAATATCACGATAAAGGTGCTGGTGATGAAAAGACAAGCAAATTGATTATTTTTCATACTTTTAGAACCAATGTGATAGGCAAAATAACTCTACCTTGGGATGAGACAGTAATATACCTTGTTACTGTGCAATCTTTAATGTAGGCCGGTTTTTTCTTTCGGTACAAGTACATTTTGGGTCCTGGAAATGAGAAAATAAACGAAAGAATTCTTCTGCGAAAATGTTCCTGGTAACTGTGTTGATCTTTTGGTGCATATCTGCTTTTTTCTGGTCGGATAACATTATGAATAATCAACCAAAAAGGAAATAGCCATGGAGGTCTTGGAAATATTGTTTATGGATTTTTAAGGCATGCTTGAGAAATTTCGAGTATCCAAGAAATAAAATCAGCCAAAGGAAACAAAAGCCCATCATTTTCTATTTATACAAAGGTGACATTCGCACACCCCTCGGCTAATTCACCTTGTACCTGCTACTGCCTACCAGCAGAGGATGTAACTAGTAACTTTGACCACCAATTCTTAAACCGATGGGAATAAATCAACTTGATTATTTCAAGTAATTCATGTAGAAATAGGATGAACAAGGATCCAAAAGAGCTCTCTCATACAATAAGATGAGTTGCTTCTGTAGTAACCAAGTTATCTAAAATTACAATTTTACTTTGCACGGACAGGAAACTTGGGAAACATGCTTCTCATTATCATTCCAGCAGTTTGTAAAGAGAAAGGGAGCCCTTTTGGGGATCCTGGTGTTTGTCACACGTATGGAATGGGCTATGCTTCACTTTCGATGGCAGTATGTGTCTCTTAACTACTTTTGTTGGTTTCAAGGATTTTATTGCATTATTAGAAGGATCTCCAACATTTAACTTATGGCCATTAGTAATTTTTTAAACATGATTTCCCTTTCTCGCAAAATCCACGACTTTTGATGCACAGGAAATCTGATGTTTTCCTGGTGACTGTTTTACTTCAGGTTGGGGCAATTTATCTATGGTCTTATATTTATAATATTGTGAGGATATCATCAAGTAGGAGCTCAAAGGAAGTTGAGATTAATGATTCCTCCTCCAGTAGATCTTCGAGAGAAGGATCTATATCACAACTTGGGACATCAACAGAATCACTGCTACCGTCGAAGGCCCCACCAGAACAACTTGGGCTTCCTTCCAATAGATTTGATCACAAAACTCAGGTTAATTATTGCTCCACATGTCAATCTTGGATATTCCAGGCTATGCAATAATCAAAGTCCTCTCCCACCCCTTCCCCCGCAGAGAGAAAAAATAAACTAATTAGGAAAAAGATGTAATATAGGAAAACTTGCATATAAATAACATGATCAAGAGCGCTAGGACTGGTAGATGACTAAATGGAGATGGTGCAATAGATTTGAACTTACAGGCAGAATTTGTTGTAAAGGATTCATCACATGAACTATGACACATAATGCTATGCAACATTAATGTTCTGCAGGAGGTTACGCCACGATGGTTGAGATAATCCACTTTGTTTTTGAGTTTAAATGATGCACTCTGGTTTTCTTTTTGATCGGTCCAGTATTCTAAGAATCCGATTCGAGCAGGATTTCACTCACACATCTATACCAGATTTCACTTATTTTATGTTGAAGTTTTCACATCAATGAATTTGCTCAATGATGGATCTACACAAATATGAAGACGTTCTCTGTTTGAGCATGGTTATTTTTCTTTCCATAAGTTGTTTACACATCATAATAAACACAATTATGCATCAATTTTGAATATTGATGTTTGAATTTTTGTAACAGACCCACGTTGGAACTAGATTAAAGCAGTTCATGGAAAATGTTTCAAGGAAGATCAACCTGAAGAGGTTATTTGCCCCTTCTACCACTGGAGCGGTATTTTTCTGTTGGTTTACTTTTTCTGAACTTGTTTATATTGCACAATTGTCCTAATTCTTGTTTAGTACCTCTAATATACTAGGTCTAAAAGGAAGACACATTGAAGCTTTTCGGTCATGCTGTTGCTACTAATCAATGACATAAAACCTCAAACCTATTTTTAAGGAGTAATAGCAAGACATAGTTTAAACTTATCCACCCTGAAAAATGTCTTACTTTTTCTGTTTTTAAAGAATTCTTCTTATGAGGGGGTTGTCTTTTGGCAAACATTATTAATTTACAAGCACCTTGTTCTTAATTTGTAGGGTGGTTTTCAGTGTCTACTAAATTCTGAAAATCCTTAAATTTTAGGCATCTGTAGCAGCATCTAACACATATACTTCATTGGAGTAGTTCATTGATATCATCTGTCAATTTGTGGTTCCAAAAACAACGAAGACACATGACTTGGAAATTCTTTTGTGGGGATAAAAAGAGTATTCTATGTTAGTATTTATAGGTCCTCTAGACATTAGCAGTCACCAGTATCTACATGCTGAATATATGCAAGATGGACTAGTGCACTGACAAGTGGTCAGTTTTTCTTTTTAAACAGATTGCAGGTTTTATAGTTGGACTTGTACCTCAGATGAGGAAGTTGCTGATCGGTGATGTAGCTCCTCTACGTGTGATTGAAGATTCAGCTATTTTACTGGGGTATGACACAGCTACTAGTCTGTGTGAATAGAATATAACAATTGGTTCTTATTTTGAGAATCAATGGAAAAAAATTTAACTGCTATACTGTGAGGTGCCTTCATAAAATGAAATCACTTTAGAATGCCATCATGCAGATAGTATCCGGAGATAATGTCACAAAATCAAAACTTATGCTTCTTGGTCACGTCACTGAATGCAACTCATAAAGCATCTTTGACTTTGAAAATGATTGCAGGGATGGAGCGATCCCACTTCTAACGCTGATCATGGGAGGTAACCTGTTGAAGGGTTTGAGGGGTTCAGGGATGCAGAAATCCCTACTTGTTGGCATTATTGTTGTCAGATACATTGCCCTGCCTCTAATTGGTATCTTTGTAGTCAAAGGAGCTGTCCGCTTGGGCTTTGTGCAACATGATCCGTTATATCAATTTGTGCTTCTACTTCAATTTGCACTTCCACCAGCAATGAACATTGGTATGTCCTACTGTTTTTGTGTTTTAAATGGACAAGATAATTACTCTTGATGATAACCTTCATGGCATTAAAGCAAATGTGTCTGTTGCAATTCGAAGTCTTAGATGAAATGACACAATTCTTGTTTCACTTGGTAGGCACCATAACACAGTTATTTGGAGCTGGTGAGGGCGAGTGTTCGGTGATTATGTTTTGGGCTTATGCAATGGCTTCAATATCGCTTACTCTGTGGACAACGTGTTTCATGTGGCTTGTAGCTTGACTTAATTTTTATATCAGACATGAACAAGTTGACTTGTCCAGTGTTCTGTGATAAAGAGAATCACAGACATGACAAAACAGAAACCCGCAAAAACAGGAACCACCCTGTTAGATTTAGCCATTAGTAGCGAGTGTGTTATTAAAACAAAAAGCCAAAAAAGCAAGGCCCATTGGGGATGCAAGTGCAAATAAAGATTGTTCAGGCAACTCTCATTCGCAACTCGCAAGGAAAAATTTGTCTAGCCTTGATAACACTTAAGTGCCCAGGCATGTTTCGAGCCTAAACGAACCTTTGAGGCTCTGACAACACGGATTGCCTATTCTAAAACAAGACATTCTGTTGTAAGTAGTTATTGTAGTTATTGTTAGTTGTAGCTATTATTAGTCCCACATCGTGTAGTCCTTAGTATATTGT